>JAOTBA010000203.1:20139174-20152714 GCA_025629845.1 Erythroxylum squamatum
AGAGGGAATCGTTAGAGACGTGGGAAAGAGAGCTGCCGGAGAGAGCGTCCCTTGTGGATTTTTCGAGAAAATTGCCTATGTTTTCTGTGCTTATAATATTGGCTCTCCATGCTTTCTTTCCTTTTCTTGAGCTTTTTGCTTTCTTCCCCATCTCTCTCTCTTCCTGTTTCTCTACTTTCCCCAGCCGCCGAAAATCAAAATCTCCTTTCTCTGCTCTCACGGTATGCTGCTGCTTAATCGCTGAACCGCCCTTTCTCTTATGGTGTTACTCTTATATTTGTTTAGTTCATTAACTAAAAAAAATGCTGTGACGTTTTAATAAACAAACGTCGCAAAAAATATTACCCATTTACGACGTTTTATAAAACCGTCGCAAAAGTCACATTTTTTGTGACGTTTCTTAAACGTCACAAAAAGTCTTTATAATTCACGAGTTTTATTAATAAAACGTCGTAAATGGTATTAATTTCTTGTAGTGCTTCTTGAATTATTGATATCCATTAAGAGACATATAAATTATTAAATGCTTCTTAAAGAATTAATGACTTAGTGCTAATTTAGTGGTCTTTTTTGTTATTTGTTCTAATTAGATTACATCTAGGTTATTGTTTCTTCTTAGGATTTTAGTTCTAATGTTTAAGCAAATAAAAGGCTTACTTATTATTATAATGGGGAGGTTTCATTATTATTATTGAATTAAAATCTTTTTGGAGAGTTTTCTTTATCTTTGTTCTTAGAGAAATTCTTGTGTTTGTTCCTCTATTAACTATCGATCTTATCTAGCTTGCTAGTAGCAATTACTCCTAGAATCTTATCACTCTCAATTTTTTCTTTTATGGAGTATAGTGATTCGTAACCTTCTTTGAGTATTTTTAAATTAGATTTATTGGATTAATCTATCTTTGATAAAGCATTCTTAGGTCCTATCACATTAATATCAAATCTTATTAGTTCTATTAGTGATAATTATATCAAAATTTTGTATCAAAATATAGTTTTATATTCAGATTCATTCTTGGTATTGTTATTTGCATATTAGCTATTACTGTATCTTTGTTCCTTATACTCAATATTTATTAATTTTTCTTATTATTCTTAAAGTTTCATTGATAATTAACTGTTCTTAAATTTTCATTCCTTGTTTCTTCAGTTTTAAGTTAATTAAGAAAATAAAAGAAAAAAGTGCAACAAAATTTTATAAAGAAAATCCCTGGAAAGTTTCATTAAAAGAAAATACAAAAAGGTTAGCAATTCCATCATTCGTTGTAAGGAAGAATTATTCCTGATCCAACAAGGACAAGGTGTTCCAAGTACCATAAAAATTGTAGTTTCTAGATATTCTCGCTTTTATTGTCTTTGATTCATTCTTGTCAAGTTCTTTGTCATTTCTTTTATTGAGTTTAATTGGGTTATAATTCAATTTCTTATTTTTAAGTGTTCTTGCTCATTAACCTCTTTTTTTTTCTTCTTAGTCAAATTTGACTCTTTCAGTGTATATAATAAAGGGAAAATATTTAAACTAGCCTTCTCGATTAAGATTGTCTAGTTTGCAAAGAACCTTTAATCGTGAGCTTAACTTGAGAGTTAAGTGATACTTCGAGAGAAAACACGTGAGTGCTTTTGTTACTAACTTTTCAAGCAGGTATATCATAACTCAAACTTAAAGTAGAGCAATGTCTAAATACAAAGAAGTAAGTAGAACTATATATAAATACAAGGAAGTAAGTAAGGAGGAAAGAGTGAGAGTAGATAAAGGAAAGGGTGGAAATAGAACCATATCTAAAGACAAAGATGCAAATTATTTGATAATTCGATGGATTTAGGGAAAGATTGAATAAACATGATACTGTTATTGTTGTTCTATATCATAATCTACTTATAGGTCCTAAGACGGATGACTTCAAGGAGAATGATGAGGTTAAGGGTGCTACTAATTACTTAGGAGAGCTAAACCTAAGGGATGGTAGAGGAGGAAGAATGGAGAGATAAGGAGGGGGTTATGTTTGGTGTAGGATGAAAAATCGAGTATAAAGAAAAGGATGGATAATAACATAGGAAGCATTAAGATAGCGATATAACCTTTTCTATAAAAGAAAGATCCAGATTCATATTTGGAATTAAAAAAAGTTTGCAGAGCTAGTCTTTGATTATTATAACTTTTTGGAGAGAAAAAAGGTTAAATTGGCTACTATAGAGTTTAGTGATTATGTTATGGTTTGTGGGATCAAGAAATTCTCCGTAGGACTAGGAATTAAGAATAACTTATCAAAACATGAGAAGAGATGAAGATCGTGTTGAGGAAGCAATTTATATTAAGTTTCTATTATAGAGAGCTCTACTAAAGGTTTCAAAAGTTCTCTCAAGATTCAAATAGTTTGAAAAAGCACTACAAGAAAATGGAGGTTATCACGAGTAAGACAAATATGGAGGAAATTGAAAAAGTGATGATGATTCAATTTTCTGTGGACTAAATTTAGAAATTGCTAATATCATAGAGCTACACTATTAAGTGGAAGTGCATATAGCCATGAAAGTGGAGAGGTAACTCAAAAGGAGGAATGTTAATTGTTTTTAATGGTCTTAATATAGGGTTTTCATTATAGAACAACTCAACGAGTAGAGAGGAGGATAAAGATCTAACTAAACCAAAAGTGCACGTGCCAAGTAGAATGAAAGCTAAGGTTGATTTCTTTCTAACAACTAGGAATCGAGATATCTAGTACTTCTAGTACTTAGAAAGAGGACATATAGCTCCACAATGTTTTAACAAGTGAGTGAAGCTGATGAAGAAGGATGGAGAGTATATATCCGTAAGTGAAGTGGAGAAAGAAGGAGATATGCCTCAATTGAAAAATGATAGTAATAATGAGTATATCATGAAACTCAAAAAAGGAAAGATGCTAATCACTAGAAATAATCATATTTATGTTTGAGAATGATGCGAATAAACAACAAGAGAACCTCTTCCATACTAAGTGAGCTATCAAGAATCGAATATACGATATGGTCATCAATGAGAGAAGTTATGCTAATGTGGCTAGTGTAGAGTTGGTGGAAAAGTTGGGACTACTAGTTATGAAACACCCTAACCATACAACCTATAATGGTTGAATTAGAATAAAAAGGTTAGGGTAACAAAACAAATTATGTTTTCTTTCTTGATTTAGAAGTATAGAGATAACAAGTTATGTAATATGGTATCCACACAAGTGAGACACGTTCTTTTGGGGACCATGGCAATTTGATAGGAGAGCCATACATGACCTGTATAAGAATAGGAACTCCTTTTTCATAAATGGAAAGTTATACAACGTTGTTCCATTGTCACCTAAATAAGTTTATAAAGATCGATTCAACCTTTATAAAAGCTAGTAGAAGAGATTAAGAGAAAAAAACAAAAAACAAAGGCACATGCTTGGAAGTAATTCAAGTTTTTGGAAAAAGTAAAAATAAGAGGTATATTTATGCAAGCATCAAGTGTAATTTTTTTATAAATGAAAGAGTTGATTTGAGGATAAATCATTTTGAGATAAGGAAAAATAATGAGACTCAAACAACAACACACAAGCTATATGGATTTTCTACATAGGGAGATATAAAGAGGATCTTAAACAGCTTGCAAGAGATTCAAGTAAAGCGTGATGTAAATGGCACTGGACTAATTAGTAAACCAGTGCAAATCTTTTGCTAGGTTTGTAAACTACATAAGTAGAAGTAAATCAATGTCAGAGTTTAACTTGTAATTAGCTTGAACTTATACTTGTTTTATGCACTGAAAGCTCTAGAACAAAGCTTGTTGTCTAAAATAGGTGTTGGACTCGTGTTTTAAGTTGTTAGAATTTTGATATTTCAAGTGTTCATTTCTTTTTAGAACTTGTATAATAAGGTGTTTTGTTTGTTCTAATTCTATATTTATTTTTAGATTAGTATTGGTTTTCTCTTAAAGTTATTTATTTCTAATTAGATTATTTTAAGATTGTTATTTTCTTTTAAATTATAATTCTACGGTTTAAGCCTATAAAAGGCTTACTTATTATTTTAATAGGGGGGGTTCATTATTATTATTGACTAAAAACTTTTTAAAGAGTTTTCTTCATCTTCTTAAAGAAGTTCTTATGTTAGATTCTCTATTAATTTTTGATCTTATTTAGCTTGCTAATAACGATTATCTCTAGAATCTTATCACTTCTAATCTTTTGTTTATAGAGTGTGGCAATTAATATCCTTCTTTATATATTTTTATTTTAAATTTCTTAAATTAACTTGTTTTTAATATAATGGTCATAATTCATATCATATTGATATCGAATTTCATTAATTTTATTGGTGAGATTTATATCAAATATCTCTTTACTTCATCAATATATCTTAACAACAAGCATTTTATGGATTTTAGATTCAACTTTTTGATTTTTTTCAATACAAAGAGGTGGGAATAATTGACTAGTTTCCCTATCCATATATGCATTAACATCTTCAACTCAATTGCAGTTGATAAAATTTGATTTATTATATAACATGTGATATTGACCAATTCTTTCCGGAAGGCCTTATCTAGTATCAAAGATCTCAACATTGCTTTTTCTCTTTTTAACAAAGTTCTCTTCATCCATTTTGTCATTCTATTTTTTAGGAGTGTGTGTAACAATGAACTATCTTTTAATGCTTTTTTTCTTATAGAATACACCAAATTCATTAACAATCTATTCTCCTCTATTTTTCATCCTTAAGCACTTGATCTTTGTATTAGAATCAAGTTCAATATGCACTTTGAAAACTTTGAAGGTTAAGAACACATATTCTTTTATCTTGATATGATACCTAACATCTCTTGGCATAATCATTAATAAAAGAGACAAAGTAGTTTGTTCCTCCTAGAGATGGAACCGGTGTTTACCACACATCAGAGTGAATCAAGTGAAGAACAACCTTGCTTCTTGAATTTGACGTGTAAATTTTACACGTTATTACTTACTTATAACACAGTTCTTATAAAAAAAAAGTAATGATACCTTTATGAGTCTAAAGAGTAACTTTTATTTAGTAAGGATCTTCATTCCTTGTTTAGACATATATACATAACTTTGAAGATATTTCACTTTTGATTTCTTGAACTGATTAATGCTTATACTTCTAGTAATGTCTTTTCCTTTTATTTGTACAAGTTTTTAATTATCTTTTTTCTCTTCTAAAGTATAAGTGAATCTTAAGTTATCTTCAAAATCTTATTGAAAATTGTTATGTTTCACCCAAGATCGTCTTATTGATTTAGAGATAAAAATCTTCTGTAAGTCCTTAATATGCCATCCTTCTTAAAAAGTACGAATAGTATCATCACATATCTTTAGCTTGATAGTTTCAATACCAACAACCTTTAGAGGATAATTGTCATAATTATATATAAATCCTCCTTAGATAAGTTCGTAATGATGGAACCATTCTCTTCTAGAGGTCATGTGAAAAGTAGCTCTTAATTTGAAGAGTTATACATCAAGTAATGAACTCATACTTTCAATTCTTGTTATTGCTTCACAATATAAACTATTGTCATCATCCGAAGTATTTGTGAATTTGTTGAAAACTGTAACTTATCTTTTTAAATTATAATAATGCTTTTTCAAGTGACCTTTTTTTTTAAATTATAATAATGCTTTTTCAAGTGACCTTTTTTGCACTTATAGCATTTTAAATTCTTCTTACTTTTTGATTGTGATATTTCATGATTTTAATTCCCACTTAGGCTATATTTAGTTGACCTCGCTTTTATCATCATCAAAGCTTCACCTTATTGTAAACTAGACTACTTGTCTTCCTTATTCATCTAAAATTATGATTGCATCACCATCAAAGGCTAGGTAATTGTAAGAAGATTATTAATTAAGTTTATGATGAGTTGATCATACAACGTAAACTTCAAAGTGAATGTTTTACATGTTCATATAGCTAATAACGCTATATGACAGATTTATAATAACATCTATATCCATTTTGTTTCATTTGGTATCATCTATGAAGTTCATTGGTCTTCTGCTAATTGCTGCAAAATAATTATTTTTTTAAGGATAGTTGTCATCTTCAACTTCCATAACACAAAATTATTATCGTTAAACTTTCAATCTTAAATTTACAGGGCTCACACTATTTCATGTAAATAAAAATTATATTCGTGATGTTTACGTTGAATGTCCGGGTTGTTTATTAAGGCTGGTTAGAGTTTCTATTATTATTATTATTATTATTATTATTATTATTATTATTATTATTATTATTATTATATATACACTAATCTTATTAATATTGAGTTTATTTTTAGTATTAGTTTGTTGTATTCTTGGTATTATTTTTATTACTATTACCATTTATATTAGTTATTATTATTATTATTACTACTACATCTTTTTTTAATATATCTATTTTCCCCTTTTTTCTTAGTATTGGTATTCGTATTAGTAGTAGTATTAGTACTATTTATCCTTCCTTTAAATATTATTTATTATATTTTATAAATAATATTTGAATTCTTTTAAGGTAATCCTCTCGTGTAACAAATCTTCATATCCTTCCTTTATATTGTGTTCTGTTTTGCAGTATGAGAAATGACAGCTTTAATCTCAGCCTGGGTGGCTAGGTAGAATCTGAGACTTAAAGTCCAGCAAATACTAAAGCAAATGGGTGGACATCAAAGCTTCATGTCCTGCAGTTATACAAGGTGAAGCTAAAGTAAATTCTTCTAACAATCTGGAGTATGTTATCTCCTTTGATGCATTATACATGGTTGTACCTGACAAAGTTAACAGAATAACAACTTCTAGTGATGTTAGAGCTGCCGGCGTATCTATTATAATCATCGTCACATGTGAACGTTAGTTTTGATTTCATAGGAAGACTTATCCTACCATGGTTTGCAGCTTGGGTTGGTAATAATAATTTCGAGTTTGCGACTCTGCATCAGCGGATAGCATTTAGTAGACGCGTGGCTATATCCTTCCCAAAATTTTGGAGCTCGTGAATTCATTGGATTTATCAGCCTAAAAGTTGCGGCTTGAAAAGGAAAAGCCGATACCCATCTGCCCAATATCGTCTTGGCCCAAGATAACTCTTCGGCTCGAGTCCAGACCGAACTCCGTCGTGGAATCGTGGGTGCTTACCTAGTGTTCTAGAAGTAAGAACCGCTGGAGTCCTCAAATCTCACCATTTCTTTGTCGGATCAATTCACTGATCGGAATACGCAAGCTTTATCAACGAAAAATGGCGTCTTCTTCATTTAGTGGAGATGAGACAGCCCCATTCTTCGGCTTCCTAGGAGCAGCCGCAGCTCTCGTTTTCTCTTGTAAAAGCAAACCCTGACACGTACCTTTTCCAATTCTAAAAATTTCATCTTCGATGTAACAAAGCTTGAGTCTTTGAATAATTTTCAATGTGCAGGTATGGGAGCTGCCTATGGGACGGCGAAGAGTGGAGTGGGTGTGGCGTCGATGGGTGTGATGAGGCCAGAGCTTGTAATGAAATCGATAGTGCCCGTTGTTATGGCCGGAGTTCTGGGTATTTATGGTCTGATTATCGCTGTTATTATCAGCACCGGAATTAACCCCAAAGCCAAATCTTATTACCTCTTTGATGGCTATGCACATCTTTCCTCGGGCCTTGCTTGTGGTCTCGCTGGCTTATCTGCTGGTATGGCCATTGGTATTGTTGGTGATACTGGTGTTAGGTACTTAGCAAACCCATTAATATTTTCTATAATCTGGTTGCCGGTATTAGTTTTTCTTTTTGCGATGCTTATGGTGATGGGAAGTGGTGGTAGTGATTCGATTTATTGTGCTGTAACTGAATTGGCGGTGTATTAGGATACAGTGGCTTATGCAACTTTAGTGCGTTTTCTTTGTTTTGACTAATCCTATCTAAAGTTGATTGATTGATTATGATTATAGTGTGAAATGAACATGGTATGGTTATGGTGCGACAATGTCAATGTGGTTAAGCGTATTCCCATTACGAACTGTATCGTTGTGAAGTTGAAGACTTTGATAAGGTCTTCTTTTTTTTTCTTGTCTGATTATTGGACGTTGTGGAAGAGAGTATTATAGTAATTCTAGGTTATTGTCTAAATACAGCTTTCATGTTAATTGTTCTCCGTGTAGCCAAAGGTATAAACTTTTTCATCTGCTTAGTAATGCATTCTTATGGGGTTACTAATACACTTCAATAATTATTGGATTAATAGGAAAATATTTTAGTAGATTGTAAACAAGCAAATTACTGAGGTTGAACATGTACGAACTCCTGGTTGTATATGTTACGTATTATCCCAGATACTTTGATTTTTGCGCGAGGGCATTGACTTGAAGTTTGAATACATCCCTCTATAATATCTTATTGACTCAAAATACTGATGACTGATTGGAATGCTTTTCAAATATACTTAAAAAGTTTTGAAAGCATTACTTTCATTGCTCCTGGTTTTGGAATGATTATACTTTGTTATCTTTATCACTTGTCAGGAGCTTTGTCTGGATCATTGATAACTGACATTCCTATGAAGATGAAACTGATTTTATTCAGTATATCTTTGCAGAGCTAATGCACAGCAGCCAAAGCTTTTCGTTGGTATGATTCTTATTCTTATATTTGCTGAGGCTTTGGCATTGTATGGACTCATTGTTGGTATCATCCTCTCTTCCCGAGCTGGCCAATCCAGAGCAGATTAGAACTGATCAAGTCACTCTTAAAGTTAAAGAATATAGAGTTTGTAGCTGTTGTTGCTTCTGATGCATGTATTCCAAATATATCTTTTGGATTGCTCCATATATTTATACTTTCGAGCAATTGTCTCCCTGAAATAAAGTTCTTTATTCTTTTTGTGGCATTTTGTTGTATTCTGTACGTATATTGTCTGACGGACGGAGTGTAAGGTGATTTATGAAAAATGTGTGCATTTGAGTAAACAAAAGCATCACGATTACGCCCTCTCTCATCACTGTGAAATGTTGTTAGACATCTCTGCTACAGCCAATTCTTTCTTTGTTGAAATTTCTTCGTTCTTTTGTTCTGCTTAATTCCAGTTCTCTTTAAAAGAACACTTATTTCTTGAGCCTTCTTTCTCAGGGTTATACAATTTCCTCAGCATATTTTCTTGAGAAATGTAGATGTGTACGTACTGTTGGATTCGTAGTCTTAATGTGGATTTGATTTTCATGAAGCTGGAGACAGCTAACCTCTCCTATCAGAACGCTGTAATCTGGGCTAGTTACTGTTAACTTTTTGATGGAGCTCTTTCTCCCTACTAAATCTTGATTATAATGGGGTTTTAATGGAATTGATAAAATAAATATGAGCAATGTCTTGCTTCATTTTACAAAGTAGTCTTGCAATTTCAAGCTTTTTGTGTAATCTGATTCTTCTTCCTACTCTACTTCTAGTATTGGACCCTGGACGTAATTCCCGTGCTTTTTTTTTTTGTCCCCCTCTTTTTGAGGCTGGTGAAGAAGTACCATCAAGAGGTTGTGTCAAAGTTGTATTGACAGCTGCTAAATGCGTAATTGCTTTGTGGTCAAAATTGCAAATGACCTATCCATTTGTTAGATTCGTTCGTGTTATGGTTGACATGTGTGGAATGTCTCATTTACATAGGAATGCAACAGAATTTGATTGATAAAAGGGTGATGACTCGGGGCGTCTGTCAACAGGCAATGTTCATTTAAACGCTTATTAATATGATTTGTTTTTGCATGTAACTATAAAATAAGTTGTGGATAAGACAACAGCATGCTTGTGCTTTTAACAAAGTTATATCCTCCTCCATTTTCAGTGGTAGATGAAGAACGTGCAGTTAGACCCCAGTCGAGGGTGGTGGGTTGAACGGAAGTTATTAAGTAACCTGGTCAAACCTAACGCAACTTTGGCTGTCAGATGTTGATGTGTCTAAACTCTAAACGGAAAATATTAACCGTTGTGAAGAGAACTCTTATCATTCACACATTATTAGATAGAGTTTATTTTTTCTATTTATGAATAAAAAATGACATCTCTTTTTCGGAAAGATGCACGCGGACCATGACATTAGGCATTGGGGCAAACGAAAGGCCCAAGTAACGATTAAAAAAATACAAACTTTGTCGGTCCCTGCAAAGTTAATGCCACTGGTGTAGACAAATATTACAAAATCAGACAATCAACAAAATGATTGAAGGATCAAGGCAAATCACGTAAAACAGTCCCTGTGATATACTTGATTATTCATCTTAATTTCTGTGTTTTTAATTCGTTCACCTTAGCCTCTGTGTTTTTTATTCTCATTCAAGATACCCTAATTAGGTATTTTCGGACAAATTTGCCCTTAGATTATTGAAATACATTTTTTTAATCTCTTGATTCCAATGACAAATTTGTTCGAAAATACCTAATTGGGGTATCTTGAATGAGAATAAAAAACATAGGAGCTAAGGTGAACGAATTAAAAACACAAGGGCTAAGATGAATAATCAAGTATATCACAGGGGCTCTTTTATAGGATTTGCCAAGGATCAACGCACCCCACCGCAATATGTTTTTAATAAAAGTGTGTTTGGTTAGATATTAATTAATGAAATGAAATAGAATAGAATGTAATATACTGAAAAGTTGTTTGGGAAGGTAGAATGGTTCATAATGTAATGTAATAAAATGTTATTTAGAAGATAGACGTAATGGAATGTAATGTATAATAAATGACGATTATACCCTTATATCACTTATATAACATTCCCACATAACCTATAACTGAAAATGCACAAACACTCAAACGTTATAGTTTTAAAACAGCAAAAATTGTAACTTACTGACAGACAATTAAAGTTACAGTTGTGACTAGAACTGTTAGGATATATGTTATATATCTAAGTAATTAGTTTTGGCATTCTTTATTAATTAGACATATAAGAGACTAATTGGATAATGACTTAGATTCAAAAGCTATATGAATAATCTTGTAATTGTGATAGAATCCTACACAATATTGAAGTCTATTATCTTGCTGCTAATTGAAGTGTTTTACGGCTAGACATGTTGGAAATTGGATGATATCAATGCTGGATTGTGTGGATTTTGCGGGGAGAAGAAAACAGAAGGAAGTGGTTGTTGTGTGGGTATAATTGGGACGTTGTTGTTGCGTGTTTCAAGTGAGACTCTTCTTGCTTGAGTGTATCTGTGTTGTGCATGTCTCCTATCAATAGTCGAAGTGAATCTCTTGTGCGGTGGAACAATAGCTACTGTTGTGTGCATTAATTGAAGATTAAAAAACGCAGTTGTGGTGTGAGTGTTTTTTATTTTGGGAAAACACCGCGGGTTAGTTAATTGAATTTTTAAAAGACATAGATATGTTAGTGTGCGCGTGTTGCTGATTTTTGTGGCCAAAGGTAGTGGTTGCTGGAATTTTTAAAAGGTATGGCCAAGTGCAGAAAATTACGAGATAGTGGGAGATTGGATGTGCGCGTCAATTGTTTCTTGTGAAAAATAACAAAAGTGAATTTCTTGTATGTCTCTATGTCATAGCAGAAGGAAATTTGGTGTGTGCGTGGAATTAAGTGTGCAGTGGGCGTTGATATAGTAGAAGTGAATTAGGTGTGTCTTCATCTATAGGAGTGAATCTCGTGGGTGTGAGCTAGACAATATGTTCAGTGGGCGTTAATTGAATTGTGGAAAAACATATTAGAGTTTTTTCACCTTTCCTTTGTTTTTCAAACGACGCTGTGAAGGCCATAAACAGGTGCTAAGTTGTTGGTGTAGCGTATGTTCACGTTGAGCTGTTAATGTAGCGTTCACGTACAGCATTATTCTTCGTTGGCTCAACGATTATTAATTGATTTCTTTATGAGCTGTGTATACTTTGGTTGGTGAATGTGTTATCGATGCAGTTATGGCTTCGTGTTCGTGTTTATGTGAATCAGTCCATTGTTGTTGCGACAACTTTCAGATTTATTTCAATAGAGCTGAACCTTTCGAAAAGTTGTTCTTTTCTTTTATCTCAAGTGTATTATTGTTTTGTTCTTAGTTGATTGATCACTTGAGTTATTTGTTTATTATTCTTTCGTTAAAAGATTGATTGAAAAAATCATCTGTTGAGGTTAGTACGAGGTGGTCGTACTATTGGTGTGAAATTCTTTTATAAGAAGTAAGGTTGAGAGATAGTGTCAAAAGTTGATTAGTGTCGGCTCAGTAAAGCCTTGAGTAAATCTATTGTACTTCGATGAAAGTGATTAAGCTAGGTGAGAGCCCCACAAACGTAAACAAGGTGTTTCAAACTGCATTACCAAATTTCTGGTGCTTTTTATTATTTTCCTTTTGATTGCTTTTGTTTTTGTTTTTACTAAAGACGTCTACGGTAAAATTGGAAAGTTTGCGAAACTACTATCCCCTTCAGTTTTTCAAGAACAATAATTTTTTAATATATTTTTTATTTTTCATTAATAAAAATTTTATTATTTTATTATTAATTATATACAATTTATTATTAATTATATAAAATATTATTATTAACTATTTAATAAATTTTATTATATTAAATATTATTCTATTCTAATTTATATTTAAAAACAATTTATTTTATTTTTATTTATATAAAAATATATTTGTGACTTATCAAAAACATGTTACAACACTCTGAAAAACAATTAAAGAGTAAGTTTTTATATATTTTTTATTTTTATTAATAAAAATTTTATTATTAATTATATACAATTTATTATTAATTATATAAAAATATTATTGTGTTGTGTTGGTTGTTATTAGGATAGGGTAAGATATAATTGATATTATAAAAATTTATTGAAAATATATTAGATAGTATATATTTATTAGTTTACGTTTTATCCTAAACTTCTCGAATTGAAAGTTTCTCATTTTCACTATTTAGGATAGAATGGAACGTAACATAAAACCCTCCGCTTCCATCTCATTTTATTTCATTCTATTATAAAACCTATTTCCAAACAATAAAACTGTGTTACGTTTTATCTCATTCCCTTATAAAAACTAAAATCTTCAACCGAACAGACTCTAATGAAACACATCCTCTTTTCGGGTTACGGTGTATTAAATCATAACTGGTCAGAAGATTTTACGTGAAGACTAAGGGGGCAGTTGGTTCGTACAGGAGAATGGTAATAGGAATGAGAATAAATATAGTAAGGAATGGGAATGGATATTATCATTATAATTATGATGGTTGGTTAAGAGAAAAGAATGATTACCATTACCATTGATAGTGGTTGGTTTGTAAAAATACTAAAAAATAAAAATTTATTATAATTAATTAATTAATTATATTGTAATTAATTAATTAAAATTATTGTAACTAGTTAATAATATTTTAATTAATGAATAATTATATTTTAATTACTTATATTGTAATTAATGAATAATTATATTTTAATTAATTATGTTGTAGTTAATTAATTACAATATTTTAATTAATGAATGAATTATATTTTAATTAATTATATCGTAGTTAATTAATTATTAATAACATTTTAATTAATTATATTGTAATTAATTAATTAATTAC
>JAOTBA010000203.1:20152814-20180778 GCA_025629845.1 Erythroxylum squamatum
CTTAAAAAACTAAAATTGTAGGATTTCTTAATAAATGTGTTTTACATTTATTAATTTCTTTAATTAATCTCTAAATGTTTATGTTATTTTAGTTAATGAATTTTTTCTATTAATAGTTTAATACTTCGATCAATAACTTTGACACGTATTAATTACTATTTGAACTAAAGTAGAATTATTGAGTGTTATGCATTAGTTGTCACTACGATGCTCAAGATTAATATTTAATAACATATAATTAAAGTATTTTTTCCTTTTCTTCTTTTTTTTCAAGAAGAATAAATATAGTAAATACTAGTAAATTTATTATTATTAATATCCTCTTAAATCATATCTAAATATATGATAGATTTTTTTTAGTGTTTCAACCTTTCAGGTTCAGGTTTAAATCTAAACCTATAAATCAGGTTCGGCTCGATTAACCTATTATAAGTTCAGTTTAGGTTCGATTAACCTAGAACCGTAAGTTAGAAACCTGAACGGCTGAACCTAAACCATGACCCTGATTTTTTAGGTTCGGTTCGAACCAAACCTAAACTCAGGTTCGGTTAACCTTATTTACAGGTTCTGTTCATGCGGTTCAGGTCTAGTTCACAGGTTCGCAAATTTTCTTGAATACTCCTAAAAATAGGTAATCAAAATAATGACTCTATAATTATAGTGCCTTTTTAAACTCAATCTTTCGTTTCAAACCCATTCTCTTTTTTTCATACCCACTAAACAAGCATACCCGAGAGATCGTGTCAAGACAAACACCGAGAAACACAGCCACTCCACGTGCCATCAGGAAGATTACAAAAAGACACTTTCTTTTTTAGCCAGCTTGTCTTGTCTGTTGCAACCCCGAACCCCACGACTAACCAACGGCTATTTTCCCACTTAAAAGTACCTTCCCGAGGCACTGTGCTTCCACGTGGCAGAATTATTCGTGAAAACTCTCTCCTTTGGCAGGATGTAATGGACCCCACGATCTGTCACTTCACCGAATATTATTTTCGACAGGGGCTCGTTGACTATAAACTACGCCTTTTGGACTTCAACCATACCCACGGTGGTCCCGCCGGCCGGCGATAATTAAGGAAAAAGGGAAAAAGAAAAAGTTGAATCAAGCAGTGGAAGAAAAGTTCTAACAAATTTCGGCTACTGTTACATGCACATTAAAAATTTTGGTTAAAAAACGACTGAATTAAGTGCAGTATCGGGTCATTGGATCATGTTTCGGGTTGTTGGACTGGCGACGTCTGCGAGGTGGGGTCAGCCGATGACGGGATATCGGGACCGACACGACAACCTTCGAGCATGAAGACAATGTCGGACATCATGGGTCGGTCAAGCGGGTCGGGTGCTGAGCAAAGCAGTCCCACTTTGACTCCAAGTAAAAACTCTTCCCATTCTGATGATTCAGGATCAAGCTCAAGCAAACCTGGCTCTAAAAGTTCAGTAATTTGACCCTTCTGAAGCTGCTGCTTGACCCACTTCACTATGTCCTCGTCTTGTCCAAACATTACCGGCCTTTTTCCAGTCAGCAGCTCGAGGAGGACTATGCCAAAGCTGTAGACATCTGATTCTTTTGTGAGCTCTCCTGTTAAAGCTGCTTCTGGTGAGACGTAACCCAATGTGCCAACTGTTGTTGAAGTGGAGGGCTCTGCTGGGGTTGCGACGGAGAGTCGGTCTAGGCCGAAATCAGAGAGATGGGCTTCAAAATCTGCGTCGAATAGCACATTCTGCGGCTTGACATCACCGTGGATCATGTTGGATGTGTGCAGAAATGCTAGTCCACGAGCTATTCCAAGAGCAATGAGATGACGCATTGGCCAATTGAGGACATGGCCATCTTGATGAGATGCTTCTTGAAGGAGTGTGGCGAGGTTACCGTTAGGCATGTAGTCGTAAACTAGGAGCCTCATGTCTGGTGGACCAGCATAATAGCCTCGAAGAACTGTTAAATTGCGGTGCTTGACTTTGCTCAGAAATTCAGCTTCTTTTCTGAACATGTTCTCGTCTAGCGATCCATCGGGAAGTCTTCGTATTGAGAGCACCATTCCGTCGTTGTAACATGCCTTGAACACCAAGCCATACCTTGTCCTGCTCAGAACATTATCCTCTTCGAACTGTCTGGTTGCTTCAAGCGTTTCTGCAACTGTAATCTTGTTATTGAACATAACAAGCTTTGGAACACCATTTTCTGAACTTCTTCTTCCTCCACTTGTAGTTGAACTTGCCCTTGCTGGGCTTCGTTTCTTTTCTCTGGCTGCATGCTGTTTTAGCCTCTTGCGCCACCTCAAGAAGCTGAAAACGTAGCAGCAGCAGCATATTGATAAAAGGAAAGCACCACCAACAGTCACAGCAATCAAGAGGATCAACCTTTTCCTTCTGTCTCTTGCAGCAACATCCACACATTTTGTGTCTAATGGCTTTCCACATAGGTCTTGATTATATGAAAATGCGGATTGATTGAATCTCAAACCTAATGTGATTGGAATTTCACCTTCAAGATTATTCCTCGACACATTGAAGTATACCAATCCAGGAATTCGTGCAAGACTAGCAGGAATCTTTCCGCTCAAGTTGTTAGAAGAGAGGTCCAGAGATGTCAAGTTGTATAAATTATGTAATGAGTCCGGTATGCTGCCTGAAAGATGGTTATCGTCCAATAGCAATGAAGTTAATGATGAGCATTTGGAGATCTCCGGAGGGATTTCACCGTATAAATTGTTCCTACCCAGATCAAGCAGCTTCAAATGCGAAAGGCCAGAGAGATCAGCTGGAATGTGGCCAATCAAAGAATTCGCTTGCAACTCTAGGACTTCGATATCAGAGCAGTTACCAAGCTCTGGAGGAATTAACCCGGAAATGTGATTTTTGGACAGTGATAGAACAACCAACGACCTAAGGAAGCCAAATGTCGACGGGATCTGTCCAGAAAGTACATTGGAACTGAGATTCAAGTAACGCAATTCGACCAAACTACTGAACCCTTCATGAACTTCCCCAGACAACTTATTCTCCTGCAAGGCAACAACTTGAAGATTTGGTAAGCCTGTAATGACAGACGGTAGCTCTCCAGATAGATTCTGTTTACTCAAATCAATAGTCCTCAGCATCAATAAATTTCCCAGACTAGCTGGTATAATCCCTGAAAATGCATTCCCACTCAGATTCAACCATATTATCCTACTCAAGTTCCCGATGTCAGCAGGAATCGTACCGGAAAAACTGTTTCCACTGAGGTCCAACGTAGTCAAGTTGCTAAATCCCATAAGCTCCACTGTGAAGCTTCCTTTCAAACTATTGCCCCTTAAACTCAAGGTCTCAAGCTGTGTGAGATTTCGGAAACTTGGGGGAACCGACCCCGAGAAATGATTACCACCAAGAGACAACACCTTTAAAGCTCTCATGCTACCCAGAAATGAAGGGATTTCACCAGTAAAGAGGTTGCCTTCGAGATCAAGAACACTCAATGAACTGCATTGCAGGATTTCTTCCGGAACCATTCCGCTGAACGAGTTGTTAGCCATTTTTAACTCCTTCAACCTCGTCAAGGTCCCAATCTCCAGTGGAATCACACCGGAAAACAAGTTCCCGGAAACATCCAACGTTGTCAAAGTAACAATCTTTGTCAACCAAACGGGTAACTCACCTCGCATCTCGTTCTGCTGCAAATCCAAAACCTGCAAGACGCTGAAACAAGTACCTGACTCGGGCCCAGCAATACCATTAAACGAGTTGAAACCCAGCTGCAAAATCCTTATCGAAGGCGGATAAACCGACCCATTACAGAACAGCGAGGAATGAAGCGACCCCGATAGCTTATTTTGCGATAGAGAAACGACCTCCAATTTCGGAAGCGCTCCAATTCCCGCCGGAATCACACCTCCAAGAGAGTTTCCATTTGCACTCAAATACACAAGCGAAGAGCTATTAGCTATCGCTGACGGCAAAGTCCCCTCTAACGCATTGTTATCAAGCCATAGGTACTGAAGATTCTGAAGCTCCCCTAACCTCGCAGGAATGGCGCCGGAGAACTGGTTGTACGAGAGATTGATCAGTCGGAGCTGTGATAAGTTGGCAATACTTGCTGGGATTGAACCAGTGAACGAGTTTCCTGATAGATCAAGGTACTGGAGATTAGGAGGAAGATCGCTGGAGATTTTTCCAGCAACGCGGTTTTGAGCGACATTGAGGATTTGAAGATTGGTGAGGTTACCCAACTCAGGTGGGAGGCTGCCAGAGAGTGAGTTGGACTGCAAAGAGGCAGCGGTTAAGAGAATGCAGTTAGAGATAGAAGGAGGGATTGTCCCGTTGAGTGAGTTTGACCTGAGACTTAACTTCCGCAACATACGCAAGTTACCGAGCTGATCACTGATAGGTCCAGCGAGGTGGAGACGGGGGAGGCGGAGCTCCGTGACTCGGTTGGCGGAGCAAAAAACGCCACGCCAGTCGCAGGGGGCGGAGGGGGTGGAGGGGTCCCAGTCGTTGAACGCTCCGAGTGGGTCTTGGAGATTGAGCTTGAAGGAGGTCAGAGCTTCAATCTCTGAGAGTCTATCGTTGTCGTCGGCGGTGTAGGATAAAAAGGGTGTGCATATCACCAATAGTACCAAAACATGAATCTTCATGCTGAATAAATATCAGGAGGGAATAAGCGGAAAAAATAAATCACAGAGTTTGGTGGTGGATAGGGGAGGTTGCGTAGGGAGCGTATTGTAGCAGAGAGGAGAAGACAGAGTTGGCGGGCGAAAAGATAAGTTGGGTAGCCATATGGTGCGCCGGAGTGCGCAATGGTGTTGGCTGCAGTGATTGTGTTAGAGAAAGAGACCCACAACAACACACACAACTACAGAAACTGAGGCTTTATGAGATTTCTTAACAGAGACAGAATCCCTCTTTCTGTTTCCGTCCTCTTTCTCCTCCTGCGCTCAATAAATAAATAAATATTTTAAATTAGATTTAATAAAAGGTAGATTTGATATTAATATCATCATTGGGCCCTGTCTGGTCTTGTCTTTGACCTTTGTAATGTTATTTATGAAGAGTAACTGTTTGATCCATTCATATTATTTCTGTTTCGGTGTGTGAGTAATTGCATTTGACTGATTGATTCATATCGCAGTAACATGGTTTAATGAACAAAACGCTGCATTTTCCTTCTGGACTTTGTGATTGATCCGTATCTCCTCCTCTCCAGCTTTTCACTTTGTAACTGTTGGATTCAATGGTCAAAATGGGCACCAATTATAAAGAGATTAGATAAGGAAATTGCTTGGATTAATGAACTTTCTGGGGTTACGAAAAAGCAAGCTACTAGCTACCCCGTCTAGCTAAGCTAAACAAGCGCGAGCTGAACCTGAACCTGAGCTGAGACCTGAGAGTATGTGATCAAACCAAAGCAGGCCCCACAACAAGGTCCAGCATCAAATTGGTTGCTTTCACTAGCGGGACGGAGGGGGAAAAGTAATACAACTTTCAGAGGGATGGCTGTCGCTGTCCAGACATTTTGATTACTTTAAAAGCTTGTTATTAATATTAGGCATGACAAATTATCTTTTAGCAATAATGCCATGTCTGTACTCTGTTGTATATTGATCAGGGAAAAAGACAAAATTACCTTTTAATATTTTTTAAAAATAAGTAAATCACATGCAGTATTATTTATCTACCATCAATAGTGGACCAACCTGTCTACGCATGCAAACTCCTATTCATTTATCAGGAATTCTGTCTTTCTGGTGGAATGCAAATCGCTTGCTTACAAGATTTAATTATGAAAAAATAACATCTGATTTAATTTCTAATTCCAGTTTGAGTTTTGACTGAAAAGTTACAGCGGAATTGAAAAGAAAATGCCAGAACATGGCAGTTGTTCATTCAGAAACACCAACAGTGTTGAAACTAAAGAAAATCATGAACAACTCCTTATTGATGTACTTAGTTGGATTTTCCTTTCATATCTTCATTTCAGTGGATCAATTTTGGGCATAAGTCAAAGTGATTCAACTTTTAAAGAAACATGCGATTTTGTCAGCCTTAATCCATCTTAACAGAACTCGAGAACTTACCGAGTTCAGAGTTTTGGACTTGGGACTGTTAAATTAGATGAATGCTGTTGTGGCTTGAAGCCTTGAATACTGACATAGCATGTATTTCAGATGGGGAAAGAATATCTGAAACCTTCCATCTAAAGATAAGATAGGATCCAAAACAGGTGGAGATTTCAGACACTATATCAACATTCTTATTTGATTACTAGCTACCAAATACTACAGTTTACACTCAAAAGATGACACAGGAAGCACTACACTGGAATTACATACGTTAATCCTAGTATGGGGCAGATTTACAATCTTGGTCACTAACAATTACTATTAAAATCAGAGGATGCAAGCAAAAACACCTTCAGAGGCAATCCATTCATAATGGAAACGCAGGAACCATCAATTAGCCACCCAAAAAAAAAAAAATCCTAATATAGGGTCTCCACACATACAGGATTACAAGAAAGACATTACAGTGCGCCTCCATAAAGAAGATCTCTTAGAGCCTTGGTAGTTTGGTGTGAAATTGAGCAATCCAAACATCTCCTTCAAAGTCTCTGCCTGCTCTTCAAAACCAACTAGCTTTGCAACAAGGGAGGCACTCTCAGAGATTTGGTCCATGTTGGTTGTGTTTGTCCACAAGCGATTGGCCAGCTGCAACCTTCTATGGCTTGAATTCAGAGCAACCCCCCACTTCAAGAACAGATTCTCTCTCTCTTCTCTAGAAAGCCTCTTCTGCATTTCCATGCACAGCATTCGTTTCTCTTGATTCAGAGCCCTCTTGCTGTTAAAGAAGGAAATCTAGTTAGCTATTGATCAAAAATATCTAATAAGCTATCTTTGTTCCAGAAACATATACATAATATTCAGTTTCCAATTATGTACCTGGAAGCAAATGTTAGTATTCGTCCATCAACCATGGCTTTTTTACCCTGGGAAAATGTCTCCTTCAGGAAGGATAGTCTTCTGAGCTCTACCTCCATATAAAATGAATCAGTTGGATCACCTTTAAACAGCAAAAAGAAGTAGGTCCTGTGAACCAGTGTGACATTGCAAGCATGCCAAAGATCAATAATTTCCATCTGGAGCCTCTTGAATTCTAAAGGCCATTTTGGAGCACTTTCTGCATCATCTGGAATTGGGTCCAGACCGACATCTTTCACACTCCTCATAGTTATAACCGGAGAATTCATGTTCGAGTCTTGCACCTACAGACCAACAGAATCAGCATAAAATGTGTAACTAGTTAAACGATCAACAAGCCACCCAGTGAGGCATAGTGTAGATACATACACTGTTAACACTCAACCCCACTCCCTGGCCCCACCCTGCAACAACTTTAATAAAGTGGAAATGGGGATAATTATTTTGCAACTACTTTCATTGTCAATTTTGGATTTGGTAGTGACAGTAAGATTATACCTGTTTATGAGCAAAGCATAGGATACCAATCATTTCCATGTCCATCTTTCAAAAGAAATCCACAACTAGAGATAAAAACAGAGAAAAGGTGTGGAACTAATTTCTTAAAAGTCCCTTTTACATTTCATAACCATAGTTTGAGCTATCATAAAGAAATGATTGGTGAAAGGGGAAACAAAAGAACTCACTGAAGGATCATCCATGAGCATGATTCCGGCACCTGAGTTACTGACACTGCTATTCAGACAATCTGTTGGAGGTTCTGCTCTCTGCACTTTACAGTCATCATCATCAGCACTGGTCACAGAAGCCTGGGAAACGTTTCTAGGTACTATGTCATTTCCAAGATCAAACTTCAAAGCAGAAACTTTTCTTTGATAACCTTGAGGTCTCCAAATAAAATCTTTCTCAAGACCTATGGGTGGTGTGCTATCATTCCTTTCTCCCTCCTCAAGCCACCATGTGGACAAATCATCCATAAGTCTTGCCCTGCAGCTCCTACTCCTGATCAAGTTCAAGCTTTTATAGATCGATATGTCTTCTTCCATAAGGCATGGTAATGGTTTTTCGGGAGATGGTATGACAAACGCAGAATATAAGTCAGTCAACCCCACCAGATCCTTCTGTTGGGGTGACTCTACTTCATTTTCTTTATCCTCGTTCTCAACCTCGGTCAATTCTGAATTGATCTTCTTTGAAAGAGTAGATGGAGCATTAGAGCTCACATATCCATCTGAGCTAGGACTTGAAAATGTCACATTTCCACATCTATTTGTGCTTGACTCTTCCTTCTCTATACACTGAACATCCTTGCATAAATCGCCAGAAATGTTGTTAGTCTGTTGTTCACCGTCTTCCCCGTGATTATCATGACCATAACTAGTGGTTCTGATAGAAAGCTCAGGAGATGAGTTTGTTTGAGGAAAATTGTCTTCTAGTTCAATTAACTGAATGTATTGCCCCTCAGAACTGCAACTACTCTGCACATCTGAGAACTGAAATGCACTGAAAGACCTAAGACCAACATCTACGGTTTGGGGATCCTCTGAAACTGGTGAATATGATATTGAATTTTCAGATCTCCATGAATGACGCACTCGAAGTTTAGGATAGTGACAATCTGCATCTACCTGGAAATGATATGAAGAGATCAATCGTATATGCAAGATACTTTGGGAGAAATTGGTCCTTTTTACATGAACAAGTCAATTTGAAACCAGTAAGGCAGAAAGAGTAAGAGAAACAAGTAGATACCCTTACTGAAGGTGTATGTTCTTCAGCAACCTCTACCAGATCCTGAACTTGAGACTGAACAGCATGCAATTGTTGACTAAGTTCTGCAACTTCCTTCCTTAGCTGCACTTAGAAAAAGCTAAAAGATTAAGGGTTCAGTCAACAAGAAAGCAGTTAACTTTGACACGCCACTGAAATGTCACCACCCTTATTATAAAACTCCGTAAAATTAAAATCTAACAGAGATTGGAGCAATATTGTGCCTCTAGTATCCTTATGAAAACTTCAGCAAAAGAAGAGAGCACTAGAACAGAAGATGGCTGATTCTGGAAACAATGCCACATAAGGATCCATCCAGACAGTATTAATCTTTTGTTTTTATTGTCATTAAAATCACATATAGTGCAGAAAATAGGCAGATATAAAAGAAGTCTCGAACTGTGCTCCAAACAGAGAGTGCAATGCAGACAAACCTTTGTTTTGATGCTCAAATACCTTGTTATCTTGCTAAACACTATGGAAAACATTTCATACAAATTCTTGCTGAAATCAAATTCTTGATATGATGTGGGACTATGCCAATGCTTAAGAGACCTAATAGCTGTGAAACAGCCATTTTGGAGGGGCATTTGTCACCTTTTCAATCTGAAGGTCTTTCTCTCTTAACAAAGCAGTGGAATCTGATCCAACACTATTTGGTCCTGCATTTCTTAACTCGTTTTCCAATCTGGCCAGTTCTCTTTGTAGTTGCTTTACCAAAGCTTTATCTGACATTACTACATTGACCTGTGCATTAGTTGAAACTTCCTTAGCACAACTGGCAAACAAGAGGGTATTTCTAGACTGTTCAACATGGGTTCTGGCAGGGCTCATGGTACAGATAACGGCAGTCCTGGCATTGCCTCCCAAGGAAGACTGCAGGATGCGAGTCAGCTTTGAGTCTCTAAAAGGAATGTGTCCATTTCTTCCTTTGCTGCACCCAACAAAACATTTATGATAAGCAGATCTGACAATTAGGTTCAAGCTGGGGTGACCTGTGCAAATGTCAAGGGAGGTAGGAGTTCATAGCCGTAATTGATGACTGCCCAGGAAAAGTTCAGAAATTGAAGTTCAGGGAAGACAGTGCCAACTTAAGATGGCGTCAGTCAAACAATTAGCCTAATTCAATGCAAGATGAAAACCTAAACTAACGCCACAGGAGACAATTTCTAGCACATTGCTTTGTCGATTGTAGAATAAATGATTTTATGTACGGTTAACAACTTTTGAACAGTTTAAGAATAATCAATGAGAGGCCACATGTGACTGAACTTGAGTGGATTTAAACCTAATGAAAATTGGTGAAATTTCAACTAATCAAACAAGTTCATAACAGACTATCACTGCCACTGTTGTTATCATGTCCCTAGCCACATGTGCCACAATCCATACGCTGTTGACGCATTTAGCCTGTGGCAATTTGACAAGTCATACTTGGCAATGTATAAATTCACCAGCGTGGCTCTTCATTTCTTTCCATATTAAGGTGAAATACACAGAGATGAGGTCCAGTGTTTTCCTGGGAAATACTGAAAAAATTCATCAGTGAGCTATAGAATAGTATTTTATGTTGATAATTACATCATTCCTTGTTGCTGCAAAAAAAAAAAAAGATTGGGCAGATAATTCAAGTTGCAAGGCAGGTATTCATTCAGCTGGATTAAAACAAAACTCAAGTATTACAAACACGCAAATGTATGAGTTTAACTTGAATGCTTAAGCTTGAATCCCAACAAAATGGTTTCATAAGGCAGAGTCCACTAACATACTCCTCCAGTACAACTGAAATATGAAATTTGACATTTGACATTTTCTGTAGACCAACCTTAATTTACGGATGACAGTCCCCAATGTCAATAAGCTGCGATTTATATGGCAACCTTCTTTCAACCTCACGCCAGCTGATAATGTCTGGGATGCACGCTCACTTCCCGCCAAATCAACAAAATTCTGTCGAGAAAATAACGATCAAAACAGCTGCTAAAGCTGTCAGGTTTACTAAGTCAACTAACAAACAATTCAATGAATCATACCACAGTGGCCATAAGGATGCTTGATTTGTCATTGCCTAAAAATTCACGTGCAGAACTTTCAATTGCCTGTCATGCACACAGGGTGAGTAAGAACAGTAGGGATTTGAGAATTCATAATGAAATAACTACTCAATCTTACCAGTCTCAGAATCTGATGCGATCTAGAGCTTGTTTCATTTAAGGAAGTCTCGCCTATTTGTCTTTGAGCTGTAAAAAGCACCAGGGATGGGTTGAGTATGCAGTAACCAATCATCTAGTGAAATTAAGATAGTGAAGAGCCTGACTTAAAAGTAAGATAGTTAAGAGCCTGACTTACCTTCACAAAAAGAAAGAAGTTCTTGAAAATGACTCCAGTCCCGTATAGTTTCCTCAGAGAGTTTCTCAACAACAGTTCCTCTCTGTTCACAAAGTTGTTATTTCAATAAAAAACTATAAAAGCAGTACCTCACCAGACTTGGAATGAGAATTACCTCTGGATCATCAAGAAGTCGTAAAGGGGTAGTGTCAATACTAAGGAGGTCTCTAACAGACTCATTGTAGATCTCCAAAGCAGAGAATTTCAAGACAAATTCTCTTTCCTTGTGCTATAAGAAAGGAAAACCACAAGTTTTCTCAATCAAGGGAAGTCCAAGGCATTTTAAGTGAACACAGGATTTAGGGTAACAAGAATGATAATACACTACCTTCTCTATGTAATCATAGATATCTGCCACAGTGTATTCGGTAATTCCACTCATGGTAAATGTCTTTCCACTGCTCGTTTGTCCATATGCAAATACACTTGCTGAAAGCAATGTATCAGTTAAACTGATAAGGTTTAGCAAATAAAGGTAAAGATGGAGCTCAGAGTGAAGTCCAAGAAACAAATTGAGCTAATAAAAAGATATGTACTTACAATTTATACCACTGACACCAGAAAGAGCAACCTCCTTGGCCCCTTGCTCGTACACTTGCCTTGTAGAGCAATCAGGACTAAATACTCTGTCTGCAACCAACAACAAAGAAAGAAAAAATGGAATAAAACCAAAGAGAAGTTAGCATTATAGACAACCCAGGGGCAGAAAAATAGAAAAGTGAAAGAAAAGACTCCTATGATTTGAACGGCTTCCAAAAGATTTGCTTATAGAAAGTAAAATTCACACTACTAAAATAAACCTCAAAATGTAGAACATGACATCAATCATTTCAGTAGTAACGGAATACGAAGACCGGAAAACTTAGATACAGGATAAACAATTGAGATGCCGTTGACAAGGGAAATAAGTAAAACTGGTCGATACTTTTGAAAAAGAAAAAACAAAGAACTTCTCACCAAATGTGTAGACAGTTGGGTACATGGACCTCTCTGAAACTGAAAGATTGTTCCTGTACATGAGGGTAGTATCATTGATACATTCCCAATCTGACACATCATTTCTAGCAATCTCCTTCTCACTCAAAGGTCGTAGACGAACTGAAACAAAAATCTTCTCCACATCTCCTGTTGGCCTCTGCATTGGCTCTTCCTCATAAGCCACACCCATTTCTCACCTGTTCTGGGAACAAGATTAGAGAATATACCATACAGGCAAGTCAATTCGTCTTCATATGGACCATAAATAAATGACAGCTTTTTCTCTACTTATCCAGTCAATGCGTTGTGGTCGACATTAGTTTAATAAAACAACTATGTTGAGTGGTGCCTGCAAAACACAAGGGCCAGTGAACCTTAAACACCCACAATAATCTACATCGACAAACTAATCATGGGTTAGTGCTAAATTCACCGACAGAATTCCGGATATCTTTTGCAGACATTTCTCACTATATTAAAGAAAATGTCATGATTCATGGCCAAGTACATATGACAATTCATAAGCTATGATTCGCAAGTCAAACAGACGGTGGCTTGTCTAATTATTTAGCATAATTTGGAGTTTTCCTAAATGGTCCCCAGTAACAGTCTGTCAAAGACTTCTTCTCATGTTACCTTAGAGCATTTCCAAATTAAAAAACTCTCTCGGCAGAACGAAACCCCAGAAACCAAAACAAAGAACAAAAATACCTTTTTTTTTTATTATACCTCGGTGATTGAGAATTCAGAGTCCCTTTCAAGGAAGGTTTCAGACTTCTCTAAGAATCTTCACTACTTTCATGTGAAGAATTCCAAACTGGGAAGCTTTTTCCTTTGGCTGTTTCGATCCCTTTTTATAACATTTTTGAACTTAACTCTGCAACAATCACAGAAATCTCAATTTTGGTTAACCTCAACCCTCAAAATATAATTCCATAGCAGAAACACTCGCAATCTTTTGGAGTTTTATGCATTTTTTCTGAGAAAACGCAAAATGTGAAGCATTAGCAACTAAAATGAGCCATCAAACTTGAGACGCATCAAAATGTAGTAACCGTATCTTTTTTGACTCGAGAACTTTTCCGGATCAAACCCACCACACATTTCCGTAATCACAGCCAAAAACATCAGACCCCAAGGTACAAACAAACAGAGAACAAACCAATGGATCGAGCAGTCTGAATAACAGAGCAACGGAGATTTGGCGAGAAGTCAAAGCTTCGCCTTCTCTCTCTTCTATCTGGCTCACTACGCACATAAGAAATGTCGTTTTGGACATGTGATTGTTACGACTACGAGAAGGAGCCAAATATAAAGGGAAGGAGGTATTACAAATTACAATAGAGTGGTTATGGCGTCCATTAGAGTTGGCCTGTAGCTTTCTGTTAACTGCTCTCTGAGTAACCTAACTATTATTAATTAGTTATAATTAGCCTTCGATTTGAAACTATTTAAAATTGGACCTACTTAAAATTGAATTATCACTTACCTAATCACTGATTACCTCGCTTGCCAGTGAAGCTTATTAAGTTTTGGTGCCAATTATGACGGTTAACTGCCTCCTAACAATAAGGACCTGAAAATTTGATCTTACCTTCCTTAATTGGGGTTGCATTTGGTGGGATCTCTTTTGTTTAATGTTTGAACTTTAAAATTAGGTGATGAGGGTATGTATTTAGGGCATGCTTGTTTGGGGGTATGGGATAAAAGTGATGGGTATATTTATAATATAAAAATTGTCTAATCTTTCGGTACTTATTTTAGTTATTTTTACTATCCAAAAGTGCTGCTTCACTTTAACGTGTGTATTTATTATTTAGAAATTTTACTTTTAAAAATATACCATGTGTCTTTACAATTCCACTTTTAGAATACTTACTAGTTAAATTTCATGCTTATTGATTACAAAAGGATTTGCAGACTCTGCCTTGTTCTTTGAGGAGATTTCTTTTTTTTTTAATACCGGAAAAACAAAAAATTTCAAATTACAGATCAAACCAGCGTAGAACTCTACGGTATATCGTTCTCTGTTTCTCTCGTTAGAGGAGCTCCAGTATTGTCATCAGTGGTTCTTGGAGAGTATGTAATCCTAGACTGGCAAGAGTGGCAATTGAGGGAAGTCTATCTGCACACTGGTTCCCAACCGTGTCAGAGGAGTTCACAAGATTCTGCCAACAAAAGGTTGACATTAGAAAAAATAAGGTGAGAAGATGATAAGATGTTAATAACCTCGAAGGAATCCATTTCGACAATGACTCATTTATATTCTAAATTTCAAGCTAAATTGAGTCTCAAATAAACTCCCCATATTTCGACCTGGAGGGGCGAGTCTCGGCCAATGTGTTGAAGAAATTTACCACACCCCTGACTTTGTCGCTCTCGAATAAACCCTCCAACATTAGCATAGTTGGTGCCTGATTTAACTGCGCCGTCTGTGTTTACATTGAGTGATGAGATTTCTTTTAGATGTCCTGAATCCCCTTCCCTCCAGCGTGACACAAACGAAAAGCTGTTGAGCGAAAAATTGGAAAAGTGGGACCGTTTTGAATTTTGATGTTTTAGTAAAGAACCCGTCCCCTTCCCCACGTGGCTTATGCCTTTTAGCAAATGCACTTCCACTCCACGTGTCCCTATATAATAATAGATGTCACGTTACGACTTTGAAAGCAAACCAATTATTTAATAATTATTATACTTATATTAACTGAATCTAATTTGATTAACAACCAAAATGATACATACGCATATATAAAGGTAACATAAAGTTATAGCAACGAAATAAAAGAAAACATATTTAATTTTGGGCGGCTTGCGTTGCGAGTTCCCGTTTCGCTTCTTTTTCCTTTACGTTCAGTTTATAGATATGCACATGCCTTGCGTGGTCTCCGGGACCCACTTTTCTTACACTGTGCCCACTTTAGCCTGTAGTTTGAAAGCTGCACTTGGACCATTATGTTATTTCTGTTTACTTTTCCCGTCTCAATTGTTTAAAGATCTCGTTAATTATTACTTTCTCCAAGTCATAATAAGCGTAATTTTAGGTACATTTTAATTATTTATAATAAGTGTCATTCTTAACTTTGTATGCAAGTTTATAATTTTACTTTCAAAATTAACTTTTAATTTCTTTCACATCTTAATTACACAGATTATATTTTCAAGGCACTTTAACATGTAATTAATAAGGGTACTCAGACATTTCATTAACTTTCTTAATAAATGTGAATTCCTCTAAAACGACACTTATTATGAATCGAAGAGAGTATAAGGCAATTCAATTTGAGGTCATTAAGGAGTTAAACTAATAAAGATGAGTTTTAGAATAATCCGTAAAGTTATTGATCAGAATATAGTATATTTAATTTAAAAAATGGTCTTTTATAAAATATAAAAAATAATTACCTATAAGTAATGACTCTCATTTAGGCAGTATATATACAAACATAATTTTTGATATATGTATTAACCAAATTGACAAATAGTTCCAAATTGTCAATCTCAATTTAAAGTATTGTATTAACGAAATTGACAAACAGCTCCGAATTGTCAATCTCCATACAAAATACTATCATCGCTATATAGGCGCGTGTTCGAATTTGAATGGAGAAAAAGCAAAAAGGTGCCTCATATCCGAAAATCATGTTTGGACCATCTGAATTAGCAAAATACTGCCATGGCTAAGAAGGCGCCAATTAATTAAAGTATTTTGGACATTTCCAAATTCCTATCCTATTCCAGTCTTAAATATGTAATTATGTCGATTTATCAAAAACAAAAACAGAGAAAATGCTTGTTTGTTATCTTGTCACGTAGGATTTAATTTTTATACTTAATACTCAATTGATAGTAACATATACAATTTTAATATCATTTTCTAATAGCAAAATAATAGTGTTAAATATTGAGACTAATTAAATGAAAATATGTTGATATTAGATTACAAAATATATTTAAATTTTTAATATATTAAAATTTTAAAATATTAATAATAAGATTTTACATTTTATTATTGAGTGAGAAATTAAAACCTATAATATAAAAGATTTAAAGTTTAAGGATTCAATTAATATCATACGTTATAAAACAGTAAAAATTAATTAAAATTGAAAATTTTAAATATAATTAACGTAAGAGATTATATTTATTAATCGAAGTAATTAAATTTTAGTTAAAAAAAGAAATTATGAAATAAAAATCAACTACTTTATAAAAATTGATTGATTTATAAAATCTAAATGATTAAGTAATTAATTGATTAATTTTTGACTAACTTTATAATTTTAGGCAAATACTTTAGATAAATTGTACAAAGAAATTTAAATAATTTTTATGAATAATTTTAACAATTACTTTAAAGAATCACGACACAACTTTTCTTTTTAAAAAAAAAAAAACTGCCCATAAGCTTTATGATTGAAATCGATGGAAGATTTTGTGTCATAAATCAGAATCCACAATAATTGACCTCGTCAATCATCATAGTCCTCGAACTGTACAGTAATTTAATTATTATGTCTGAGAAAGATAAGAATGTCGAGAGATCCAGACTTGATACTGTTTTTCTTATTTGTAAAACCAAGGTATATGTTTACAATTGTGTGTAATTAATTACTGCAAAATAGTCTTAAAAGACACGAGGAAAATTGAGGTTTTTAAATAAAAAGTAGCATATAATCATTATAAAAGGAGAGAATGTCATTGGTTTACACCCAGTTAATTATACTTTTGTGACATAAAAATTTAGCAACCTATTTAAAATATGATTTAATTCCAATACAAAAAAGCCGCCACTAAATCTATTTTAAATGATCTTATTGTATCAGCAAAATAATATAACGTCTTAAATATATTTAAGTCAATCATATTTTTTAAAGGCCAGGATCTAATCTTACAAATGTCAATATTGGAGAACTAATATTATAATAGAGTAAACGTTAGTTACATCCTACATGTTTAATCGAAACATTATATGTTAAAAGGATTAAACCAAAAAATCATGCATAAAAAAGTTAGTTAAAATAATTTTGACATTTTTAAATATTTAGGTGGTCATGACATGTTATTATATATCAATCTTAATATATAGATATGAATTATTTGATTAGAAAATTAAAGAAAAATTAAAAGAGCTTTATTTATCTAATCCTAAATATGATTTCGGGTAATAATGTATATTCATTGCCAACATATTTAAAAATTTAATAAGTCACACTCAAGAATGGATTAAAGAGAGAAGTATTTTAATCAAGTTGGACTCGATTGCAAAGCTTGAGAAATTTTATAATTAAATACGAGTTAATAAATAAAGTTCAGTATGAGATATTAGCTCCTATTTGAGTATAATTGGTATTTAATTAGAATTATTTGTAATTAGATATTTCTAATTAAAATTTAATGTCAATTAAATTAAAATAATGTCTAAAAACTATTATAAATAAGCTTAAACTCTAAGCGAGCTAGCACTTTTCTCATAACTCTCTATTTTGCTATTACTGTGGTTGAGATGAGCTGATTTCATAAACAGCTTGTAAAACACAATAAGATAAGAAAATGATTAAATTTTAAAATAAGGTACGAATTATCATTTATACTTTGTTTTAATTTATATGTTAACCATTTTATAAAATTTTAAGTGATTTTGGTTTTTTTAAAAAGCAATTACAAAAAAAAAAATGTAATTATTTTGATTTCCCGATAAATTTGTCTCATAGTCTTAAGTAAAGTATGCTTTACTCACTTGTAAGATTATGCACAAATGTTGTATTAAATTGTATCTATCTAATTAATTTGTCTTCTTAAGTTAGCATCGACATTATGTCATTTTTGTCATTAGAAGGATGCATCGGCCTTGTTGTTCTTAGAGACGCAAGGGGGAGTTTTGTAGCAGCGCTTTCCGGGTATTATTCAGCTTTGTTCGACCCAGTTATTGCTGAACTCATGTCAATTAGAGAAGCACTTTCATGGTTGAAAGACAAACAAGTTATCCATGTTGTTGTGGAATCCGATTGTTTGTTGGCTATTCACGCTATTACAGATTCATCTTTTACTTATTCAGATATTGGATTGTTGGCTCTTGATTGTTTAGCGTTCAAGCGACACTTTCTTCACTTGTCCTTTTAATGGACGCGCAGGATTGCCAATAGAGCGGCTCACTCCTTAGCTCGGGTAGTCCTATTACATGCAAACCTTCATCGTTGAGAAACTAGTCATTCTTATTTGGTCCTTATTTTATTTTTAGATAAATCTATTTATAATGCTCCTGATATTGAAAGGTTTATAAGATTCGGGTGTATGAGATAAGCCTAATAGTTTGGGTGTAGATTTTCGCCTTTCGGCATCTACGATTTTATTTATTAAAAAAAAAAAAAGATGCATCGGCCTGAAAGTGGGTTAGTTTGTGTGCTCGAAGCGGGATCTGACATGTCAGTCCAAGCAATTAATACGCATATTAAAACAGGTGAATTGGGGGCCTGCATGTGCCCGGTGGGCTGATAGTGATACTGTACCTGAAAGCTGACAATTCATTAGACTTTAAGTTTAGACAAAATTATATATATATAAAAAAGAAACAGAAAATATGATTTTTAGAATAATTTGGGGGCATCTCAAGTGGGCTGGTTGGCCGATTGTTTCTCGACCAAGGAAAGGAAAACCTATCACAAACCCTGTGGTTGTGTATCTCACCTACTTAACCTATACTCCTTTAAGTTGGTCCCATTTGTGATGGTCCTAAAAGTTGAAGAACACTTCTCGTGAAGTGCTCTCGCTCTCCGTTGAGTCCCAGTACTTGTCTTCTCATTTACCCGAATTGTGGATGTTCAGTCAGGGGTGACGGTGATTGGCGCAATACATAATTATTCTGGACTTTGGCCTCTTTCCTAAATTCCAATTTCCAACCCTCATTCCTTTTACAAATACCGTCTAGCCTATTAACACAACTGCTTTTTACTGATACTCTGACTTAAGTCGTTGCCGGAGTGCCCTAAAGAGTCGTCAAATACTAGAGATTAGAGGTTCAAATTGCGGATTGAACCAAAAATTATACAAGACTCCTCTAAATTTTTGGATTTGTTAACCATGGATGGTTAAAATAAGTGATGTAAAGTCCATAAACCCAAACGTTAATAAAAGCTTAAAGAGAGGAGTAGAGATATAAAAGTGGCGAGCAAGTCACGAAGAAAACAAACGAAACTATCTTTTTTCTTGTTCTTCTTGTAAGTATACAAAAATATCATCTTTCTCTTGTATTCGAAGCTTTTCTCGTATATTTCCTCGTTTTGTTTTTTTGGCACTAGATTAAAAAGAAAATTATGGAGATTAATAACCCAAAAATTTATAGAAATGGAATAAAACTTCAAGTTGGTAAGATTTCTATCTAAATTCCATCCTGATTTTTAATCATCCGAAACTAATTTTTATTTGGAATTATGTTGTGATTGTTTGTGATAACAATTCAATGAAATTAAAAAGAAAACAAATTGGAGAAAAGTTGGCTGGAAAAATGAGAAAAAGAAGGGCCATGAGAAGAGGAAAGGGTGAAGAAGAAGATAATTTTAAGGTCTATTAAGATGCAAAATAGGAAATATAAATATTTAAGGGTAAAATAAGAATTTAAGACCTAGAAGAGCATTTTAGTAATAATAAAAGAATGTATATGTAAAATAATATTTTTTTAAATAATTAAGGGTATTTTAGTAATTATGGTAGTAAGATAAAGAAAGGAATTGCTAATAATTACGAACAAAGTGGTTAAAAAAGGGGTAATTTTTTATCGTTAAGTGTAATTGGGTTAAAAAAAAATCTTAAATATAATACAATGTAATTTTGTAAATGTCTAAGTCCAAATGATGTATTAGGAAGTAGATTAGACCGATTAAAATATTTGAGTCTGAAAATCTAGCAAGGAGAACCTTAACCTGTACCTTTATATTTGTGTACGGTTATAAAAATTGTGAATTTTTATTATTAATAAATTATTTTACAATAAATAATATTTTAAATTAGTAACTAATTAATTAAATAATTAATAATTGCATACATAAACTTTTTAAATATATGGATTTTGTAAGGAATTTATTTATTAAATAAATAATTGACAAGGTACAAAATATTAATGCTTATATTTTGTTATATGTTATGATGTGTATTGCCTGATAATTTGGGGAAACATATAATATTTATAATTTTTAGTTGTGCATGTGTATAATTAAGAAAATTATGGTAAGATAAATCACATTCATGAAATTAAATAGAGATTGGATTATAATAGTTTGAGAATAGATTATTGAAATTATGAATTTATGGCTTGCCGAAGATAGGCTATATTTGATGGTCATAGGTTGATAGGTTGTTGAGATACGAGCGAGTTGTGGTTAGGTACCTGTCCTTGGAGCAGGTATCAAGGCATCCTGGGTCCTGTGATGTCCTATGTTGATGGTTAGGTACCAGAGTGATACCGAGGTATCTTAAGTCTTAGGTATATCCTGTGTCGATAGTTAGGGACTTAAGTGGTACCAGGGTACTATATTAGATTAAGATATTGAGATACCTTATACCAATAGTTACACATCCAATTAGGTTTCCACTTAGTGAGTGACTATAATGAGTTGAGATGAGTTGAAAGATTGTTGAATGTAAGCCTACTAGGTTTAAAATAATATTAGTATTAACAATGAATAATAATAAAATTTGGGAGCTCAATTTAGTGACTTGACAAGTTGAGTCTTGCTTATGTATTTTAGTATTATATGTATATTTTGTCATTTGACTATTTCAACATATATTGAGTTAATTGATTTTAAGTGTACGGTTTGGTTATTCTTACTAAGTAGGTAGTTCAATTCTTGTCACTATATTTTTTTTAAAGAGATACAGAGATTGTTGATAACCTCAGTTCTCAAAATTAACAGTGTTGAGTCTAGGTGGGGCCAATAGATCAAATTGAGTATAATTGTTTTATTGTTTATAATTGTTTTATTGTTTATACTTTTTGAATGTTACAGTTTGGGATGGTTATTCTTGTTCAGACAATTTATTTTGTGAATAACGAGCATCACCTTTTAGACTAATGAGATTTTGGTAATTAATGATGTAATTGTAAAAAGTTTGGATAAATTGTGGTTTAAGAATCTTGGGGCGTCGCATTTAGTTGGGATTAAAGTGGGTTTTCATTTATGGGGACAAATTAAGTGAATTAGGGAAAAATTGATAATATATTTTTGTCTTATTTAGGATGGTTTCATGAGATGTTATTGGTGGCCCAAAGTTAACTGAAGAATCGATCGATTTGATCCTTTGCTATGGACGTGCCTATCAGGGGGATGCTGGAGCGGATCGAGTAAAGGAGAGATGCCAGTGCCACCTCAGATGATGCAGTTCATTGTTACAACAACTCCAAACCAAGGTGATTTTTGTGTCGACTGTAATTAAAAGCAAATTCGTAAGATGGGTACAACAAAGTTTCAAGACACTATTAATCTTGAGGAGGTTAGGCATGATTGGAACAGACAATCATATCGAGGGAAATAGTGGTGGAATTGGAAGAAGGACCAGAATTATGCATCACCGAAGCCATTTGAGGATGATGAAAATGAGGCTCATCAAACACTACATGTCTGGCTACATAAATGTGATTAGTCGGTAAATATAAACATAAATACCCATTATGTCGAGAACTATATCCCACAAAAATACAAGGAAGTGATCTAAAATCAAGCTTGTGATTGTTGTAAGGTCTGAAATATGGGGAACAATGAAATCCGAAAGTACAGAGAAAGTTATAATCTGGTGGACACAGATAAAGTATTTGGCAAGGAGAGACGTTGAATTGAGTCGCAACCATGGCCTTGAATTTTGAAAATAAGAAAAGGCTTGTAATTTCTCATGCATGAAATATATCCAAGTAAACTTGGGATGATCATTTAGAAAATATTTCAATTGCGACGACAGTACATGACTTTTGATTTTGGTTGTTGTCCCTATTTTGGCTGTGTGTGGATTTCCCCTTAATATTTATTATTGACCTTTTGGTTCCCACCCGAAGCATGAGGCTTGCCCTTATTATGAGAGTTAAAGTGTGCACTGGGAATTATTAAATTGACGAGTAGCTACATCAGAAGCGAGTGCAACAGTTTGAGCTTGTTCAAGTCTATACTCATGACTAAGTAACATAGCAATGAGATCATCAATAGTGAAGGGAGCACTTCTTGTGGATAAGGCAGTAACAAAAGAATCATAGGCTTGGCCTAAGCCTTGAAGAATAAAGTTAATCAGATCCGACTTATGGACATGATTCAAAGTGGTAGCTAAATTGTCAGTGATTTTCTGGACATAATAAAAAATACTTAAAAGTACCTTGGGTGGTCGTCTGCAACTCGAGCTGCATTTGCATCACACGTGCTTAGGATTAAGAAAGAAAAATTCGTTCAAAGCCTTACGCATAGTATGACAGTTAGTGATATATCCAAGAACTCCCCTTGTAATGGTGGTTTTCAGCCAAACTAGAATCGTCCAATTCTTCTTTCTCTAAGTTTGATACTCAGGGTTGGGATGAGGTTGTGTTTCCTCTGTTTGTAGGGGTAAAAATTAAGGAGGTACTGGCTGAGTTCCATCAGCAAAATCTCCAGATTCAAATGCATCAAATGTAGAATTAACTACATTTTTCCACAAAGCATAGTTGACCTTATCAAGCTTAACTCCAAGGTTTGGCAGTATAGGTTGAATAGGTTGGTTGAGGGGGGATTAAAAACGTGAGATTGGATGTAAGTCCTTTTAGCGCTCTAATACCATACAAAAGATAAGAGAATTAGATGAGCCTTTTTTAAGTTTGTTGGTTCCCCCTCCATTGTTGTATTGTTGTATTTATACACTTTACAAAGTGATAAGATCAGTAGTGGAGATTGAACCTAAGGAAAGATTAAATTTTCAACTCTGCAAGTTCCATCAAAGATTAAATACTCTTTTCTTTGTTTTTTTTTCCAAATAATGTTTTAGCATTGATAGGTTTTCTTTAAAATTCAAAACAAATTTCCTTTTGTTTACACACACTTATGCAATACTCATGCAACTTTAAGCCTCTAAAACATTAATATGACCAAGATAAGGCTTACATGAAATTTATATTGATTTTTAACATTTGAATTGGCTTTAATTTTCTTTGTTCATATTCCACTTGACTTGAAACTCAAGGGGTGTGGTTGAGTGGAAGAGACTCATCCATCCTTAACCAAAGATCAAAGGTTCGATCCTTGGCTTTGAGTATGGAGCAGCCTTAAATTCTTGGGCCAGCTGTCCCACCCTGTTAGGTGCCTACAAACCAGCAAGAGGATTTGTCACTGGGTCTGCCGGTGGATACCTTGGTCTAGAACAAAAAAAAAAATTCCAATTGACTTGTATTGCCTTGAAACTCTCTTGAATTACATACTTCTTCATTAATTGATTGCTCAATTAATTCAATTACGTCATTTACTCACTTTGTGTTTATGATGAATTTGATGTTTCATATATTCCTTGAATCATTAACATACTAATATTACCAAAAATAAAAATATTATTACTAACATGTTTTGGTATTATCAAAATCATGAGTTAAGACCTCGATTGATCAACAATCCCTCTCTTGTTGATGATGAAAAAACATTCAATAATATTGAGAAAAAATGATATTAAATACTTACTCCCTATGTTAATGTAATATGTAATATATGTTTATGTAACATCCCGTATGCTATATATATAAGAGACAACTTATTTTTTTTCCCCATTTTCTCATAATTTTATTTAAACCCTCCCCAAAAGCTACTATTCACAAATTTCCTCTCTCTAACCATTCTTCACCATCGGTGACTCAAACCGGTTAGTGTTATATACCAATCTCTTCCTTTTGACAAGCCCGTCACAATCATACTTATTTCAGCAGCCATCGTCGTCAAAGGTTTCGGTGGTTTTTGCCAAACACCACCAACACCATTCAACTAGTCTCGATGTTAGGAACAAAAGCCCCATGGCCTCGTCGCCACCCTGCACTTGGATCACCACCGATTGATGGAAAAAGAGGTTAGGGTTTTAGATTGTTTTTCTTCAATTCGTTCAAATCTGTTGAGAATATGAGTATGTTGCTTTGAAGAAAGTTGTTCTACTCATCAAGAGTTTTTATTTGGTATAAAAAACGTTCAATTCTAAGACTAAAAATTTTTGGTAATTGGAAGGAATATTCCGGTAACTAGAGGGAATATTTCGATCGGTGGAGGTACTGTTCCCGTGACCATTTTGGTCGCCTTTGTGTTTTTTTTTAAATTCTAAAAATTATACTAATCATTTTTCTCTAAAGAATCATAGTGAGATTTTCAACGGTTTGCGAATTAAAAATCATGGATGTTTAGGCGAGAATAGGAGAACTTTTTGAATTTCATAAATGGACTGCTTAGGCAATTCAGATGATATCGAAATTGTTATTTGATCCCAATAACTCCTAATTAGCGCTGATTGAGATATTTTCTTTTGATTTACTAGGTATAGCAAGAGCGAGACCCATCGAAAGGTTCGGATGGACGAGTTCGGTTATCAGGTAAGTTCATATCGATTTACTGTTACCGTAGTTATACCAGTAAGTCAATGTTATCTATTTATATATATATATAGATCGATAATTATATACTTATATAGCGAACGCGTATAGTAATGCGTACCCGCTTTAATATAAGCCTTTATATCAAATTAATTTAGTGGATACATTGAGTTGGGTATTGTAACATCCCACCCCCGATGAGAAGGGCAGAATGGTAAATTGGAAAGGGCTAAGAGTGTTTAGAATTGTTTTGAAATCTGTATGCATAACCTTACATGTGAACAGTGAAAATTGCACATAAAAATGACTGTATATGCATTCGTGACATTTTACGGTGTATGTGCCTAACTGTGAATTTATTGTGGAAAAATATGAATTCATGCTTGAAATATTATTTGGAGTAAACTGTTATGTGTTTTGCATTTTTGGGGAATTTTAGAAAATTTCCAAATTTCCTGAAATTTTTCGGAAAAAATTTCCGGACCGAAAAAATCGCCAAGTGGCGGACTGAGTGGTTTTCGGTACTGAAAATTTCTGTCCAATGGCACTGAAATATTGGGTACATAATTTTAGGATTTATTAAATTGAGCCATTAGAATTTGGGGAGAGAAATTGGGGTAGAAATTAGACTTGAATTGGAAAATGATGAAGTGGTCTTGTAGAATTGTGACATGTGGCAAGTGACACATGTCACTTGCCTAACATGCCACCAAGAGCCTTGTTATTAATTATACCCCTTTTTGGTTCTTACATTCACGACACCTTCATATTAGAAGGCAAAAATGAAAAGTTTCCTCCTTTGTTCTTCTCCATCATCGTAGCTTCCTCCTTCCTCTCCTCTTCTTGATTTTGCTTGCTTTTCTTTGCCATCTCCTTCTCCATGGCTTGCTCTTCCTTGGTCTTAAACTTATAAAACAAAAAGTTCAACCTAAGCTCAAGTTGATGGTGATGTCGTGTGTGTTGTGAGAGTTAAGAAGTTGGTGAAGAGTTTGAAGATTTGGCAAAAATGGAAGCTTGATTAGGTAAGAACCATGTCTTTGCCTTGTTTTATGTTAGTTAAATGCATAATTGTGACATTTTGTGCATCAATTGCATGAAGTTGTGTTTGACTATATGGGTATGTTGCTTCTTTGATGGATTGATGATTGGTAAATGATAAATTAGAAGCTAATGGATGAGATGTTATGTTGAATTGTGTGTTTTGGATGGATTTTAATGATGTTAGATGGTGATTTCTTAAGGAAAATTGATTGAGTATGTGTGCTGGAATTTTATGGATTTATGTTCAAGAGTAGGTTATGAGTTGGTTAGGGTGGAAATATGAAGTGAAATGAGTAAGAATGGGTTTGGAAAAGGGTATGGAAGTGATAGGATTTGGCTTAAGTATGAAATCTGGAAAATGTAACTTGTACATGTTTTAGTGTTTTGATCATAACTCTTTGTGTAATTGAGCAAATGAGGTGAGGCTTGTCTTAAATGAAAATTGAGACATTTGGCTACATTTTATATGAAGGAAGTTCTGCCAAATTGTGGCTTGAAGGGGCTCAAATTTGTTCTTGAAAATAAGTTATATGTGCAGTGTGAACAGTAACCGAGAAATGTGACCTGAACCTTGGTGAATTTTTCTAAATTAATTTAGGTTGAATTTGCAAATTTGGTCTCCATGAAACTTGCAGCTGTTCCTGTTACCTTTTGATTGCCACTAAGTATGCAATTTTTAGATGTCTAGGTTGAGAGTTATGAGCTGTTGAATTTCGGATGTTGATATGTTTTGTGTTGGAAAAATGTGTTAAGTGTAGGCTTGTGATGATTGGACATTGAAGCTAAATTTTGGACTGCTATGAATTTAATTAGCTTAAATGGTCTTATGGAAAGTTGTAGGGGAATGAATCATCTTGAAAATTAGGTATGGTATGTGAATTTTGGATGTAAGAATTGAGAGTTATGAATTTTCAAAGACTAGGTCTGGTTTAGGCAATCTGTTAGTTGCCACTCTCTCACAGGACAGCTACATTCATGGGCAAAATTGACCTAGTTAGAGGTAGAATTGGCTTCTAAGCCCTTCATGAAAATTGAAGCATGTTGTATTATCTTTTCAGCGGTATGAAGTAGAGATTTTTTGGACATTTGTGCAGGAAGTGATGCTTTTTGGAAAATTGTATTACTGTTCAGGTACAATGTAGGGACAAAACCATTAATTGTGTTTTTGACCCCTTTAGCAATTGAATTTGGTTCCATGTTTTTTATGAAAGTTTTAGAACATGTTTTTATCTTTCATTTGACATAAAGCTTATAATTTTTGGCTAAGGTAATAGGAAGATATGGCCTTTGGAAAACTGTTGTTCTGTTTGGACACATTTTGACTAGGCAGTGAATTTGATTGAATTCTTGACAACCTTAGGGGTAAAATTGACTCTAGAGTCCTTAAAGGAACTTGTAGAGTTTTCTTTTATCTTTCCATGGACACTAAGTTTGCCCAATTTGGAGTTCGGAGTAAGGAGTTATGACCTGTGAAAGTTGGTATGTCAGAAGAAGTTTTTTTTTCAGATCTGTCATTATAGTGGTGCTAGTTGACTAGGATCCTTAGACCAGTCGACTAGGACATGTATTGCTTTGCTAGTCGACTAGGATCCTCAGACCAGTCGACTAGAACATGTATTTTTCCTGAACTGACCCCTTTCCACTCTTTTGGTTATAACTTGTCCGTCCGACCTCCGATTGACCTGATTCTCGAGGCGTCGGATTCGTAGGACAATTGTCTACCTCTCCATGTAGATTTGTAGAATTTTGAGATTTTATTGAAGTTGATGAATTGGATCAAAGTGAGAGGATTGACTAAAAGACTGTGATTCGGTTAGCTTTCTGCACATGCTTCCTTGTTTTAACAATATTCGGACCTATAGAGATCCGAATTGAGTGATTTTGGTGCCTATGGTTTCCTATGACATAGGGGAACATTTGGTGATGCGATTTATGGAATGATACCGGGAATGTCACGAACATGCATTGTACACATTTTATTTCCTACATGTGCATTATTACATATTCCTAATCGCACAGATTGTGATATATGTGTAATTGAATTGTTATAGAGGCACAATTGGAACGTCAAGCCACGGACGTTGCCGAGGTGAGTGACCTAGATGGTTCTCTCAATTAATATATGTTTACTGTGGAGATAATGGTGGGTTTTGTGATTGGGATATGATTATGGATTCCGGACAGAAGGTCCGATGAATGGGAGTTATGACATAGAAGTGTGAATTGTTGTGAATCTATGAACTCTGTGATATTTGTGATATTTGTG
>JAOTBA010000203.1:20190302-20201692 GCA_025629845.1 Erythroxylum squamatum
TTTCTTGTGAAGGATCTTTTGCAGGGAAGTACCATTCTTCAGGGAACGCCTAGGAATGGAGTTTATGAGTGGCCATCCTCATCTTCACCGTTTCTGGCCCTCTCCATTGCTTCACCATCAGCCATCAATTGGCGTGCCCGACTTGGTCACCCTGCTAAACCAATTGTAGCAGCTATCTTATCCCAAAACAAAATCTCATCAGTCTTTAATTCTACTCATTGTAATGCATGTCTTAGTAATAAAAGTCATAAGTTGCCCTTCTCAAACTCTACTCTTCAATCTACTCAACTATTAGAAATAATCTTTTTTGATGTTTGGATGTCACCAGAGTTGTCTTATAATAATTTTCGATACTATGTCATATTTGTTGACCACTTCACTCGATATACTTGGCTTTATCCTCTCAAACAAAAATCAGAAGTGAAAGAGATCTTTATTTGGTTTAAACAGCTTATTGAAATTTTTTTTGAGAAACCAATAAAAACATTGTACTCTGATAATGGAGGAGAATATATTTCCCTAACTCAATTTCTAGCAGAACACGGTATTTCATTTAGGACAACTCCACCTCATACACCAGAACATAATGGAATTTCAGAGCGCAAACATCTGCATATTGTTGAGACAGGTCTCACATTGTTATCACATGCCTCAATTCCACTCTCATATTGGCCACATGCTTTTGCTACTGCAGTCTATCTCATAAACCGAATGCCCATGCCTAAGTTACATATGACCAGCCCCTATTTCTGCATATTTAAGTCTCAGCCCAACTACCTTAAACTGAGAATTTTTGGCTGCTTGTGTTATCCCTGGTTACGACCATACACCACTCACAAACTTGAATCAAAATCCAAACCATGTGTCTTTCTAGGCTATTCTCCTACACAAAGTGCTTACTACTGCTTAGATCAAACTACCTATACAATCTATGTTTCTAGACATGTCAAATTTGTTGAAACAATCTTCCCATTTAGCACTTAATCACAACCAAAAGTTGACTCACCTGATTACTCTGCAGCTCTATAGGTTCCACCAACAATCTCACTGCCGGCACCAACTAATTCAACAACAGGGCCACTCACTCCATCTCCAACGGCAGCACCTGAAAATGGTAATTCCTCTCTCATTAGTACTTTACCAGATTTTGAGTAACATGTGAAACAACATACTTAATGTGTACACATCCCATGGTCATACGAGGAAAGGACAACATTCGCAAACTAATTTAAAAGTTAAGCTTGACTGCTGAACTCCATCCTTGTACAGAGTCTGAACCAACCACAATTACTCAGGCATTGAAAGATGACAAATGGAGGAAAGCCTGCTCAGAAGAATTTGATGCCTTAGTAAGAAATGGTACCTGGAAATTTGCGCCTCCTCATGATAATCAGAATCTAGTTGGTTGCAAATGGGTATTTCGCATCAAAAGAAATGAAGATGGCTCAGTGCATCGTTATAAAGCCAGATTAGTTGCGAAGGGGTTTCATCAACGACCAAGGATAGACTTCCAAGAAACATTCAGCCCTGTGGTTAAACCAACAATAATAAGAATAATTTTAAGCATTGCACTAACAAATGGATGGCCATTAAAGCAATTGGATGTCAACAATGCTTCCCTACAAGGTCCACTTACAGAAAATGTTTACATGATACAACCACAAGGCTTCAAAGATGCTGATTGACCTAACTATGTATGTCATCTTCAAAAGGCTATTTATGGCCTAAAATAGGCACCAAGGGCGTGGTACCATGCTTTAAAAAAAATTTAAACACAGGGTTTTAGAATTCACACTCAGATGCCTCATTGGTCATTCAGCAGTCACTTAAAGGTACTATTATTCTTTTAGTTTATGTGGATGATATAATTGTAACAGGCAGTAATTCACAACTCATAGACAACTATGTTGCTATTTTGGCAAACAAGTTCTCTATCAAAGATCTGGGGTCACTACATTATTTATTGGGCATAGAAGTTATTCCAAACCAGGAGGGTATCATTCTTTCCCAAAGGAAGTATATCCTTGACCTACTACAGCATACAAAAATGGCAAAGGCAAAATCAGTACTTACACCCATGGCAAGTCACCCAATCCTAGCCCTAAACTCCGGAACACCACTAAGTGACCCATCCGAATACAGAAAAATAGTTGGAAGTCTACATTACCTGCTTTTGACTCGGCCTGATGTTGCGTTTGCTGTTAACAAGCTCTCCCAATTCAACCATCGCCCAACATCCGACCATTGGGCTGCTGTCAAACGCCTTCTTCGCTACTTGGTAGGGACCGCTGATGATGGCTTACAACTCTATCGTCGATCCAGCACTAGTCTCCATGCCTTTGCCGATCAAAGTCACTATTCTTCGCTCCATGCGTACTCCGATGCAGATTGGGGAGGCGACAAGACCAATTATCAATCAACTGGAGCATTCATCATCTACCTAGGTCGAAACCCTATCTCCTGGATTTCGAAGAAGCAGAAGTCCATTGATCGCTCATCTACAGAGGCCGAATACAGATCTGTGGCCAATACCGCTGCTGAACTAAACTGGATCTGCAATCTTCTCACCGAACTCAACCACACTCCTTTACAATCGCCGGTGATATATTGCAGCAATGTTGGGCCAACACAACTCAGCTCCAATCCGGTGTTTCACTCACGAATGAAACACTTAGCCATCGATTTTCACTTCGTCGGGGAACAGGTCCAGTCTGGTGTCCTCCGAGTCTCCTATATTTCCGCCGATGACCAAACCGCAGATACCCTAACGAAGCCTCTCCCCAAATCGCGTTTTTTGGAGCTCAAAATCAAGGTTGGGCTCCGTAGACGTCCGCCAGCTTGAGGGGGCGTAATAGAGCCCATAGTACAGCCCACATCACACAATAGAATATTCTTTGTAATCCACTAATTAAATCTGTCAACTATAAAGATTTGTAACGGTACATATAGCTTAAGTTTAGGCACTTACATAGGCACTTAACTAGCTTAGACTTTCCTTACCAATCTGTACCAATTTGTATAAATTCAAAGTTCCCAACACAACAAAATACACTTTCAATACACAATTGTTATAAAACAATCACACCAACGACAAAGAACGGGAAATTAGAAATAACGTTAAGCGTGTTTGGTATGCCTGAAATAAAAAATCAAGAAAAATTTCGAAAGACAGATCAAAGTTGGAGACTTGATTGAACCGAGAAACAAACTTTGAGCAAAGATCACGAAATAATATCATAAAATACTATAGTTCCTCTTCATTTGGTCAGTAGAAAACATGGGGATTTGCTGAAAACAGGGAGAGAAACAATCAATAGAATAGAGAAGAAAAGGGGGCAGGGGTTTTTTGATTACCCAAAAAATCGGATTGGTTAGCGAAGTCGTGGTAAGCTTCGGATTGAGGAATGGCAGGAGTGACAATCGTCAACACTACGGAGGAGAGGCTTTGGCTACCCATCTTCACGCTGAACCTATCTATGATTATCCACAAATTACAACTGCCAAAAGTTCTCAACTTATCCTCTAAAAATGATAATGCATGCTTACTCGAGCGATTTAACCGTGTCTCGTCACAACATGGAAGGCAACATGGAGTCTGTCTGATGGAAGCGCAGTCATGGAGTCTAGTTACGAAGAGTAGAGAGAAAAACGCCAAGACCCTTGTGGAGAAAACGAGAGAGACGAGTGAGAGATCTTGGGCAAACTGGACATTTTGGTTTGGGGTAATCAGCTGATTACCCCAAACGTTGGTGTGGAGAGCTTATTCATTTTGGCTTATTGGGTTGGCTGATTCAACCCAATCATCCAATTAACCAAACACTCTTAGTCAAACAGCTAATTTTGGCTGATCGTCTAATTTTTTAACTGATTAGCTGATATCCAAACACCTCCATAGTGTCAAGTAGTACCTAGTCATATACTAAGTTATTTAAATTTTAGTTATGCAACCCTTCGTATTCTTTCAAAGACTAAAAAGTATTTTTTTAACAAAAACTTGATACAAAATCATTTTAAATGTACCCCAAATATTATGTAAGTTCAAAACTATTTTAAAATAAAAAAAATCTTAATTATGAATATATATATGTGTGTGTATATATATATATATATATATATATTATATATATGAATTACACACACACAATATGCAATATTCAACTTTGAGCACTTAAAACATTAAGATGACCATGATAATGCTTATATGAATTTTTTATTTATTTAGAACACTCGAAATGAATTTAATATTCCATATTCTTGTTTTACATGAGTTGTATTAATTTAAAATTCTCTTAATTATATATGTGTTCCAATTTGATTATTTCTTCTATTCTTTGATTTTTTAATTGATTTAATTGACTTCTTTATTTATTTTTTCCTAGTTGTATTGCTATAAAATTATCTTGAATTATATATATACTCCACTTTGATCATTTCTTCTACTCTTTGATTTTTAATTGATTTAATCCACTCCTTTGTTCACTTTATCCTTCAGTTATATTTATGTTTCAATTTTTTATAAAATAACTTGCCAATATAACTTTAAAAAACTGGCACTAACATATTTTATTCTCACCAAAATTATTAATTAAAATTTCACTTAAATCTTTAGAAAGAAGTATTTTAGGAGATTATCCATACACTTCATGTTAATTATTACTAATTAAAATTTCACTTAAATCTTTAGAAAGAAATATTTTAGGATATTATCCATACACTTCATGTTAATTATGGTGGCTGCACATTGCCCTTATCGGCCACTTGGATTGAACCTATGGTTTCGATAATTTACCAAGTGACCCGTCCAAAATACGCGATTGGCAATCATATTGTATTTTTAGAATTTATTTAGCGTGCACTTGATGCTCTGTTTTTGTTTTTTTAATAGGAAAAAGGATATTTTATCTCTTCTAAAGCATAACTCTGTCCGTTTGGACTAGCAGAATCTTCCAGGAAAGTTCCTCACCGTCCAGGACGGAAAACATGAAGAGATGAGAAGTGAAGAAAGGAAAATTTTCCACAACCTATAAGCTTATAAAAGGCTCTTAATTAGTTTCAAAGAGAAACCCAAAGGGTGGGTAATTAGTGAAGTAAGTGAACAGTCCAAAAGAAGTGAGAAAACATGGAGATTGAGGAAGTAAGCAGCTGCGAGGCACTTCCACTTCTCTCATTGAATCATGTCTCTTTGCTTTGCAGATCAGTATGGGATTCTGTCAGGTTTTATGAGAATGTTCTGGGTTTTGTTCTCATCAAACGCCCCTCTTCTTTCAATTTTAACGGAGCTTGGTTAGTTCTAACACTTTATTCTATTTCCTTTTGTACATAGCCCGTAATCAAGCTTCCAACTTTTTCACAATATTTGACTAAATCGTCTCTTTTTTCTGCAGGTTATATAGCTATGGAATTGGCATACACTTGATCGAAAACCCATCACTTGAAGATTTTGACAAGATCATGGAACCTCGTCCAATCAACCCCAAGGACAACCATATGTCCTTCCAAGTAATGTTGACTAATTCCAACTTCTTATGTGATTTATTCAAGTAGTATGAATAGTAGCAGAAGCTGTGTACTGTTTTTCATAACAAAAAAGGAACGGAATTTGCAGTGCACAGACGTTGGCCTTGTGAAGAGGAGACTGCAACAAATGGGAATGAAGTACGTGACAGCCTTGGTGGAGCAAGATGGGGTAAAGGTGGACCAGGTATTTTTTCATGACCCAGATGGCTACATGATCGAAATATGCAACTGTGGTGACATACCGATCCTTCCAATCTCATCCTGTTCTTTCAAGCCAAGAACGGCAACTTTCAAAACCGCTGCAGCGACTAAATGTGGATTCATGGAAAATGTACTGATGGAGAGTTTGAGCATGGACATCCTCAATATTTCATTTTGACCAAATTATAGTTGGTTTTGTTCATAACTGTCAAGAAAGTGACATACTGTCTAATACAGGTCCTTTCTTGGGGTCATCGACTAGTTGGTTGCTATGATATCCTGTCAAATAAGATAGTAAGAGGAGACTGTACTGTATCTGTCAATGATACATGTAAGCCAAGATGTGGCTTCTAAATTTTATTAAGTGGAAATATAAAACACTCTCTCTGGTTTGGTTGTTGTTACAGCATTATGAAGGCCGAATACCTTCCTTCTATAATTCGGATTCAGATCCTAAGATTTGGCCCACAGCCCTCCACTGTGGGCCAATTTAGTAATCTCAGTCTTTTATGGCCTATACGGCGTTCAGGCAGGTCCATTGAGCCTGAACTTTATGTCCCAATCGGGATTATGCAAACATAGTCCAAATCCTACACGCCAAATGTGTGCGAAGGAACAGCCATAAACCTAAAACGATGTTTTGTGGTTTTAGAGTACAAAAAGCAACAATGGAGACGAGTCTAGATTCTCTGTCCAATATTATGGTGTTTTATTGTGTCCAATAAATTTTAGCCATTTATTTATGTGGGGCTCGCATGGGACCCGCGCGGGTCCTGTAAAATAAATGACTGAGATTCTATGAGACAGAATAAGACAGAGTAAAACTGCGCGGGTCCTGTAAAATAAATAACTGAGATTCCATGAGACAGAATAAGACAGAATAAAACTGGACAGAGGATCTGGGATGCAATGGAGACCGTAAATGAGGTGGACCCCAGGTCGGATATCAAACTGATGGGCAAGAATCATCGAAGAGCCACTATCACTAACCCTCTCTGGTAGCATCTTGAACTTGTGGCCGATGTTGCCTCAGACCTTGAACCCAAAGCACCCTCCTTCATTAAATATACGTCTATATGTCTCGTGAGAGCATCTTAAATCCACATGTGCCGTGTATTGTCCCTTCTGGAATCTGCTTGCTGTTGTGGGACCACCACTTTATCTCCTCTCCAGACGCCAATAGACTCTTCGTCACTATCAATCAAGTCACCACCCACCACCAACATCTCCCTATATAATACGAACAAGGACAACCTTAAGAGGGAGACTATAACAATCACCTATCCAATCATTGACACGTTAGCTTCCCAGAATTGTTTCTTGTTGGGACTGGTGGTGTTTGTTGCATCTCTTAATTTAACGAAGTTTCTGTCCGCGTTTCGCGTGGACAGTGGATGAATCTTTTCGTCGGGTGATTGTAGAAATGATAGTGGGACTGAATTATGCGTACCCTTTGTGACGCCTGTGAGAGTGCCGCTGCCGTTGTTTTCTGCGCCGCTGATGAGGCCGCTCTTTGCCGTGCCTGTGACGACAAGGTATGCTTTTTGCTCTTTTGCATTCTACATTTAAATTACTTGTGCGTTTGAGTTTGTTCTTTATCGAAAGGATTAAACGTTAATGGTCTGCCTTATAGTGTCACTCTTAAATAGCATATTGCCACTTTTAATCAAGTTTATCGCACGATGTTTAGAATAACAGTGATTTGTTTCTTGAAGATTGAAACTTTTTGATGGTTTGCAAGTTCAAAGATGACTCTTCGAAATCCTGATGTTGGTCTAGATTATATGGGCCAACATCTTTTCTCATGGCTGTGAGTTACAAATTGCGTTGGCAGGTCCACATGTGTAATAAACTTGCTAGCCGCCATGTGCGAGTCGGTTTGGCAAATCCCAGTGATGTTCCTCGCTGTGACATATGTGAAAATGCACCTGGTATATCAGTCTTCATTGCTATACAGTAGTATAGTACACATAACTCTCTTTTCGTGCTGTATCTATCCTTTGGTGCTCCTGCAAAGATGGTCACAAACTTACGCTCTCTGCCTGAAAAAATTTTGCAGCTTTCTTTTACTGCGAGATAGATGGGACTTCCCTTTGTTTGCAGTGTGACATGATTGTTCATGTAGGTGGTAAAAGAACACATGGGAGATATCTGCTGCTAAGACAGAGAGTTGAGGTATGTAAATCCTTTCCTTGACGGAATTTCCTCTTAATATTTCCTTCATTTATGCAGAAATGTGCTGAATTTACTTTTGTTATGTAGTTTCCAGGAGATAAACCTGAGGACCCAGTTGAAGCCATGAAAGGACAAAATGACTCACCTAAGCTCACAATAGGAGAGAATCAACAAAATCATCGACTCTCTCCTGTTCCAATGTCTGATGAAAATTCTGATGGGCTTGCGAAGATGGATAACAAAATGATTGATTTGAATATGAAGCCTCATCGAATACATGAACAAGCTTATCACAGTCAGGTCAGTCCATGGATCCTCCGTTCAACTGGAGCCTGAAAGTTTTATGTTTCAATTACCTCTTATCTTCCCTGGTGACTTTTTGCATTTCCAAGAAGGGAATATATCTTATGTGGACGATAGGAGCTAAAATGCTTTCTTTTTTCACTTCAACGATCAGAAACTGCTGGTGAAAGAATGAAGAGAAATCGTGTCTTCCAAAGTTTTCACTTGAAAAAATCCGTGAAATAATTCTAAATATCTGATCTTGAAAAAACTTGGAAAAACTGTGGTAGCTGTAAGAATGCATAAAAAAAAATATGAATGTGAGACATTTTCTTGACAATCTACGAAACTCGAAGAGACCCAATTCGTTAGAAAATGAAAATCCGAGGAATGATTGAAATAATCAAAGAAACTGGAATGACATTCTGTTCTGTAGGGCCTTAGTTTTACTGGAATTAGCATCATGTATTTGGGTACTGAAGCTCAGAATTAACCTTTCTCATGGAGTTATCTGATCCTCAGAATTAACCTTTGTCATGGACGTTATCTGATCTTGGAAGTTTATGATTATTTTGGCAAGTTATGGCCAAATTTAGGAGAAGCAAACTTCGGTTTCATCTATTAAATGTTGGAATTACTATCTTTCTAGCTTTGTTCCATAACAAATACAAGTGCCAGAAATAAAGAATACGCCAACCAACATCTAGTCATCTTTTATGCAAAAAACACGTTTTGTTGAGAATCTGAATTACCTGAATAAGTGGAGGCTTCTCACTTCTATACATCAATTACACTTTTCTCAAAGTTGCAACTAGGAAATCATTGTCAATTATAAACCAGCAACAGAAATAATCACAGAAGTTTCATAGGACAGCTTCTAGTGGGGCTTAGGAGCTAGTGGCATTATCTGTGATAAAACTATGATGCTAGCAATCTTGTCCGCTGTCCCACAGTATGTTTCCTTTCATTCTAGTTCTGATTCAGCTGAACCAATTAACGTTGGAACTATTCTGACAACTCTTTCTGCCTCGTCTGCAGGAGCAATGATCGTTTTGTTAATCTTCCATCACCAAACTGATAGTGCGGTTCGACATTCTATGCTTGAAAGGAAGTGCGTTCTTTATGCTTCCATTCAATAATAGGTGGTGTGCCAGAAGTCGACTTGACCCTGAATATGTTTTGTGAAATGTGATATTCTTGTTAGATTTTGGGGAATATGTTCATGTAATGTATCTTAGTTTCCAAGGGCCTTGGACAAGACCAAAATTTTCTATCCTAAAAGCAAAAGATATAATCATCGCTGTGAGCTGCAGACTTCTGTTCTTGAGACAATATATGCAATGGCCAGAATGGCAATGTAAGACATTTTGGAGAAGTCTTGTATTTTAAGATACTGCTTCTGGTTTTGGATATGAAATATCATCCCTGAAAGCGCATTTTCACTTTTTCTTTCAGAGTCTCATCAAGTTTAGGATCCAAAAAATGAAATCTTTAAGAGCTGTCAAGATGCTTTTTTCCTTCTGTCGCGTTAAACATGTGTCCATCCTGTTGTTTTCATGTGGAAGTTGGCAGGTAAAGTGGCATGTGTTGCAAGAAAAGTAACAGAAATAGCTGAAGTTGCGGCAATTGAAGGTCATGGTCATTGGTCTTTGGGCAGTGGAAATTCACTTTATTTTGCAAGTAAAAAGTAATCTAGAAAATGGAAAACAAGTTAACTAATGAGTACTTTAAGATTATATGTCCAGTGATTTTTTCCAATAGACATACAAAGTTCTATAAATTAATAGTTTTGCAGTCATATAAAATTTATTACTAAAAATTATTAAATTTAAGAATTTATAAAGTTCATTCACAATTCAACAAATATATATTTAAAAATTAAACTATATTATATTATCCTTTACATTTTAGTTAATTTAAATATGAATTTAATTCAACAAATAGAATATATTAAATTAATAAACAATAGAAATAAGATACAAATAATTAAATTAAAAATACAATAATTATATTTCTAAAAAGATTATAGTCAATTATTTATATATCTTAACTTAAAAATATTAATTTATAATATAAGTAGGACCTCACAATATATAAGAATTTAACTTATTAATATAAGTTAAAGCTAATATATGGTAAACATTGTTAATTAATTGAGTTTATTGTATATATTAAAATCAAGACAATCTTGAAACATGATCAGAACCATTCTAGCGAAATGGGGTTATGTTTTTAAACGTAAATTTCAAGCAGAAATTGATAGCTGCAGGTAGAGGATGTCGTATTTGAGGGGTAGGAGGCGTATTGCTGATAGGAAGGAGTTTTTACTGGCTAAAGAAAGGTATAGTTTACTACTTAATCAACGGGAGCTATATTGGAGGCAGAGGGCGAAAGTCGAATGGCTACGAGATGGTAATAGGAATACGAAATTTTTTCATGCTCGGGCATCAGAGAGGAAGAGGAGGAATAGTCTGGAGAAGCTGAAGGATAGTTCCGGGGTTTGGCGTGAGTGGGACTCTGGCCTATCCAACGTGATTACTGATTATTTTGAGCAGCTATACACTTCACATTATTGTGATTCGCAGGCGGTGTTGAATTATGTTCCTCGGTTGGTTTCGGATGAGGTAAATGTTGCTTTGATGAACCCTTTCACTGCTGAGGAAGTGAAGTGTGTTGTTTTCAGCATGGGTGTGGATAAATCGCCGGGAGTTGATGGGTTGAATCCTGGGTTCTTTCAGAGGTTCTGGGGGGTGATAGGGGGGTAGTTTTAGAGTTTTGTATATCGTGTATTGCGAGAGGGAAGTTCCCGCAGCATCTTAACGAGACTCTTTTAGTTTTGATTCCAAAGAAGTCGACTCCGGAGACCATGACAGATATGAGACCCATTGCTTTATGTCAGGTTCTTTACAAAATTATCTCGAAGATGTTAACTAATAGATTGAAACCTTTGTTGGCGACTATTATTTCTCCGCAGCAAAGTGCATTTGTGGCTGGGAGACAGATCCAGGATAATTCTATCATTGCTTATGAGGTTATTCATTCTCTCCGCAGTAAGAAGGTGGGTAAGACGGGTATGGCGGCCTTGAAGATCGACATTAGTAAAGCCTATGATAGGCTAGAGTGGAACTTTCTGAAGGCTGTCATGTTGAGGATGGGCTTTTGTACTGATTGGGTGGATTTAATACAAGTATGTATTTCTACGGTTAGTTATAAGG
>JAOTBA010000203.1:20209623-20225924 GCA_025629845.1 Erythroxylum squamatum
TTACGACTACACAAGGCCATTATATGGAATTGTGTAGTTCGTCATGTTTATGGACTTACCTAAACCATTATGATGTGCTTATGTGTATGATTTGTGAACAAGTTGATGCATTCATGTTTTGTGGTTTATAAATTTGACTACATGATGAGAATTTGAGAAACAAGCATTTTAGGGATTTCAACAAGAATTTTCTATAACTGTAAACTTTTGAATGGTTTTTGCTTGTTAATTGTTATAAGCATGTTACCCACGGGCTTTTTAAGCTCACCCCTTTCTCCGTCCCATCTCCAGGTATTGAACAAGAAATCAAGTGAAAGTGTCAAGACATCGATCCGAATTTGCATGATTTGTTTCGTTTGGGATAATTGTTGTAAAACAAGACTTAAGATGTATTTTGAGAATTCATGGGTTTTGCATGTTTTGTATATTAGGTTTTGGTATTGAGATTGTAATATGGCTTGGAAATGCCATTGGAGTTTGTAAACTCTTATGTATGATGATGATGAAATATGGAATTGTGTATGGATTTTGACATGTGAATTTATGTATGGATGATTGTCAAATTGGAATATAAATTGTGTATGATGATGTGGGTTGAAATTAGAGATAATTGAATGAAGCTATCCACTTGAGTTAATGAATGACTTATTGTTATATATAAGTGAGGCAATATGGACAAGAAAGATAGGAAGGTTATGAATCATGGGATGTAGCTAAATTGGCAAGTCAAATGAGCTAAGAGTTAAGAATGGATGAAGGAAAAGTTGAGAATTCAAATGGTTATGAACATGTTGAAAACTGACTTAATTATGGATAAGGTTAAGTTGAAATTAAGTGCACTAAAAGAAGTAATCCAAATGAGTTGATGAACTTTGAGTATGAGTTGCCATTGCTTGTAATTGAAATGTTATGGAAAAGAAGGATTAGTATTTGAATGGATAAGAATGATGGTGTATTAGCTAAGGAAGTGAATTTGAGGCAAAATTTCAAGTTTTCACATGGATAAGATCTATGTTTGACTTTAAAGGAAAATCTGGAATAATTGAGATAGAATTGGCCAAAATTGTCTTCATATAAGTTGTAGTTAATCCTTTTAGCTTTCCGACGCTATAAAGTTTGTAATTTTTGGACATCGGAATCAAGAGATATGATTGCTACAAGTTAGGGTGCTGTATATGGTGTGTATGTGATGGCTTTGATAATAGCTATGATATATGATGAGAATTTGTGGTTTTGATGAATCAAATGAGACAAGATTTGAGAGTTTTATGAGATTAATTTGATGTTTGAGTTGTTATGAAGTGTTTTTGCATTAGAAGAAGTGAATTTGAGAAGTTTATAAGTGTTTATGATGGTAGGATGGTTATAGGAAGCATGAAAGAGGGTTTGGAGGACTTTTGGGAGCCCTCATGTCCGTTTAACGGACCTTCTCGAGTGTAAAAACACCCCTTGGCTAGTCCATGTCCGTTAAACGGACATGGAAGTCCATTTAACGGACCTTCTCGGGTGAAATGGTGCAGGTTGCCCGATACATGTCCGTTAAACGGACATGCACGGGAAAGATTGCAATAATTAACCCTCTTGGAGGCAGAATCAGGATTTTTGGTCTTCATGAAAGTTGTAGGTCTAGATGTTTTCTTTCTAATGGTTCAGAAACGAACTCAATCCGACATTTGTGGTGAAAGTTATGGCAATCGCGCCATGAGAGGTTCAAATCGATTTAGGGTATGAACATGGTCTATTCTTTTGGCCATAACTCCCACATCCGACCTCCAATTGAGGTGATTCTTAGACCAATAGATTCCTAAGACATGTATCTATCTCTCCATGAAAATTGGTGTCATTTGGAGTTGAATTGAGAGAGTTTGCATTAAAGTAAGTGAGAGGTCGGTTAGGAGAGCATGTTTGGGATATGAGCACATTTTGGTATTTTGATGATATCTTGAGCTATAAAGCTCCGATTGAGTTGATTCTTGTGCCAAAACAAACTAGAGACTTAGAGATATGATTTCTTTGAAGAAGTCAAATTGAAATTAAGATTTTAAGTTTTCCCAATTCTGTTCGCAAGCAGGAGAAATGAGAACAAGCAAGGTGATCGGTTAGAATGGGCACACTATTGAACAAGTTGTGAGCAAATCTTTGGGATGTTATGAGAATGAAGATGATTTAACAATCTCTAATAAGGGTTCAATGGAAAAAAAATGATGGCTAATTAGGGTTTAATGAAATAATCCTTCAAGGCAATATGAAATAGGCACGCGTTCATGTTTTCGCAAGAAGGTTTAAGAGTTGGGTTCCGGAAATGGGGGCCAACAGGTGGCATCCCAGCTTCTCCTCGATTGACCCCAGAGGGTCCAGATATTATCGGATGAGTTTGCTCTGGCTGATTGCTCTCAGCAACTTCATTAACAGAATCGCGAGATCCGTCCATCGTAATTCTATAGACAAAACATGGGATACCGCATTAGGCCAAAACACAACTTGCACACTGAATAGAAGCAATAGTTAAGCGTTAGTTAAACCAGAATTGCCTAAACCATGCTCTGATACCAAAAATTGTAACACCCACATACCCCCTAGAAGGATATATGAATGCCACACAAAACAGTACAACAAATCAAAACATACGAAAACTTCTAGTAAACAATTCAAGCAAATATACATTAAATTACATAGTACTTAACACAAACTCACTAAAAAATCCAAACCAAATTAAAGTATCGTTGTTACAAACTTACAAACAAATTCACATATACATATTAGATACAAGCCCAAAAGTCAAACCAAAACTTGACATTATTTTCAAAACAACACTTAGACTTCATTGGCTATTGTGGTTGTCTTATCCCAGTCTTTTTAAACGTCGCTAAGAACCTACACGGGGTAAATTCACCATGCTAAGCATATAGCTTAGTGAGTAATAACTAAAATATGCATAATTTGACAATTAATCATACAAACAGTTGCATAGTTAACAGAACTGAGTATCAAAGAAGGCACAATCCCTTCAGCTCAAAACATCATTTTGTTTATTTCAAAATACACAATCAAATGATTACTAATCCGTTAACAGAAGTGTAACATCCTGTCCCCATATTAAGGGTTAGGACCTGAAATTTCAGTACTTGTGACTCAAAGAGAAATTTAGACAATGCATTTTCTTGCTCATGCATCATGTTAGCATATATGCACATAAATATTGAATGTTTGCACATAAAAAGTGGTACATGCATTCATTGACAACTTCTGGATATAATTGATTTTAAATGTGATCTTATTGAAAATGAGAAGTAGAGGGAGTAAAAAGAGTGATCTTGGTATGAGTTGTGAGAAGGAAAGATGCAAAAACGAGATTGGTAGTGATATGAAAAATGTTCACTGAGTGTGCTTCGGTCTGTTAGCCATAACTTTTTCTCCAGTTATCCAAACGAGATGATTCTTAATTTGGGTTAAACTATAAACGTATGGCTACATTTCTTATGAAGACATAGAATTTCAATTCTGTCTCCAAGAATCTCAAAAGTTGTCATGAAATTAAGAATTTGGTGCAGTATGTTGTTGTATGAATGGAAAAAATTCATCTTCAGATTTTAGGGGCAAATTTGGGATTGATATAAATAGATTTTAGTAAAAATCCTTCTGGAAAGTTGTATATCTTTCTTTTATTTTTCAACGGTATATAGTACGAAAATTTTGGATATCGGAGTCAAAAGTTATGATCCTTATAAGTGGAGACGTTCTGGACGCAAAAGTGAGACGGAAGAAGTGAGACGCAAAAGTGAGACGCAAGAAGTGAGACGATAAAAAGTGAGACAATGCAAAAGTGAGACGATACAGAAGTTAGAAAATAGAATTGGCCTTCAAGGTCTTTATAAAAGTTGTAGATCTCGAAGTCCTCTTTCCAATGGTCTAAAAACGAAGTCAATCAGACACCTGTAGTGAGAGTTATAGCAATTGCGCCAAGGCATGTACAATAGGAGTAAATATATGAACATGTTGGATTCTTTTGGCCATAAATTCTTCTCTAGACATCCAAATCACTTGATTCTTGAATCATTGGATTCGTAAGACATTGATCTACATCTCTACGAAGAATTGTAGCCATCTGAACTGAAGTGAGAAAGATTAAGTGAAAAGCATGGGACGGGTTCAGTGAGTGTGCTCTTAAGCATTATGAACTGGTGTTATTCCACTAAACATACCTCAGTATTTTGATGTTTTCTGGATCAGTAAAGGTAAAAATGAGATGATTTCTAATTTGTGGTAAACTAGAGACATGGAGCTACAAATGGTATGAAGAAATTGGAGTCTAATTCAGCTTCTAAGATGTTTAAATTTTAGATGGGAGTTGTGCATAGAATAATGTTATGGACAAGAGCAGTCCAAACAAGTTTGAAGTATATGTTTTGAATCACTAAACCAAATTGAATGATTTTGGAGGCATTAGAAACTTAAGACAACGGGGAACACTTTCTAGAAGAAAGTGTTTAGAATAGAATGTTCAAGGTTATTTTTGGCAAGACACTTAAGTTTAAAAGAACATAAGCTTATAAGGAAGGATAAAATGTACTTTTTGGACTCATAAAGGGCATAATTGGAAGAAGAAGTATTGTCTTGCATTATAACAAGGGAGAAGAACGAAAATGGAAGGATAAGCAGAAGAGAATAACGAAAATGAATGAGAAAAGAGATAAGAGAGAGAGAGATATGAAGAAAAGAAGAGAAAGAAAGAAAGAAGAGAAACAAGCTAGGGTTTCAACTTTGTTAGCCCTCAAGAGAGATTTTGAGGTTGTTCAAGAAGAGAAAAAGGTAGAGGAAGACAAGAGCTTTCTTTTGAGCTAAGGATCCCTTCATTTGGTGAAGAATGAAGGTAAGATCATTTTGAAACTTTTGGGTTTTTGAAAGGATTTTAGTTCATAGAGTTTAGAAAATGTTTGGGTTTAAGTATTTTAGAACCAATTTTAGTGATTATGCTTTGTGGGATTTTTTCAATTGAAAACCCTATTAAGTGGGATTTGGTTATTATTAAAGGGATCAAGAGGGACAAGAGGAACAAAGAACCTTTGATACCTCAAGTTGTTTGCAAAGAGAAGAGGTATTTTGAGCAAGTCAAGTCTTTAAGCAAGGAGATCGAGGTGGGTACATGTTTATAATAGAACCGATAAGCCACTACTGTTTTCATTAAATCAAAGAAGTTTTCTGATTTCAATTGCTTCATAAGTGTTACATTTACTGTTATGAATGATTGAAAAATCATTTTATGATTCGGTATATGAACTTTTTGATGCATGTCGAAATAAAGATGAAATTGCATTGAAACAACTTATATTATGCCTTGAAAATGTCATGGCATTTTGTATAAGTGATTAAGAGAAAGTATGAGCATTCGATAAATTGATTTTGAGCATGCTTATGTGCTTTGTTTGGGCAAGAGAGGAACATTTTGTTAGTCACGTGCACGTCGACGTATAGCCTTATCCCGGCTGCCCGCTTGAGGCCACGAGATCCTGAGAAATTAGACTCGTTTTGTTCACGGTTTAAACTTCTGTTTATCCGTTTTATTCCACGGAACTCTCGAGCCATTTGTTTGTGCATTGCATTTGTGAATTGTTAAGTTGATGCATTCATATTTTGTAAGTTGTGAATTTTTGTCTGCACGACAAGAATTTTGAAAAGTAAGCAATTTTTATGATTCAAAGAAGGATTTCTACGACAAGAAAAAAATGTTTTTAAGGGTTTTGCTTATTCTTTTGTTATAAACTGTTCCCACGAGCTGTCAAGCTTACCCCCTCTCTGTCCCATCCTCAGGTTATAGCTAGAAGATCAAGTGTTCGAGAGCCTAAAGGAATTGGTTCTTTTGCTATTGTTTTTGTAGCTTTTGTAGCTTTTGTGATTTGAGATTTCGGATTATGTTGTATTGTGGCTTGAGAGGCCATTATTGCTTTGTAAAATGATATTGATGTTGTAAGGTGGCTTGGAATGCCATTACGATTTTGTAGACATTTATTTTAGGTAGTTAATAAGATATGGATTTGTGTATGGAAATTGAAATGTGGATTGTTGTATGGATTATGGAATGTGAAATGGTATATGGGTATGAATGTGATTGATTGGGTTGGGATTCCGGACAGGAGGTCCGATGATTGTGATGATTGAGCTGAATATTTGAAGTGCTTTTTGTGTATGAATTGATGAGATTTGAGGTATGATTGAATATGAAGAAGCAAATAATCTGAGTTCGAGTGTGAATGATTTCAATTGGATGTTGAAGTCACTTTGATTGATGATAGTTATGTTTTTGTCAAGAGGTTGGGATTCGAAAACGGGTCCCAACATTGGTCCTATCATTATAATTGTTTATGTTAATAAGTGATAATTTTTAAATAATATTATTTATCAAATTAATATTAAAGTTTAAATTTTACATACATTAAGTTGTTTGCATCAGGTGTTGACGAAGGTCACATCATCATGCTTCTTAGGGTAGGCGTGCAAAAAGAGTTAACGTGGTGTAGACTTCCTGCCCATAGACTTTTCCTGCATCAAAATAAAATGTTTTAAGTGAACTACAATTTTAAAAAAATTCGATAGAGTTTTCTTTATTTTATGATATTTATTCCCTATTAAACCAAAAAAATTTCTCAACAACACAGTCATTCTTGGCAACATACATTTATAAAATTATCATTCTCTATAATACACATATATTTTCATTATAAATTTCAATCATCAAATTTCATACATCAAAGTACAAAAATCATAATATAAGTGTAAAGTTTAAATACTTACAAGTTTCTCTGCATGCTCTTGGTGGGTCATAGATCCTCCAGTGTTTACTAGGAGACTCTCTCCCTCCTGTCCTCCCCGTTTGTTTGTATAATTACGTTCTAAAATGGAGATTGCATCGGGTGTTGCCTAGTATAGTTGCCAACGACTCCATATTTCTTCAAATATATAAAGAGGCCGTACACCATTCTTGTGTATTAGCAATGCATGCTAATCATATTCTATTGGAAAGAGTAAGGCAATATGATAATAAATTTGTCTATGATACATTCAAGAATAGGTATACCTTTGTAAATGATAATAAGTCAATTACTCTTGTATTTGTAACACTAAATAGGTTTATGAAGACTAATTTAGATTAAAAAGAGAGAATGAAGTGAGGAGAGTGGGAGAGTCCAAAATTCATGAAAAGAAACAAGTGAGACCAAGAGTTCTAAAGGATAGGGTTCAAATAGAAAAAAGGGACACAAAAGTTTCAAAAGAAAAGGTGTGAGTGTCATAAGAAATAAAAATAAGTGACCTTATATTCAAAGGGAAGCAATATTAAGAGTATTTGCAATGCTAATGAATTTAACTTTTAATGTTTTAAATTTATTTACTACATAAGAATGAAAAATACTATCTAAAGGTTAACAAATGGAGTAGTGTTTATTTTTTATGCCTGACGATTGATTTTGGGTACATATGAAAAAAAAGAAAGAAAGGTCCCTAATTTAAAGGAGCTTGCTTAAAGGAGATGATCCATTTCAATTCATTAAAAGAATCAATGAGAACACTTATAAGCTAGACCTTCTTTGTGATGATTTAAGGCTAAAACCTTTTGAGGAGAGAGAGAAATGATGCAATCATGATAAGTACTTAGATTCTTGATCACATTAGTAGGTTAGAATTCTATTTTAAATTATTTTTAATAATTTAGAGATCTTAATTAAAGTATTAATAGTACTTAGGTTCTTAATTTAAGAAAGAGTCATATATAACCATATATAAAGCATAATAAATTTTATAAATAAGATATAGATAGTTTTAATTTTTTTAAATTTTTTTTGATAAAGTATCAATAATAAGTTTCTTACAAGATTTGATGGATTTGAGGAAGCTATCTTGAAGGGGCTTAAGATTGATATTTAGTGTACTAAGATATTCATTTGCCAAAGGAAAATTTAAGTAATTCAAACTAGCTGTTAAAGTCTACCATCCACCATATCATAGACTCTAAGTTCAACTCCAGCGAGACTCATTAGTTTATGTACTACAAAACAATAAATTTCTTTATCTGAAGAGTGAAAGTGTTTCAGCTAGAGCTCTATTATGAACTAAAGGAACTGATGAGGGGATTACTCTATAGGTGGCATATGATGTGAGATATTCATAGTTCAGATATCAGTAGCAGGTAGGCGCTAGGCCTTAGGACACTTAGGACCGACCTTTCATGGTGTAGAAGTTGTAACTCTCTGCTTTCTTACAAGAGGACTTCTTGTTCACTTACCTATATTATGCCACAACTAACAATTTTCTATTTGTTTACAATCATATCAAATGTTTTCTCACATTTACAAAAAGATAGGTGTAAAGTGAGTCTAATTTAGCACTTGACATCTAGAATATGTCAAATGATGATTTAGCAACTGCCCCAATATGAAATTATTTGTTAACTGTGTAAACCTCCAAAAATTAACATTCATAATATATTAGCTTTAACATTCAAACTCCACCCACATTGATATATAGACAAAGACAAACAATGATCCACAATGCCAATTTTCATAAGTTTAAAAACCAATTCAATTAACACCCCACATCAATTTGTACCCAAACTCTAAAATAAATCATTTATTAACCAATCACAATATACGGAAATAACAAGCAATGACTCGTTAACAACCGAAATAAACCCTGACAACTTAGTCTATAATAACAAAACCAACGAACATAAAACCTTTAACAACAAAAATTGAAGCAGAAAAAATAAACCCAAGAGCAGAGCATGGATGACCAAACTCGACAGATGGAAAACCTAAGCCAATGGAAGTAGTTGGTAGAAGAACAACCTCAGAGATGTCAAATGACAAAGATGGAAGAAGATGAAGATAATAGAGAATAAAGGAAGAAGACAAAGACCAAAAGAAAAGGAGAGGGGGGCTTCGAGATTGTCGATTCAATTGGAAGGAAAACGACGACGTTTCCTTTCAATTTAAACAATGTTATTTTCCTTCCATTTTAAATGACAATACCACCGTTGTTTGAATTTACCTACGGAATGGTGTTTTCATAGGTAAATTACCAACGGAAAAAAAATCCATAGGGAAATTCCCTACGAAATGATGTTTCCGTAGGGAATTTCCCTATGGAAACATCACCCCGTAGTAATTTACCTATGGATATTTAATTCCGTCAGAAAATTCCCTAAGAAAATATATTTCCATAGGAAATTACCTATAGAATCTCCTTTCTATAGGTAATTTCCCTATGGAAATTTTTTCCGTCAGTAAATTTTGAATGCAACTTTTACTGAGAACCATTGACGCCTATTTTTATGACAACATTTACTATTCTGTCGACAAAGTTTGGCGGTAAAATTCTCTCCTCTTTTAACGACGGATTTTTTTGTTGCAAAATACCTTTTTCTGACAAATTTACCTATGGAAAGTAATTACTGTCACTAATTTACTACAGATTTTTTTCCATAGGGAATTTTCCGTCGGTAATTTGCAATTTTCTTGTAGTGTGAATTTAGGGTGGTACACTTTAAAAAGTTTCAAAATTTGCTTCATAAGACTCAAGTGATCAATCTATGATGCATACTTAACTTATTGGTCTTGTTAAACAACAAATGCATGAGCTAACCTTGGAATCAAATGATAAGGAAGCTGAAAGAGATGGGAAAAATAGCATATTCATAGTTAGAATCTAATTCCATTTTTAGGCTCCTAAAGGTTTACGTCCATATACGACTTATGGTTATAAGATCATGGTAATGAGTTTGTTAATGTAAGCTTGGTACAAGAATTGCTCTCCTAGGGAATCATTCAACATAACAATAGTCCTTTCTTACTAGTTATATTGGTTAAAAAGGGCAACATTTAAAACATTATATAAATTATAAAGATTCAATAGGCAAATTATCAAGGATAAATTATCGATACTATTAATTGAAGAGAATTTAGATGAGGTGCAAGAAGCTTACCAGTTTTATAAACTTGATTTGCATTCTAGTTATCACCAAATTTGAATGTGCCTTCAATAAATGTCAAATAATTTGTTTAGAAACCATAAGGGGGCCACTATGAGTTCTATGACCTTAAGGCTTACCAATAACCTAGCAATCTTTCAAGGTTTAATGAATCATGGTTCTAGGGCTCATTTGTGGAAATATATTATAGTTTTCTTTGATGGCATATTGGTGTGTATTGCTATGTTTGAAGACCATATTTCAATAAGTCCTAAAAATAATGTATGTCTAGCATATATATCGGAGTATATTGCCACATTTGAATACCACATTCTTTATTCTTTCTCTTTTGTAAATTGCTTCTTATATGTGAAATTTTAACGATATTAAGAAACTTACTGAGCCAAACCTGAGATTGGGAAAATCTTACATATGTAAAGAAGACTTCAGAGGAGAAGAGAATATAAGGGAGCAATAATGACTATAGAGAAAATGAGGTCATTGAAGGAATTTTCCACAACGAATGACCAAGGCATCAACTTAAGCATTGCAATGCCCAATGTCGGAGTTGTTAAATTCAAGCTAAAGCCTTTCTTATTATTTATCGTATGGTAGAACTAATTTGGACGTTCGTTAGCTAAAGACCCCTCGATCACTACTTAGGACAACTTTTTCACACATTCTTGGCAAAATATTTTCCTTTAGGTAAGACTGCACAGATAAAGAATCAGATCACCACCATTTCCCAAAGTGAAGGTGGGTCTTTAAACAAGGCCTGAGAGAGATACAATGATTTGTTCAGGTTTTATCCCCATTATAGATTAGATAAGTGGTTGATAATTCAAACCTTCTATAATAGAATGACCTAAAATCAAATTCTTTGTGGATGCCACTGCTAATATAGCCATAATGATCACGAAGGTAGACAAAGTGTACTATTTGATTGAGGGTATGGCTCATAACCATTATTAGTGGTCAAATGAGAGAGCCACCCCTAAGAAGATTTTAAGTAAGTGTGATCTTGACACCTTGAATTTTCTAGATACTAAGGTAAATGTTTTGTCTCAAAAGTTTGATTAGATGAATGTTAATGTTTTCAATGTTACTAATATGATTTGTAACATTTGTGGATCATCAAGAAACTTAGTTACAAATTGCTAATTAAGAAACCAGTGTGGACAAGACCCTTCTTTGGAACAGGTTAACTTCATTAATAACCCTAACTAGAAGAACGTCCTATTTTCAAGCATTTATAATCTTGGTTAGAGGAACCATCCTACTTTCTTCTATGTAAACATGTTTAATCTTACACCTCAAAATAGGCAACCACCTAGTTTCCAACCTAGACCATTTAATCCCTCCATAAAAATGGAATTTAGAATCCTTTCTAGAGAACTTCCTTACCACTCAGGCTAAATAAAATGAATATTTCAAGGAGGAGATTATGAGGCTCAATTATATAATGGATTTAGTTATACCCTTAAAAAGATGCTTGAGTTTCAAATAACTCACTATGATAATACAACTTTTAGACCACCTGGTTAACTTCTTAGCAAGTTTGAGAATCCTAAGGAGCACTATAATATTGTGATGTTGAGGGATAATAAGCTAACTCTCCCAAGTCCTATATTTGCCTATATAGCTCAAAGTCTCTCAAATGCATTCTATGAAGATTTCTGCGTGCTGTTGTCTTAATTTTTGGATCTTTGTCTACTAAGCTTATTGGATTACTCCGGGTCATAAACTGACCAAGAGTCAAGATCTGTGAGAAAAAGAAAAACTAACAAGTCAATCAAAAAATAAATTAAAAAATAAAACAGAATAAAGTAAAAATGACTAAATAAAAAAATCTAAAAATCTAGGCTTTCCTAATATTACTAGTCCCTGGCAAAAACGCTAAAAATTTGATTGATGCTTTATATGCTTACAAGAAATTATCAATGTTTAAAACCACAAGTGCACGGTGTAGTAGTAGCTAGCACATGCAAGTATAAGTCGATCTCACAAGGACTCTAAGTACTAGTAATTACCCTTTTTCTACTTTCTAACCGTTAATTCAGATTGTTGATTTAATTAAAAATTAAACTAAATAAACTAAGAATTAAAATAATAATGAACTTAAGATAGAGGAAATTACTTAGAAATCAATATCAAATAATAATACCTAGATGATGAATCCCTCTAAGATTCTTTAAATATTAACCCTTTATCATGTAATTATATTATTGATTATTGGACCGTGAAAATTTCTATCTTATGTTAATATGTTTCTCAAGACTATTAACAACTAATCCATAAGTTGATTAACAAAAATCTTTCTAGTTAAAACCCCAAGGATTTCATTATTGATATATGAATTTCACTATTAGGTTTGACCATAATCTAGAAGATTTATGTCGACATATCTCTAGGTTTGTATGCAACTCCTTACAATTATGATAGATCTATTCATACAAGAGGATTTCACAATCTCAATCACATGAAGTCAAATCATGCACTAATATCCCAGGTATATTAGAACAAGAACAAAATGCATAATTAAATCTCAATAAACCAATCAATAAAATTGCATTAAATAAAAGATCATATCATATTGTTTTTACAACTTAGGATTCATCACACCTATTTAGTTCTGACTCATACAAAACCAAAGATAAATATGCAGAAGAATAGCTAGAATAAAAGAAATCATAATTATAAATCTCCCTTTTTCTTCTAATGAATCTTCTTGCAAACTAGATTGGATGTTGTTATCTATTAAATATGTTGACATATTCTTTATGTTTTCCTCATCCTTTATGTTTTCCTTATCCTCTTATTAGAATTATTCACCTCTCTTTGTTTCTTACGACTTAAAACTCTCTAAAATTTGGCTCTCTTCATTTAGCCTTTTTTTCACGTCCTTTTATAGTAACAAGTAGGGTTTCTGGGATATACACAATCAATATACACGGTCGTGTAAATGACCGTGTATTTTTAAAAACACCAAAATTTGTGAATTCACGTAGACACAGAGACTTACACGGGCAACATACATGACCATGTATATCAACATACATGGGCATGTAACTTCACATGACCAAAAACAAAATTCTTCAAATCTCACATGTTTATAAAGACTTACATAGTCACTATACATGTAGGTCCAAGTTGCTTTAAATCTTCGTTCCATTCCTCAATTTCATCCAAATTCTTCTCTTTTTGGTTTGAGAAGGCAATTATCACCTATAAATGCACTTGAAACGAATTAAGTACAAAAATACTATAAAACTATTGAATAATAAGTAAAACTCATTAAACATAGGTATATAAATGTAGTCAAACAAGCATTTATCGAACGTCCCCACACTTAAGCTTTTGCTTGTCCTTAGGCAAATCATAATCTAAATGATCAATCTTACAAACTTCCATCCTTTATTAATCTCAACCTATCCATTCACCTTCTAAATCATCATATCATATTAATCAAATTAACATACAATTAGAATCAAGTTATCCTACAATAACATTCATAAGCTAATATTAATAATAATAACATCAATAATCTTTTTGAAATCAAAAGCACAAATCTTTACACTCTTACTAAGTTTTCACCAATGCACTAAAGTGTTTAGGGTGGAAATTATAAGTACTTTCAAATCAATACATAGTGGAACTCTTAACCACAAGCTTGCGATATTATCATATCTTTACTACTTGTAACTAAATTAGAAACAAAAATCAAAAGATACTTATAAGGATTTAATAGGGCTTAGGTAAGGTATGATTGGTATAATAAAAGAGTGATAAAATTGAAGGGAATTTACAAAAACAATATTACAAGAAACTTATTCTTTCACAATATAGGTCTTTTGCATTTTAAATTCATTGGTACCAATACTTAAACACACTTTCTCTTTTCTTTTAAATCTTAATATGAACGAAGGATTAAATTAAAGAAATATGTAACCTTTTCAAATTTTAAGTTTCAAACAATCAAGTAATGTAAACAACCTTGAAGGTTCAAATTAATACAAAGGCTTAAAGAAAAATAAGTTAAAGGCTAATAATTTGGTTATAATCAATGAAAAAGACTAAGGCTCAAAATTGATTATTTCTAAGAGATAAAATATGGTAGGGTAATTTAAGAAAATTAGCCAAACAACTATTGAATCTAAGTGCCTTTACCGTTTCAGTGGTACTAATTTAACAAACTATGGTCTCAATATGCATATTAAAAGCAAGTTCTATAATCATCCAACTATGCATGATAACACACATGAAAGAATAAAAGAGTTTAAATATTGATATATTTGCTTTTATGCTTAAAAGCTCACAAAATCGATCTTTTGTGTGTAAATAATATGCGATTTTCCTTCAAACTATCGATATCAGTGATTACTAACAATATGACTCATAAAAGCAAGTTTATTCTAACTTTCATCCTTTTGCATGCTAATTCAATTTAATAATCAATAATGATCTCAAGTATTTATGAATAGATTTTTAACTAATTCAAGATATCATTTAATAAGATATTGATAAAAAATATTATAAATAAGCTTAAGAAAATTGTAATCCCCTTCTCCAAGCTTAAAGTTGTATATTATCCCCAATGTATACAATATAAACACATCAAAATAAAAATTAAGAAAGTGTAGGAAATTGGTACTTCCTTAAGTAAGAAGAATTTTAGAATTCTAATTTTGATGAATTTAGTATTGTCCATCAGCTAGGAGATAATAACATTCTTGCAAAATATAAATAAAAAGGGATAAAAAAAGATAACAGAAAATAAAATAACAATAATAACTAAGAAAATGAAAACAAAAATGACATAAATGAAATTACATTGCATTAACATTTAGACAAAAGAAAATAACAACAAAAATAAAGAAATAAAAATACAAAAAAAATAATAAAAAAGAAAAGAAAAGAAACAAAACCAAATTAATGCATACATCAATCCTATTATGGCTCTGGCATATCCGTAAATGGAGGCTCCTCTGGTCCTAAATATGGAGAGGCTGAAGGCTAAGTCGCTCTAGATGGTGGAGGCTAAAAATTTTATAGTGGTATGGTAAAATGCTTTCAAACTCTTGTCAACTTTATGGAGATATTTTGCAGTGGAAGTACAGGGCTATGGTAACTTATGATATTGAATTAAGGGCAAAAACAATATTGGTGCATAATGTCTAAGAAAGGACACTTTGACATTTTACCCACAATAAAAGCGTTCAGTCTATATTCCTCCCGAAAGACGGTAAAAGAATGTAAAGAAGTCATGTTAAGGGGTAAGTTTGTCAAGTCAACACATATACGAACATAGCTTCACGAGGACGACTCTAATTGCTGCCAGTTCTTGGGCAATGTTTTGAAGTTATTAGACTTTATATAGAGGGTCTTCCTAAATTTCAAGGGGTATGATATGATCTTGAAGATAGTGAATAGAATGAGCAAATATGCTCATTTTGTTGCCTTACATCATGTATACACAATTGAACAAATAGTTGCTCACTCTTGTCTTCAAGCTGCATGGAATGTCTCAGTACAATTGTTTAGTAAAGAGAATCCTATGTTTTTCAGTGTCTTTTTGATAGGGGTTAACCAATTTCAACCTCATGCTATGAATTTTTAGCCACAAAATTCTGCCTGTCTCATTTTCTTTTTGCGGCTAAAAGCTCCAAGCACAGGGTTAAAATTGAATAAATGGAGGAGAGGATCTAAATCACTTGTGATAAGAGTTGTATGGATTACACGTATCATATGCACGCCATCCTTAATTGGACGGATAAACTAAAGTACTCAATATGATGATGGCAACAAATATTGGGTGCATAATGGGTGATAGCCCTCACAATTGATATAGGCGGCTAACTTTAGCTTAATGATGACATATTATTCATTAATCAATACTACGCCCTTTGCAGTAAAAACAAATTGGGGTGCTTATGCATAAATCAAAAGGAAGCCTGGCCTAGCCTGCCCTTTGATTAACATAATATCTCACTTAAATTATATATAAAAAAACATAATATCTCACTTTCTGTGCCCTGAAGATGCCATGAGCACCCCAATAGCCACAATGAACATGGCAAGCATAGCTGCAAGTAAGATGTACGTTCTTCTCGACGACTTTCGGTACTCTCCAAAGACGATGGTACCCCAAAATGTGCTTACAAGTGGCAGCGCCTGATACCGGTAATCCAGTTTTTTGCAATGTCATTCAGAAAGTTTCTACTGCATCATAATTATTAAAACAACTTCAATGTTCATGAATGCCACTGACCTGAACAGCATCTGCTGCTGCATATCCTGCAGCTTGACCTCCCATAAATTGGAGACCGTTCCCAAAACCACATAG
>JAOTBA010000203.1:20239044-20253655 GCA_025629845.1 Erythroxylum squamatum
TTATTTTGTTGTTGTTATTATTTAATTTATTAGTAATGAAAAAACAATCCTTAATAAACATGTTTTTTAATTCTTTTAAAATCAAAACACAATTTTAGTAAATATGTTTTGCAATTTTCAATTTTAGAAAATAATTTTTTCAATATTAATTAATAAACATGTTTTTGACAATTTTTTACTAAAATTAAAAATTGAAAATATATACAAAAAAAATCAAGATAGAAAACAAAAAACTGTTTTCTAAAAATAAACGTACCCTATATTTCTTATGCAATTCGTCTTATTCTACAATGTTGTGTAATCTGAAAAATCAAACTTATACAAGCGATGAAGTATGAACACTAATCACATACCTTTTACTACTATTAAGTGAAGTATTCAGGGTAGTTAATGTATCTAATCGATACAGCTAGCATTAATTAGTCAACAATGGTGCACCGCACTCTACGATGGCAATTTATATTTTATACACTTCAAGCCATAAGAATCCTTGTCTTATCCTTGGACAAAACAAATTTAATTATTTGAAGAAAGCTGATTTTGGTTTTTTGTCTGTAAGAAGAAAGCTGCTTACTTCAATCACTTTCAGGAATCATAGAGCATACCTGCAACTTTTATGTCGGTAAAGAACATTTTATGCGTGAGTTGGCATTAATGACTCCAAGAAAAGCGAGAATAGGTGTAAATCATCTTGTGCACTAAATTTCATTCTCAATTTATATTCCAGAATATTATTGTCAGTGACGAACTGAAAGACTGTAAGTGATCGCCATTCTCCGATAATTATTTTGCTTGGATATTTCCGTGAATCGCTAGAGCTGGCAGGCTTGACCACTAAAGCAAGTGCCAGAACATTTCCCCGTGATTGAACTTCAGACAGATGAAGCTAACAGCCCGTGAAACCGACCGATCCTATCACATGTATTAAGAAAGTGACAGATCAGGAAGGAAGATGAATCTTCATTCTCCCACTAGTTTTGAAGTAGGGTTGATGTTATTCTACAAGTAAGAGCAACCTCTAAACAGAAAATGATAATAAGTTGGTAACAAAGACTCTAGCAACAACAAAGTCTGCTACTTAATTATACAATGGAACTGTCCAAGTCTATAATTCTCAGGTCAGGTAGGTCCATGGCTGTTGCAACCACCTTCTTCAATAATCTGAAAATGGACGTTTTTACCTATGATTGAGTATGACCATCGATGATTTTTTTTTCTATATAGTTTTTAATCTCGGCTTGGCAGCTTTGTACCTTACGTTTCTTGACTTCTTTCTCGTTTGAGGTCAGGATTGAATTTTTAGGGACTCGTACAGTTCCTCATTTCGTGCATTTAAAATCAGATTCTGAGGACTAATATGATACGAGATGAATGGTAAGTATGGGAAGAACTCGATTCAGTTCATCTGTACCTTTTCTTTTCTTAGTTCTCTACCAAGAATCCGCTGACCCTTTAGTTCATGAAGCATACGTAATGGTTCCTCAGACGAAAACTCAGAGAAGGAAATGTAAGATCGGTTGAATTATTGAAGTGCCAATTCTTGGTACTATGCGTCATGTGAGTTAGAGTGATTTGCAATATTAAAAGTTGTTTTCCTTTTTCTTGGATCAAGTTTTTGTTTTTTTTCAACTTCAACACGACGGCTCTTTCTTTACTATTACATTACCACAAAAAGGGGTCATATTTTTTCTTATGCAGAATATGAATGTCTAGGCCTTTTCTCCAACAGTCATCTCGAGGACCACAATTGCTGAAGTGCATCATTCTGGTCCACCTTCTTTGGATACATAATTTTTTCGAAGCCCATCCCTCACGTTCTCAACAACCAGAAGTGGTAAAGAAGACAAAATACTATACATATACGTAGGAATCCAAGTCTAAGGCCGAGTTACAGTTGCAATAGAATTTCAAAGGAACAAGGTCATGTCCATGTCCACTTGACTGACAAGACCTACTTGAATTGGTGAAATGGCAGGCTAGAAACAAAGAACAGGCCACTGGTATCTTGGATTTCCTTGAATTGTAGACTGACCGGCTGAAGTGTTTAAAGATGGAGAGTTTGAGCTTTGATGGGGCTCTGGTTTCTGTTAAGAGACTTGGATGACCTATGACCTACGAAGGACCTATGACCCAATAAACATATTATTCAAACTCATGCAAACGGCACACCACCTGTTTCATTTCAGCTTACAGATTATTCAAACTCATGCAAACCGCACACCACCTATCTCATTTCACTTTATTTCTTTTCTTTTGTACAGACCACTAGAAGCTTACACTGTAACAGAATTATATTAGCTGTCAATTCTATTACAAATTCCACGATACAAGTAGCCAATAGCATTTCTTTATTTCTAGTATAAAACCAATAGCATTTCTTTATTTCTAGTATAAAACCCCATCTGTACATATTCAGACTATGATGAAATAAGCAATTTCTTCATTAACTAAAACCTTCTTTTATGGTATCAGAGCCAAAAGTCTTATCCACCTAACCCTACCTACTTACCAAAATGTCTAATACAGCTGACAGTGATACCAACAACCCTGATTCTACACAAAACTCAGACCTAGAAATGTTGGGCCCCCGCTCTTGCGAGTCACGTGCCGACGTCTTATGTGACATCTAGGCGCGCATCTCACAAGGTTGGTGAGCCTTCACCAGGTCAAACCTCAAAAACGAACTTATCTCACTTACTTCCGAACAGATTTTTGCTTCTTGTCTCTAATGAGAGATTAAATCTTCTTTTTTGTTTTTCCTTCTTGAAAAACTCTTAGAAACACTCTTCCAAAGCAAAGAAAAAATGAAACCCTAAGTTTGTTCTTCTTCTTCTCTTCTTCTTCTCACAACCGAACACTCTCCCCTCTTCTTTTCTTCTAATTTTCGTTCCCTTCTTTTCCTAACACAAACAAGTCCTCTTTTGTTCTTTTAATGAAGCCAAAAGACCAAATTACCCCTCCTTATAAGCCTTACAACTTAACAACTTAAGTGATCTTCCCACTTTGCCCTTAAACTTTCTTATTCCTTCAATTTAATTAACAACCTACTACACTCTAACTTAATTTTAATTTCTCCAATAATACTTCTAATTTCCATCAATCTAAGCAATAAATCTTCCCATCATTAACAAGCTAATTAAACTCTAACCAAAAACAATTAATCAACCAAAACCTAAAAAATAATTTGAAAAATCATGCTTATTCAATAAGAAAAGAATTTGGGGCCAACAAGGATCAGGGGGACGGGCTGAGGCCAAGATATTCTCGTTGAGCGCGGGTTGGATTGGGAGGGGACAACAGTCCGGTCCCATATCGTCCGCCATGCATTTGCCGTCGTCACCCGCGATCATTTCCGACGTAATGGAAGGGTCTTAGAGCAGGAGTTCAGTATGTGAGGGGATGGAGACGGCGACGTGGTGGGTCGGGGCTCGCGAGGGGGAGGCTGGGGGCTTGGGCCGAATTGGATTGGGCAATAGGGGTGGGGCTTGGGCTATGGAATCTGTTGGGCTGACAGGGGGGCCTGGAGAGCTGCTGCTTGCAAGAGGGCCTGCTTGGCCTAGGAGCGGGAGGCCCAGATGCACCGCGGGCTTTAGCATGAGGGATCTGGGTGGGTTGGTGCCGGGATTGGGTCGATGGAGTAGCGCCTGTCGTCTCCTTACGTCCAGGAACAAATTCTAGCCGTTCTGCTAACCTCAACGTTCCGCTGTCAGCGTCAGTCAGTGGGTTGTACCTCGAGCCCCTCGGTGCGTCGTGCTGTGCTTTTCCTCGTCGATCACTTCCGCTAGCCGGTGCGCGGGGAGGGGGTTTACGCGATCGCCGCTGGACCTGGATCCACGGACCATACAATGACGACGGGGGAGCGCTCACTTGCGGAGCTGTTTGGGGGTCGGTGATTCCCGGCGTACGCGTAGCCTCGGAAGGGGGGAGAACGGTCTGGTCGGGGTGGGGTTGGGTCGGGTATCCGGAGGCAGCATGGCCAACCATGCCGCAGGAGAGGCAAATCGACGGTAAACCCTCATAGGCGACTTTAATTAATTCGCCGTCGAGTTCAATGATCGATCTGAGGGGTGCGCGGGTGCGCTGATGTCGATGTCAACAGTTTTTTTGATGGCAGAACTACTTTAATCACATAATTAAAATATGGAAATGACCATAGACCGCCCTGGGCTCATTAAGATGGGTTTACTTGACTTTCTGACCCAAACTCAAGAAAGTCCATTAGACTCAGTTTAAACCTCCCAATTCTATGCACAAGATGATTTGATTCAATAAAATCTTATATTTAGGCTGAGCCTAACTTTTTTTTAATCAATTTTTATTAGATCAGGTTTCAATTTTGTCTCGCTTACTTAAGCTTGGGCATAAACCAACCAGATATGATCCATGCTCAGGTATACATATGTCGTATATTAATTCAAGTTATACAAAAATTGACGCAATAACTGTTAACAATACGTTTTCTCAATTAAAGAGAAGTTATTATGCTTTCTAAGTGTTGAGAAATAATGTGATGCGACAAGAATAAAGAATGAAATTGAAATAAATAGGAATATAGAAAAATTAACAAAGTTTGATTAATTGAGTATGTCTATATTTTCGAGAATTAAGAATAACTTATTTTTATTATTAAAAGATTGTGATGACGATTATATCAAACTATATAGTTTGATATTTATACAATCTTTTGATAATACTTATAATATTATATATTTATATGCGTGTGTGTGTGTGAATTCTTAGCTAAAATAATTTTACATATAGATCTCTGTTATTAAGTTCAACCTAATTTAAATATGATTATAATATGTTACAAAATCTTTTTACATTTTGGAATTAACTAAAAATAAGTTTTGAAATAAGGTTATCTAGTATCTACTATTACGGACACGGTCTGGGACATGCCTGTGACCTATGTTATGTCTTAAATCGTTGATTTCAATGTTTCTAAACTCTAACACATCCGCATCTCAAATCGTGGATCATTCTACTACTCAGCACACATCGACATGGTCTGGGAGATGTGGATCTTTTGTCTTCTTTGCATATATGCTTACACGCTTGTGTCTCAGACTGTCTTTTTATGAAAATCCTTTACCACACCAAAAAATCCATGCCTTCAGCTCGTGTTTTCACCTCTTCATTCTAGAGAAGAACACGTTATTAGACACATCTGTATCTTCGGTCATGTCCACCTAAAGACACTTAAGAAACACATGTTTCCTTCTCAAAACTCTTAACATGTTGGCAAAAGATACGAATTACCTTCCAACATTTCTTAAAAAGACTATGCTAGTACATACTACTATCTGTAGTACCATGTTACATTTTAACATTTTTAAAATGGAATCGGTGACATCCTAAATTCTAATAGAGTAAAATTTTGACAATTTCTAACATATATGTCATCAATTTAGTTTATGTGATGTCATAACTAGGTAATTTGGATGCCGATGTGATCTTTAAAATAATTTCTTTAAATATCAACTAAAAGTATGATTTTCACGTTGACGTTTCATGAAAGGTTTAAATAAGCCCCTAATGTTATCTTTATTACCATGTTTGAACTATTTTAGAAACATTAAAGTGTAAAATGGTGCTAGAGATTACTGTAGGAGCTTACTTAGACATTTTGAAGAAGGTTGAGGTGCAAATCACACTTGGCCTTACCATATCTAATACTTTGAGACATTAATCAAGTTTTAAGTAATACTTAAAGTTCTCCATGATAACCAACTTTGCCAACAAGTCAACTACATTCTTGGTATTATAAACCTTTTCTGATAAGATTTGTAAAGATGTAATCAACTCCCTAATCTTATGAAATCTCGTGTCTACGTGGTTATTCCTTACATAATATAGTTTATTCTTTTTCAAGTAAATAACACTTTAACTATCATAGTGAATTTGAGCTTTACCTTGATTCATGCCACTTCCATCACTAGTTCTATAAGTAATTGTGATTTTTTTAGATCTTCAACCATTTTCTTGTCCTCTACTTTAATTGTAGATAATGTAATTATAAACTATATCGTTGATTTTCAATAAACAGGCCCTCCAATAAGAATAAAGTCATATTTTGTAATAAACTTTTAGTTATCCAATTCTCTTGCATAGTCTAAATCCATATATCCTACAATCGAATGATCACCTTGATGTTTACTAAACACAATTGAATGGTTTGGCATAAAGTACTTGAATATCCACTTATTTGCTTCCTAATAATGTATTCTAAGTTTTGATATGTACTTACTAACATAACTAATAATATGAGTTAAATCTAGCTTATTACGAGTTATTATATATGTTAAACATCTAATAATGCTAGCATATGGTACCTTAGACATATCACAGACCTTAACATTTTTTTAGCATTGTTATAGAAAACAATCTAAGGTGACTTGCTAATAAAGGACTAATGAATTTAGCCTTGCTCGCTTTAAATTTGTCCAATGCCTTCTTAATGTAGTTATTTTGAGATAGCAACATTTTTTAATATCTCCTATCGTCTTTAATCTCCATTCATATTACTTTCTTAATAACACTCAAATTCTTCGTCTCAAATTCCTTTCACAATAAGGTCTTTAACTTGTTTGCATCATTTGTACTGTTTGCTAAAATCCACATATCATCCATATATAGTAATAAAAAATAAATGATCCATCATCAAGGCTCTTAACATATACACAATAATCATACTCGCATTTCTTATAGTTGATTTGGATCATAGAAGAGCCAACCCTTTTATGCTATTACTGTAGTGATTGCTTCAACCTATAAAGTGACTTCTCAATTTATGCTTTAGATGCCCTTTTCTGTGTTGAATAAATCCTTCGATCTGCTTTATGTAAATTTGCGCCTTTAAGTCCAAAAAAAAAATCTTCACATCCATGTTCTCTAAATGTACATCTAAACTTGCTGTTAATATTATCAAAATCTGACAGAAATACGTTTAACTACTAAGAAAAATATCTTATCATAATCAATCCCCTTTTATTAGGCATATCCTTTTACTACTACTAGTTGAGCCTTAAATTTTTTCCTTTCTTTTTTTCTTTCTATTGCTGCCTTCCTCTTGTATACCCACTTGTACCCTGTAGGCCTCTTCCTTTCAAAAATTTATACCCGCTCTTGTATAAGTTTTTTGCAAAAACTATACCTCGTCCACTATAACTCTCATCCATTTATCTTTCTTCTGACTATTCAAAGCCTCTTCAAAATACCTATTTCTTCTTATGAGTGCAAAAGATATCGAGTATTTCAACCATAATTTGTTTGGTGACCGAATAGCACGTCAAACTCCATTTATGATTATACCATGTTGATACTTTGCGTATGATATCATTCTCTAATTTGAGTTATCAACCTCTTTCAAGTCTACTCTAGGCTAATCTAGTTCCACTTATATTACCTTTGTTGGTCTTGATGGATCCTCTCTATATATTTATTTCAAAATATGCTACTTACTAAACATTATATCCTACTAATGACCATAATGATGATGGTCCTCAAGGGGTGTGGCTAGATGGTTGAAAGAGGGGCTTGGCTTCTGTTAGGTCCCAGGTTCGATTCCTTGCTAGCCCCTCTTATAAGAGCCTGGGGCAGCCAGGGTTTTACCTATGGGTGGAGAACTAGTGAGGCCCTCTGTGATGGGGTGTAGCCGCTTGGCCCTCTACTGGGGTGTAGCCACTTGGCCCTTTGAGAGGTAAGCCCGCTTGGCCTGCCTGTGGGGTTTCCTCGAATCCAAAAAAAAAAAAAATCTTCTATGATGATGAGTCCCAAAACTTAAATACTTTCATATTTTTAAGATAACCCATAAAGATACACTTCTTCGATTTTAAATTAAGATTGGACCTCTCATCATTAGAAATACGAATGCGAAATATCTAAAGATTTTCAAATATGAAAGATCTACATTATTTCTCACCCACACTTTCTTTGCCACTCTATCATTCAGTGATGTCCATAGTGATATACCATACTCATTAATTTGGCTTAAAAAATATTAGGCAGCTTGCTTTCAGCTTCAAACACTTGGCCATTTCAGTTATGGATATGCTTATCTTCTCAGAAACATTGTTCTGCTATGGTATTTCTCGAATTGTATTGTATCTTTGAAGCTTATGTTCCTCATAAAATTTCTAGAATTATGAGTATGTGTACTCAATGCCATATTCTAATCTCAAGTACTTGATTTTTTTTGCCTATCTGACTTTTAACCTCAACTTTCCATACCTTAAACTCTACGAAGACCAATGACTTATACATCATGAAGTATACATAGAATTTTCTTGAAAAGTCATCATTGAATGTTATATAGTACACAGATCCACCCAAGAACAACTCTCTCATAGGACCTTATATGTTGGTATGCATAAAGTTTAGAATTTTCTTAGTTTTATACTTGCCTATCTTGAATATCACCTTAGACTATTTACTATATACGTAAAATTTACAAAAATCTAACATATAGAATTTAATATCCTTTAATAGGCTCCCTTTATGAAATCTCAAATAATTCAGTCACATATGTCATAATTTAGTACTTCATCATTAGACTCTATTGTATCAATCTCTTCCTCTATACCTGTGCTCCTTGTCAAACTATAGATGTTCCCTGTCAGTTTTTACCTTTTCATCACAATCAATATCCATTTTACCACCTTAATGTTATCTTCATTAATTTTATGATCAAAATCATTCACATGTAAAGTGATAAAAAATGTAGGTTCTTTCTCAAATTTGGCACAAGTCAAACATCATACATCGATTTGACAATACCATTAAATATTTTGATCTTGATCTATTATGTTCCACCGATTTGGATAATGCCAAAGTTGTTTGATGAGTATGTTACAAACCAGTCATTACGTGGTGTCATGTAATGTAAGTATTCGATAGAAAGTGACTGTAGGACCCGAAAAACATGATATATATATATATATATATATATATATATATAAGGGGCGTCTAAAGAGATTAACTAATATCTGATGGAAGATGCTGCACCTTCACGTATATGTATTTGGAGAGTCCCAAAATTGGACCTTTATTGAAACTACAGTATCATTTCGCTTTTCCTTTTTTTATAAAAAAATGTCAATTACACATATATATGGTAGGTATTGAATTTTTAATATCGGCATTATTAGAGATAATGTTTATCTTCTGATAATATATAGTTTGTTAGCTGTAGATAATACTGATAGCTAGACTTTACTGATATCTCGTGATATTGTTGTAACAACGCTGTATATATATTGATACTATATTGATCAATCAAGACTTAAGTGGATTCATTCCAATCTTAATATCTTATACATACAAAGGGAAATCAATTTTGCATGTCAGAAAACAAAGTTATTATTAGAGCATCCCTTAATACAGATTTTGGTTATGCATGTGTTAGTAGTTTCCTATTACTAATTTTATGCTCACGTCTCTGACTTGATACGCCTTCTTGAGTTTGAGACGCATTGCCAACTTTGGTAATCAAGGGAGCAAGTGTCGCCTGGTACTAAGACCTTATGTTTTTCCAACATTTGTTTCACCATCTGCATTATTTAGTTCATCTAGTTGCTTAAGTCTGCCATGACTCCAAGTTCTAATATCAAGATGTTGTATTCCCCATCTCCATTATTTAGTTTATCTAGTTGCCTAAATGTGCCATGACTCCAAGTTCTAATATCAAGATGTTGTAAGCCTTAGATTAAGATCTAGATAGGGAACAATTTTGCTTTAAATGTCTACGAGAACTTGTAATAAAAAAGAGTGGGTAGAACTCATAATCAAGGGGACTACCTGCTTTGGAGTTCAAAGGAAAAAAGAGTTGCCTATCTCAAACTAATGAACTTTCTTGCTTACCTTCTTTCAATACGTTAAGCTATTTAAATAACGAAGATAAATTAGTATTTTAAGTAGTACAAAATAATAGGAATTTCAATCCTCGACTAAAAATAAAAGACATAATCATAATAAAATTCTAAAATACTTTGTTTATGCATTATAATTAGCTGATATTATCTTCATTATCACCTTAAATCTTGATTGCAATCAAGACTTTTATCATTCTTGCCTTGGATCTATTTTATCTTATCATCCTTTCTTTTTTGGCTTGATCACCCTTGATTCTACCAGCCCAAAATGCTTTTTTATGACACCAACTTTTCCCACTCATCGAATCATTTCATTGCATCAAGCACTAAACCCAAACAAATGAAGCCTTCAAAAGTAGTTGGTGTTATACAATAAACCAACCCCAGCAGATAACTAAAAAGGGAAGGGAAGTGCATGAAAAAATAAATGCATTAGTTATTCTGAAGCGACTAGTTTTACATTTCTTCTGCAAGCAGCTATAACAACCACTTTTGCAGATCATCTTCCCAAAACAACATAGCTATTTCCAAAATCTTTTAAAGCAGCAGACTCTATATTCTAGCATATGAAGCTCAATGCAAATGCAAGATTGGGGAACCTCTAGCCAGTATCAACTAAAAAATCTCTTTTCTTAACTATGAGAAAGCTGTAACTACTTGAGGTAGGCAGATGAAACCCAAAGTAGTAGGTATGTTATCAACGAAGTGGTCACTTCAAAACTTCTTGGCCCTTTAACAAATGGCAATGGTGGAATTATTGATACCATCAAAAAGGTCGCAAACAGCCACGAAAAAATAAAAGCTGCAACACTGCATAATACAAGCTAAAAAGTTTAGTTCCACTATACAAAAAGGCAAAGAAGATAGAAGAATGCTTTTAATAGAGCCTGAACCAATCTGGAAGACAAAATCAGAATACCACAAGTAGCCATGAATGCATAACCTAATGACAAAAAGAAAACAGTTCCAAGGCAAAGAAAACATCTGGCAAGATTGAGTTGCTACATACCTGTAAAGGAAAGCTCGGAGTCTGCTTTTTAGTCGATCATGTATAAAATAGATGGTAGCCAACAAGGAAATGGCCACTTGAAGGGTAGGACCCTCTTCCGTTGGAAACAGAAGGGTAAGGGCTCCAAGTACCAGAAATGCGATTGACGTTTTTAAAATGACAATTGAGGAGGGCGTTTGGAACCTGCTCAGAATAACCTGGACAAAACGAGATTGCTGCACTTCCCTAACTTTTTTCTTGATGTCAATTTTTGGGTTCCTCCTCTCATAAAACTTCTGCATGATTATTTTATCATGGGCTGCCTCAATTGCATCCACACTTGGCTTATGCCCACTATATTGTTGAACAAGGAAGTTCCGTGCTGCTTGAATTTCATCTTCAGAAGCTTCCTTGCTTATTCCAAGCCGCTTATAGGGGTCCCTCACATGGATTCTAGGAAAAACAACTGAACTTGGAGAAACATGTATAAGAAAGATTCAAAGATTAATGAAGCTAGTTTTTGACAATTTTTTCAAGTGAAGCATCTCAACAAACAAGGGACACAAACTCAGGCTGATCAGAAATTCAACAGAAAAGAGGATGGCCCTGCCATTATTATTATTTTGATACCAGCAACTTATGCATAAGCAGCCAAGATTTCCAAATTCTAGATTTTTTGAAAATGAAAGTAGCACTAATATGCCAAGTGTCAATGCACTTTTATTAACAGGGTAACCTGCAGCCACTACCCTATAGGTGCACAATGGATAAACCCTCAAGTGTATTTAATAGCCGCAGACCACATGTTCTGATAAATCACTTGGCAAAGCAAAGAGTCAAAGTCAAGTGACGAGCACGGACTAAATAATTGTTAATGTAGTACAACCCACAAACCACATGTTCCGGTAAATGACTTGGCAAACCAAAGAGTCAAAGTCATGTGAAGAGCTCGAACTAAATGATTGTTAACATAGTATGACCCACACCTCCTAGCATTTAGAGATCTTGTGGAGTCATGGGGACTTGAACATGACCTCCATACATGGAGGATTTAAGGAGACTCCATGAAACAATTGGATCACCCCCGAAGGTGCGTCAATGCATATTATACAATTGGTAGATATTAAGTGCACACTTTCGTGGGTCACTGAAGATTCCACTGCCCCACTTAGTGAATAGTATATTACTCCCAACAGAAGCAGCTCAAATCTTCTTGATGCAAATGACACTTTCTAGGCTGAAATTTCCTAATAAAAAATCTCATGATTGTAATATACATATCCGGAATCTCAAAAATCAAAGAATTGCTTCAAATCAAACCAAACATAGATGAACAATAGTCATAAACATTCCATCTTGCCTCATAAACAAATTGAAAAATATCAATACCTTCATGTATCCTTTATCCCTAAGACAGATAAACTATAATCAACAAGAAAGTTATATCATATACAAAAGTGTTCCCACTTTGCTATATATGTATATACTATATACAGAGAATTGTACAGAATAAACTATTAATTTGAAAATCCTTTTCTGAATACCTCCCCTGGTCTTTAACCCCTCCCCACCTCCCAACAAACACACTCACAAACAAACAGAAAAATCTTCATAGTAAATAGTAGTCTGCTAACTCATCAACAAAACGAGGTGCTTACCTGGGTTAGTATTTGTCATATCTCCGCCATAGGGAGCATCCATTGCACACTTGACCAAGTATAACTGTTTTGTGTTACAGCTTTGCACAGAACCAGTCCAATAACTAAGCATGTGACAGCAAAATGAAAAAAACAATCACTTTGTGTATGACCCAAAACAAAGTTTAGCATCTTAAAGCAGAAGTACCTATTAATGTATCTTAAATCAATCTTGCTTTTCTGTTTTCCACCATCAGAAAAAGCTGGGACCTGCCTGCCAAGTGGCTTTAGGCCATGCAAAGGTGTCCGGAGATAGCCCCGTGAGGGACAACCAGTAATTCCAGACATAGTATCTGAAACTGCCAAGTCAAAAGCCATGGTTGAAGTAAGGCAACACAAACTAAAGGAGGATATAACAAACAGAATCAGCCATCTTTCTTTTCCTTTTCTTTTTTAAAACGATCTGTGTTACAATCATGCTGTACTTTTGGAAAGAAATGAAAGCCTTATCAATAATACAGCACTATGGAATCGCAAGCCATTGAGTTATTCGCAAGAACACAAACTTTTCCAATAACTAGCTTACTTTTGGTGTGTATCCGAAAATATAAGCATCTATACACTATCATAAAGCCACTTGTTCCTTTATTTATGTTCTCAACATCGCACAGTAACGTGAACAAAACCATAATTACACCTTTAGAGAAAAAAAAATCTCATATTTAACTCAACTCACACACACATAGAAACTAGTAATTCCATTAAACTAAAAGATACAGACTGAACAACGCCAATATAAAATACATGAGCTGAATTGTGATACTACCCGCATCATCAACTCAAATTGCATAAAACTCAGAAGAGAAGAAAGCAATGAACTTGCAGGAACTTTGAGATGGGAAAAAATTACAAGCGAAAACTACCCAACACTAAACTCAAGGGAACTGAAGCTAGTAACTTTACCTGGTGGCAGAAGAGATTAGAAGCAGACAGTATGATCAGATCCAGTAGTCTTAGTTTCGTCAGCTAAAGGGGTTTGGACATTAAAGGAAATAACTCTAAGACGCCCGCTGTGGCTTTGATACAACGAATAAGAGAAGTTGGGGCTACTGTTGAAAGATGACATTAGGTTCTTGGTGGGCCCTTCTAAGCGTTCGTCTTGATAGCGATTTAACGGTGATTAAGAGGTATGTGCCGATAGTAGTCGTGACGGCATACAGTAGAACAAAATGAACGTACGGTGTCGTTTTAGTGGTATTTTGAAATTGAAAAAGTGTGTTCCGTTGCCGGGACTTGAACCCGGGTCTCTCGGGTGAGAGCCGAGTATCCTAACCAACTAGACTACAACGGATCCCACAAGGGTTCTTTAGTTAAAAATATTCGTAGAACATAATAGGTATCCCGGCAACCAAGGCTGCAACTAGTACAGGGATAATAGAGCAGCCGGTTTTGAAAATTGAAGCTCTTATGTAGCATCCCCGTCATGACCATGATTCGTCCCCAAGGACCACACAACTTCAGATCGATTGTCTGTACCAGTACCATGCTCAATTCCCTGTCCGTTTAAACTAATGACACCATTTTCTACCACATGTGACATTCCCAAGTACTTGAACTCGCATCTGTGTTCTCATGAAATGTTTGAACCTGTATTATTACCTGATAGATTTGTTTTCCATGGTTTCACCGATAGCAAAAGTAAACCGTTTTGGAAAATCAGAACTTGATTTCATCGTGTGCAAAGTGTAAATCAATTTAATTTTAAATATAAATTATAAAAAATTTAAATTTTATTCAATTTTATAATATTAATTTAAACATTTAAAAATTGTGATAAATTATTTAAATTTTAACTTTTTACAAAAATAATTTGTCATTACCTTAATAGTTAAACAATATTGATATGAAATACCACAACAGTAGATGTATTGAACACCGTTTTGTCAGGCAATTTATTAACATTTGGTTCTGCCGAATTCTGGCTGAACTGCACGTTGCCGTTTAGATCCATGAATCGATTGCTTCACGTGAGAGTCTTGGTACAAAGTTCCTGCAAAACAAAGAAGGCTCGTCGGGGGTTGTGTCCCGATTAGCCCCTCCGACGCTCAAGTCAG
>JAOTBA010000203.1:20261084-20275543 GCA_025629845.1 Erythroxylum squamatum
TGACACTGATGGCTTGAGTTCCATGCATGATTCAAATACCGAAGAACAAGATCGAAATAAGATAAGTTGGATTTAAAGTTAAATAAAGTCCGGACAAACGGGCCATAATCATGAGCCCAGACCAATTACAGGGAAGAGAAGCTGAGTCCAGCGTCCGCCGCACCTCTATGCTAGCTGCGGCCGAGGACTATGGGAAGTTTAATAAATTCATACATAATATGGGTCCCACTTTGTGCTCTGCTTGGTTTCCATTTTAAGCTTCTGTGCCACATAATCAACTTATTATCTAACATTGGGTCCCATTTTGTCTGAAAGAAGCCGTTTAGTTTCCATTTCAAGCTTCTGTGCTGCGTAATCAAGTCATGCTTAAGTGCGTCCCACGTTTCTTACGCTTCACCTCTTTTTAATCGGGACCGTAACGTGAATTTCATTTATCCATGTGTGCTGTCTTTGTCACTCCGTCCGAAGTTAGGGGGCGTAAAAACCAAATTAAGACAGCCACCCGACCTGAACACAATTACGTGCTTTGTCTGTATTTTTGTCTTGTAAGAGAAGAAACTAGAACATCTCATAATGCAATTTCTGTGTAACGTTCGAGCATTTCGGGCTCAAGTAATCAAAGGCATTCATGAGTTTCTTATTCATTATAGTACTTAAAAATTGGAACATACAATAATTGTTAGATAATAAATTTAAATATCAAAATCTTTGGATTCCTCTGATATACAACTTATTGAGTGATGTCTCTGTTTTTTACTTTTTTATTTATTTATCGAATACGTGATGGTAATAATATGATGTTCCCTTTTTACGGACCTCTTCTAATCAAACTTTGCCTTTCCTTTCCCCGTAATTGGAAGCTAATCAAATATGCTATCATAATAATTATACGGTGCGTCTTTTATTAGTTAGTGCTTGTTTGATTGAGCTTTTCGAAATTAGATAAGCACTTTTTTTTATCGCAATTTTTTTTTAAAAAAATTAGCATTTGCCTGTAAAACGAAAAGTACCTTTTTAGTAGATATAACTTTTTTGACAGTTAAAATACAATTTTTTAAGAAGCTTAAATTTGAAGTTTCTAAAAAAACGCTTTTTAGTAGATTTTTCATATTTTTTATTCTCTTTTACCTTATGTTTTACACATAATTCCCACCAACCCATCTTCACATTTATTTTGGGAATTATATAATATTATTTGACTTTTTTTTATATTTTAATATTTATTTTTGATATTAGTTTTGCTTATGTTATAATCCATATAAAATATTTGGCTAGATATATTTTCATTTATATTTTATATGATTTAAAATTATATAATAATTAATAAATTGTGCTTTGCATATTGTTTAAAATATTTTAAATAATATTTATATGCATAAATAATTTTATCACAAAATAAAATATAGTTAAAATTAAAAGTATTTTTTATTTTTATATTGCTAAACAGTATACCGTATGAAGTTCTTTCAAAAAAACTCTGTTTTAAATGACAGCCAAACAGTCAACTGGTTTCTTAGAAAAATTTCACTGACGAAAGCTCTACTGATATAAGCTCATCTAAACATGAAATTAATGTAAAACTATTTATGCTATTTTTTAACATGTAATAAATAAAATTTTAAATTACGTAAATAATTGAATAATATATCTAATAAAAATAATTAATAAGTCAAAGTCTATTGTATTTCAAATAATGAATTAAGGTCCTTATGGGAATAATCAAATCCCATTACTTGAGCTCATAGTAAAAGTCTCTGTGCCACACACTTATATCGGGGTGTGTAGTTATTAGTTACTAGCTTAGATGGGACCAAAAGCGTGCAAGGCCAGCCAAGATAACCGGAAAGTGTTTCTCTATTGGTTCCCTAACGTAACAAACGCCCAAGAGGCAATTTTGAGTTCGGCCTCCTAATTCTGTACTTACAGAGCTTTAACTTTAGCCTCTCTTATCTTCATCAATCAAATAACAAAGTTTAATTATAGGAAGAAATATTAATTAGACACGTAACTTCAAGCCTTATCAGGACGGCGCCGTCACTTTCACTTTCACCGTCCATTGGCCACGGAGGTTTCAAGTTTTCTACATTTTTTCCCCTTACTATGGTTATATTTTATGACAATTTGGTTAAATAATAAATTAATGCCATTAGAAATCACAAATTCTCAGAACAAGACACATGCGTTCATTTAGGTATGCAACTTTTGTTTTCAACCTGATTGACAAGTAGTTCCAACGGTAGGCGTATAATTATCATTCCATACAATATATGCCACGTCTCTACATAGGATGCGACCGCATGCCAATGCCGTTTAAGTCAGCATTTACCGCTCCAAGTTACTTTTAATTGTGATTGGTGATTGATTTACTTACCTTTACCAAATATAAGTATGAAAAGTTATAGATATAATTAATGTTCGTTTCAACAATTACACATACTTTATTTAAATTCTTCACATAAATTTAGTACCCTTCATTTATAACGTACATCTTTCACTAACTCGCGAGCGTACCATACTGACAAGTGTAACTAAATAAAAGGCGAGATAGCGTAATGATTGCAAAGTCTCCTTGGGGAGTTTTAATTACTGGTTACATTTGAAAACAAAAAAACAATCACATGGGATGGGATGGGATGGGATCCAAAAAGCTCACCAGCGTAGCCTGGAGTCATGCTTTAAGAACCGGAGAAAAGAGAGGACATTTCAAAAAGAATGGGTCCCCCCTTTCCGGCCCCGGGTTCTCTGCTCCAGTCCCTGCCTCGAAATCAAATCCCCAGGAGTGAGGTGGACTCTGTTTTTTCCTCGGATGTGTCATGTGTGTTGTTGTACTCCAACTGTAACTCTAACACACGCTGTAAATTTTCGCTTCACAACACAAGTAGGAAGTTTTGTAGTGCCCAACTGTCCTTCCGTCCGGCCACGTCTTAAAAACACACAAGAAAAAGAAAGTAAAAAGGAAGAGAAAATGGCCTGTCACATCTCCTCTCAGTCCATCACCATGTGCCCACTACCAGCTTCACCTGGGAGACCTGTCCACCTCAATTTCCCCAACTCTAGAAACTAGGGTTCTCTAACCCTCAACCAGCCTTTTTCTTTTTTTCCCCTTTCTGTATCATTGATCTTGCGTTTTTCTGTTTGGAGTCAATCCCAGTTATGGAGGGAGCGAAGTTGGAGACGGAACAGGAACACGAGTGCAGGACTTGTATTGAGAGCTCCGTACAGAGACCGGGGGTTTCAGTTAGGGACGATCAATGCCAGAAGTTGTCGGAAATGGACGACGCGAGGCTCTTTGTAACTTCTCAGACGGTTTCTGAAGCGGCCAAGGGGGTCGATGTGGTCCTTGGAATCAAGGATAGAGTTGCTGCGGAGATGAGTACCGGTGTTAAGCGGAGGCGTGGCCGGCCGCCGCGTGCACTGGGAAAGACTTCTGTCCCGCCACCGCCGCCTCTGGTGCAGAAGAGGAAGAAGGATGAGGAGGACGTATGCTTTATTTGTTTCGATGGTGGCAGCCTTGTGCTGTGTGATCGCCGGTGAGTCGGTTTGCTCAGGTTCTTCTTTTGTGTTTTCTTTTTGCTTGCTAAGAAAATTTTGATAGCAGTTATGGGAATTCAAGGTGGGATGTAAGTTTAGTTGATTGCAAGTTTGTTTTGTTCAACTGGAGCTATCTTGTGTGTAGTTCAATATGGAAATTTTCCGATTAATTGAGCGTTTTGGACTTCTATTTGTTAAGTTCTTGGAACCGAGTGGAGGTTTTAGGTTCATTTTTACCTTTTCTGTTGCTGCGATGTAGTGCATTTATTGTTTGGTTAATTAGTTCGGATTGATATTGGGTAGGGGCTGCCCTAAAGCTTACCATCCAGCTTGTATCAAGAGGGACGAAGCATACTTTCAATCAAAAGCTAAGTGGAATTGCGGTAAGTTTCAGTATGCAACCAGTTTTTGCATGAACTTGTTCTTTTTACATATTGTATTCCTTGTCCTCATGCATTGATCAACACAATTTCTTTTGTCGAGTGTATGTGGTTGGCTATATTTATGGATAGTGAAGATATTAATTCATGATGCAAATGTAAGTTCAGTTGTGAGTCATTTGGTGTTGCAGTGTAATGGATTTTAAGGGTTGCAGATGAGGAATACAAGAATCGATTAATTTCTGACGAATATCCTCTTTTACCTAGATTCTCTTATCCCCAAAGTTGTGGATTCTCTGTTTGTCGTATGTAGTGACGTCTAATATGCTCATTAGTTAAGATCAGGTTCTCACATGGTATTGGTGTAATTGACTGATAATTCTCATGCAAATGCGTGTTTTCAGGTTGGCATATATGTAGCAATTGTCAAAAGGCTTCCCATTATTTGTGCTATACTTGCACATACTCACTGTGCAAAGGATGCACCAAAGAAGCAGATTACGTTTCTGTAAGAGGAAATAAAGGATTTTGTGGGACGTGCATGAGTACTATAATGCTTATAGAAAATGTTGCACCGGGGAATAAGGAAAGAGTATGTTAAATCCTATCTCTTCAGATGTTATCCAAATATTACCTAAACCTAAAAGAGAATAAATTATCCAAACTTTGGGAAAATATCCTTTCTTGATTTTATTTGAACTAGCTGTCTTTGATAAAATAATTGATGAAAGTTTACTTTTTCCAATAAAACTTCATTCTCTCTCTAGTAATTCCCCCATATTTCTTCAATTTTAGTAATTAGCCATTATAGTTCTGCATTTTATATGTTTCCCTTTTCCGTTTTATTTGTGCAGGTTGAAGTGGATTTTGATGACAAAACTAGTTGGGAGTATCTCTTCAAGATATACTGGAGTTACTTGAAAACAAAGCTATCTTTAAATTTAAATGAACTAACTAAAGCTAAAAACCCGTGGAAAGGTGACCAGCTACCAAAAGTGAGAAGTTCATGGAAGGGAGTTGGTACTATGATTTCTAAGGTGGAACTTTTGGGTCAATCTTTTCTTGTTAATGACAATAAAGCTTCTTGTACAGATAACTGTTCCAGAAGCCAAGAGGCAAGCCAGTCTAAGAGACGCAAAACTGATTATGAGCCCAAATTTACCAATGAGGGGAATTTTCGAGGTTTGGAAAAAACTACACCGTTGCCTAACGGCACAACATGGGCAACAAAGGAGCTGCTAGAGTTTGTTTCGCTCATGAGAAATGGAGACATATCCATGATATCTCAGTTTGAAGTTCAGGATCTTCTTCTAGAATATATAAAAAGAAACAATCTTCATGATCCTCGCCAAAAGTCACACATTGTATGCGATTCAAGGCTTATGACTCTCTTTGGCAAAGCACGTGTTGAAGATATTGAAATGATAAAGCTTCTTGAATATCATTTCCCACTGAAAGGAATTTCCTCAGCAGATGACATTGTTAGGGCAGGAGTTGATGTTGTTGGTATTCATGATAAAGCTGCAAGTAATAATGATAGTTACTTGATGATTAGTAATGAAAAAGAGCATAAAGCATGCAAAAAGATGGATGAGTCTGGACTAGTGACAAATCCTAATCCAGATGACTTTGCAGCTATTGATGTTCACAACATTAATTTGTTATACATAAAGCGAAATATAATGGAGACCCTGTTGGATGATGCTGAGAAATTCCATGAAAAGGTTGTTGGGTCATTTGTCAGAATCCAGATTTCCTGTGACGATCAAAAGCAAGATACTTACAGGCTTGTGCAAGTTGTAGGTATATTCATATAACCTCTTCTCCAATATGTTATTTAACAAAATGGAATTAGGAGGCCCTATAATTTTCTTTCATCAGAATACTGTATACCATTAGTTTGATGAAAACTATGCTTTTTTCGTGTACAGGAACTAGTAGGGTGGCTGAATCATACAATGTTGGCACAAGAAGAACTAACATCATGCTTGAAATAATGAATATAGATAAAAAGGAGATTGTCTCAATTGATGGTATTTCAGACCAGGCATTTTCGGAGGTGACAGAATATCTGACCTGGATACTTGTTTTATTCTACTTTGATATTTGATTTATGGTCTTGTGGACACTTTACTGTTTTAGGATTTCTTTAATAATTTTTTTGATAGGTGGATTGTTCTTGTGGTAGAATATTAATTGTTATTTCCACAATAGTTTGCATATTGTGGCTTCATAATTATGTGGTAGGATTTGTGTTCAGGTGTATTTTCTTTTTCTTTTTCTTGTAACTTTTGTGAACTCTGTGTAGTCTAATCAAAAACAGGAGAGGTAATGATTGCTTACATTAAGTTTCCTCCAGGTTTTGTTATAGAGCATTGGGGATGCCTGTCCATATTGGTTTTCTTTCAGATTGTTGGAATTATTTTGGAAAGTTCAATTTGATGCCAGCATATTGATGCTTGACTGTTGTGGCTCATTCAATAAAAGGAAAAAATGTTGCTTTTCCATAGTCATGAAGGGTTATGATGAAAAAAATGCAATCTAGATAATAATTTAGAGGTTTTGCATTTGAGACATTGTGATTTTCCCTTGTATAATTTATGTGGGTATTCCATTGCTAATAATTATTTTAAAATGTTTTACATTCTTGCAACAATATAATCAAGAGTAATGATATTGCATTTGCATTACTATCTAATCCTGTCCTGCTCTAGTTTCACACCTGCTTATCTTGCACATTTTGGATTTATCTGAGATGATGATGGTCTTTGCTCATAGAGAAGATAATACTGATAAATTGTTGTAATCTCATCCTTCTCAAATTGAATGGATGACTAGCCTCCAGTAATGATGTGATACCTGTGTTTCCAGGATGAGTGCAAACATTTGCACCAGAGTATAAAATGTGGCCTCACTAAATGGCTAAAAGTGGTGAGTGTTACTTATACACTTTGGTCCATTCCTTAAGTTTGATTATGTGCGTTCTTACTCTGAAGAGATTTACTTGGTTTTAGGGTGAGATTCGGCAGAAAGCATCGGTTCTTCAGGCTGTGAAGATTCGTGATGTGAGTTTCAGTCCTGAGTATTTCATTGCACTGATATGCTTGGGAGTACAGTGATAGATTTTGTGTTTCCACTTGGTTGAATAATTGTTCTTATTAAACTTTATAATGTTATAACTAGTTATCGTCTTCTGAGTTTTACACCGCTTCTGAATCAGGGCCTGGAAGCAGATGTTTTACAGCTTAATCATCTTAGAGATCGATCTAATGAAGGAGACAAGAAAGAATATCCTTTTCTGTATAAGATTTCTGCTCATGCCTATTGTTTGAACTTTGGTCTAAGTTTTCCACACATTTTTGTGAGTTATGTTTACTGTACTAAGGCCTAATAGTTTCAATGCATCTAGAAAAAAATCAATCAGGGTTGTTTCTGCTAAATGAGTTGTATTGTTTTTGAAGTGTACTTCCCATAACACTTAAAAACCAGCCGGTACTTTTTGCTTAGTGTGTGATGTTACTTGAGAACTACTTTAACATCTACTGTATATCTTTCTAATTGCTTATATGTTGCAGTGGACATAAATGTATTTGCTACTATCTCCTGTGCAACCATGGCAGTTGCGGTTAAAATCTTTTTCTTGCAATGGGTAGACTCTTGGATATGCTATTTGTTTTTAATCGCTTAGTTAATTGTGTTAATTGATTGCAATTGTCAAGTTCTCAATATTTCCTATGTAGCTGGTAATTTTGACATTCAATGCATATGGATCTGTTCCTTGACTGTTGCACGCCTAGAAAGAGTGTAGAGAGATTGGAGCTTCTGAATTCACCTAATAAGCCCAAAACCAGGCTGCATGAAAGTCGCACTGTACATGCCAATCTACAAATGAATCCAAGTTATGAATCTGAAGAAGATGCAGAAGCGAATGGGATGGAAAAAGGTTTTTATCGATGAGTTGCTAATAGAGAAACTTTTGTTCCAATTATCTCTGCTTAAAGTTTTAGTCTGAGAAAAGTTTGTTGGTAAACATTACTGTGTATGCAGGTAACTATTCGAGATTGAGAAACAGTGGTAGCAATAAAAAGGGATTGGATGTCAACTCTTCTCTGAGAGCCCTTGATGTCTTGAGTGAGGTAGGAATTATGGAACAGAGAAATTTAGCTGCTGCTTGTGATCAGACCAAGAATTTATGCAAAAAAATTGATGTGGATAGAGATATTAACACCTGGGCTCGTGAGAAAGTGAATGACTCTGTACAAATTCGGGGAGGAGAAGCTCTAAGCCTTAACATTCAGACTTTTCCAGATAGTCAAATGGGCCCTACTGGTTCTCCGTCTGCCTATTGTAGTAGTCAAACAGTTGAACAAGCTGAACAATCTTCAGATGTTGTGTCAGCAGTTTTGCCACCCGTTTCAACTGCAGGAGAGCTATTCACTAATGATCGTGAGATGGATGAACTGTGGCAATATCAGGATTCGAGTGGAAAAATTGAAGGACCATTTCATATGATGCAATTGCGCACATGGAATGTAAGTGGACATTTTCCTGCTGATCTTAGAGTTTGGAGGACAAATGAGAAGCAGAGTGATTCTATTCTTTTGACTGATGCATTGACTGGAAAGTTCCATGGACAATCCCAGTTGCCACACGATAACTTTTTATTGCTTCACGGAGTAGCAGCTGCTATGGATGACATGGATAAAAAGTGTGAGCTTCGGTTGGGTCCAAAAAGTTTTGCTACTTTGGTAGACAATAATAGCACTGATTCCAGCAGGAAGGCTGCGCAAAATGATCCTAGTGTCCAATGCAAAGATAATAATCAAGTTGTGAGGAGCGATGGATATGCCTCTCATTCTTCTTGTTGGACTACAGCTATGAGTGTTGCTGTTGGTGGTGATGGACGGGCTCAAATGTCAGTTCAAGGCCGGGACCTGCCAAGAGGTGGTAGCACTTTTGCTGATAAGGCCCAAGTGTGTAGTTCTTTCATCTCATCATCATCTTCTGTGAAGCTTCCAGAAACTCCTGTTCTTTGTCTTAAGGAAGGTCACGAAAATGAAAATTGGTGTTCTGGAATCAATCTAAATGATAATTCATACAAGAGTGGTGCTGCTGGAGAAAGTGATGAGAAGCAAGCTGATAGCGAAGGTCATTCAAGTCAATCTTCTGGACGTAACTGGAGACCGACACGAAGAGACGATTTGTCAAACCGATGTGATTCCAACTCCGGTCTTGTTTCTGTTGTGAAGCCTATTGGAAGATCCAAGCGGAATCAACAAATTGACTTTACTGATTTGCCTATCTCAACCACAAAGCAGACACATTCAAATGTAAAAGATGAGGTTCCAGAGGAAAAACCATCTATTTGTTCAAATGCTCCAGTCCTGGAATCAGGACCCGGTTGGAGTACTAATTCCAGTTTGGTGATAGTTAGAGCAGAACTCCCTGAAGTAGCTGGTGAATGGGGTGGTTATTCTTCTGCTCCTACCAAAGAATGGGACTCAAATCTTGCAGGTATATCTTCATTGAAACCAACTGAAGGAACTACTGATCATGCTGCTACACCTACTTCAAGATGTGGTCACCTTACACATACTTCCCCAGCAAACCTAGCAGTTGATACCACTGGTTGGCAGTCAATGGTTCCAGAGTCCAACGAGTTCTCTTTAGTTGATGAATCTGTTTCAGATCTTTTGGCTGAAGTTGAAGCAATGGAGTCTCTTGGTGGCATGTCTTCTCCTACTTCAAAAATGAGATGTGAGGAACTGACACACGATTCTGATGATGATTGCTTTAGTCCTGTTGGGAGATTTAGCCCAGCCCCTGATCCTGGAAAGAGTGATGCATTTAGCTCCACTGGAGATATGCAGGTGCCTTCTCGGATGACTGCAACTGATGAGCCACTCAGTCTTAAGCTATCCAACGTGCCTTCACATAACACCGTAACGGATGAATGCATTCGAGCATTGCAAATGCCATCTAAGTTGTCAGGAAATGGTCAACCACTTAAGCTATCTCATGTACCTCACTGCAATGTGATTGGTGAGCCAATTTGTGCATCTGAAATGCCATCTCGTTCACCTTTGATTGATGAACTGCATCAGTCTGCAAAAATATCTTCCCATTCGTCTGTAACAGATAAATGTCTCGATATGTCTCAAAAATCATCTGAGGCAAGTTTACACGATGAACCACAACAAATTTTGCGGGCTGGAAGGATTGGTCCTCAGAAGAACTATAGAGGACAGTCTTCTAGAATAGCTGAAGTGCGGAGAGATGCAAAGCTTGGTGATGTTCTAGTTAAGAAATGGGATGCAGGCATAGAAATACAGCCTCTTCCACCATCAATTGTTAACCAAGAGGGCACAATTTCAGCAATCCAGTCACCCGCATCTTGTGCTGTTAGCCAGTGGCAAGCAGGGCCTGATTTCGACCGGAGCAGTTTCAAAGGAAGTGCCAATCTAAGCCTGGGTGGGGTTTATCAAGGAGATAAGAACAGGGACTGGGGAGCTGGTGACAGGGCAGCTCATCAACAACCTGTTAACACGATTGCAACCAACTCTACGGGGAATATAAGTGGGTGGCGAAGCCAACCCTGGCATGATGAGGATAGATCTGGAGGTGGAAGAGAGCATCGAAATTATCACCAAGGAAGAGATTCAGGTTATGGGAGGGATAGGTCTTCGTGGAACAGGCAGCCATTTTCTGGTGTTTTTGGAAATGGTAGTGGTCCTTTCAGGCCTCCACCCAGAGGGCAGCGAGTGTGTAAATTCCATGAGAACGGGTTCTGCAGGAAGGGAGCAGCATGTAGTTATTGGCATCCGGGAAGTTAGAGGTCCATTTTCCGGCCACATTTAGGGTGCATGTAATTCTGTAATTAATCATTCGTAGGGGGGAAATTTGCCCTTTGTGAATGTTCACTGAAAAGGAGCATAACACATAACTATTCTTTCGTGGTTCATATATATAGCTCATAAAAGTTCTGCATTGGGATAATTGAAAAGATAAATGCAAGGATAATTTCTCTTAGATACATATACTTACATAGGACGAATTGAGGCATTTGGTGAACATGAACTATTCCAACCTGATCAATTTTTAATGTCGAAAATGCCCCGTATTTTACCATTTTCTGACTTTTTTAACAAGAACCAAGCCCCTGTGGAAAATTGGTGCAAAATGTGCTGAATTACATTTGAGGCACCAAAACCCTTCAATGTCATGTTTGACACTGGCAGTCTAACTGGTTGAGCTTGTTGTCTCCAACAATTTTTCTTGAAATGAAAATTGTACACATGTTAAAAGTCAGATTTTTTTGTGGTTTAACTCATTCGAAACAAATTCCCTAATCTTTAAAAATATTGACTTTTTGTTATTTTTAAAGAAATTTAAGTAAAAATTTTATTTAAAAATTAATAAGAAAATGCACGTGACAAAATTTAATATCCCACTAAAAAATTAACATGCAAAATACTTATAATATTTTGGGAAATGAACACCTCTTCTTTGCTTGTCCGCTTGTTTTCTTCCGTTTCTTCTCGTCTCCACTCGGCTTCACGTTGTCTACTTGGTTGCTTGTCTGCATCTCTGCTTAATAATGTTATCTGGCTTCACGTTGTCTGCTTATTCAGCGTCTGGCTTCATATTGTCCGTTGCTCATTCTCTTGTTGCTGGTCCAGCTGTGTTCAGGGTTGGAGATTTTATTAAAACGATTACATTACATTGCTTGATAAGAGTTGGGAGTCATGCTTTTTTGTGTTATTTACGTTGTTAAAGAGTTTTGAGTTTTTATTAAGACAATTACATTACATTGCTTGGATAAGAGCTCGAGTCACACTTCTTTATATTCTTTACGTTGTTTAACTTCCTTTACTATAACATCATCTAATCTAGACATATATCACATAGGAAGGTTGTATTTCTTACCAATTTTGCCTATTTATAGTCCTTATCTAGATGTCATACTTTTCTGTATTCTTTTCCTGTTTAACTTATTTTACTATAATAACATCTAATCTGGAGATATTATTATTGAATATACGGCATTAGAATATGAAATGAAATTTTATTTAGTTATTAATAATTAAATATAATTTGGACAACCGTGTACCATTCTATTGATTAGGGCCGTTTCTAACGTTTTATATGTACCGAGCAAAGTAAAAAGAAGGACCACAATAAATCGGCAATATACAAATGTGTAAATTTTAAAAGCATACTTTTACTATTAAAATTTAATATTCATACGTAAGTAACTCAATTTATAAGTTTACATAATTAACAAAATACTAAATGATTATATCATCAGCTGATAACATCTTGCAAAAGTTAGCAACAATAAAATCACAAAAATAGTAGAAGTAATAACAAAATAGCAGTAGCAGCAATCAAATAGTAATATCATATTGTAAAACACTAAGCCAGTTGTACCAATAAGCACACAGATGATCATGATTTATGAAAAACAATTTCTCCGTACATTTCTAGATACAAAATCATTAATAATAATATCAAGATCAATATTGTCCAACTTATCTTTCTCGATATATAAAATAGTTAAATCAGTCAACCTTTCTTGTGACATTGATGACCTTAAGTAGGTTTTCAATAATTTTAACTTTGAAAATTTTCCTCAACTGATGTTACAATCACAGGTATACCCAATAGAATTCAATAAACAATTGAAACATTTGGATTATAATCTGCAACTTTAACAAATTCTAAAATTTTAGGTGATGACATTAACTCTAAAAGAATCCTCATCTGATTGTATTTCTTCATCATGATCATTTTCATCAAATTGTCTTTTCCTAATAATACAACGTCTAGTCGGAAATGTAAGCTTTAAATCCCTCTCAAGTGCAAAAATTTTGGCCATATTCATATCGAAGGTAAACTCTTTGTCTCTATATTTCTCAAAAAATATCATCACACCTTCTAATTGCACTATGGTAACATTATTGTACGCAGATTTAGACCGGAACTTTTTACCCACTATGTTAATAGCGAATAAAATATCATGCCAAATAACCAATATGTTAGTACTATTAATAAATGCTTTTAATTTAGTATAAGGTACTTAATTTAGGAATTATTAATAGTAGGAGAATCTAATTATGAAATTGTCAAAATCATTATTAGTTAATTATCCTTATAGTTTTATATAATTTCTAATACTACAAGTGTATTTAAAATAATAATAAATATTAACTAATCATAAAATAAAAATTTATTGCCATGTTAATGTGTATAAATTATAAATATAGACAGATTCTAGATCTATGGAAAATTTTCTCTTATATAATATTATCAATTTATATAAATACCCGATATTCTTTATACATCATTTTCGGTTTGATATAAAATTAAAATATTTTATTGGTTTTTGTCAATTTTGGTTTATCATAAATTAATATCAAAACATCATATTAGACAATAGAACTAGTTTCAAAATTTCTCAATTATATCCTTTTATTATTAATGATTTTTTAATTAAGCCTTGCAAACAAAAGATGAGGAGTGACTGTAATAGCTATGTGGGGAGATAGTAAATGCAACATTATGAGACTCACAATATCATTTAGTATTAATGCACTAATTTAAAATGCTAATATACTGTCCACGTGAATGACAAATTGGTTCCCAAAAGCCTTTTTAGGAAGTGATTCAGCTAACAACTTACAATTCATTTTTTCAATGTTTTCTTTTAAAGCCAAGCGAACTAAACTGAAACATATAAAACAAGAAAAAACAAAGGTTTTGCATGAAAAAAGAATAATTAATTTTTATAAAAAGAATTTTTTATTATAATTAAAACATGGAAAAATAGTAATGCTCTATATTCATTATAAAACTTAATTAATAAGACGTTTATTATTTCCACATAAACATAGTCAGACATCGTATGTATAAGCAAATGTTGTTAGAGGAGATAAAGTAATTATAATATATTGAAGGATTTAGTAAGATGAAAAATACATAGAAAAAATCAGAAACTTTACCTTGGAATTATAACTTAGAAGTCAGAACCATGAAAATCTTTTGCTGTTAGTTCTTGTGTTGGAGTATCTTAGATTTATACGTTGATGGAAATAAAAAAGTTAAAGGTTAAAAATACAACCAAATGCTTAAAAGAAATTTACAAATGCATGAAGTTAACGTTAAATTTGGAAGCTGAAAAGTTAACTTCCTTTTTTAAGAATTCTATTGTCGCCCAAGAAAAAGAGATTGTCTTTTCCACCTCTCAGCTATTAATTAGGATTTTATGAGCAAAAAATTATAAGAAAGATGGCCTTCAATGTTACTTTATAAGGGTGGGCTCTGGCTAGGTGCCCTTACTGTCTTTGCCCAACGCTAGGATTGAAGTTATATAATGTTTGTTCCATTAATATACACACTACTGACACTACAACAAAAATGACATACAGTAACACTAGACAGTAACACTTTTGACAATATGTTATAAAATACATATCTACGGTAACATTATATCTTAAAATGTTATGATTCTTAATTTGATAAGTAACACTTTATGATTTTATAACATAT
>JAOTBA010000203.1:20275643-20290200 GCA_025629845.1 Erythroxylum squamatum
CATTTTATATTTATGCACATATGCTTATATGCATCCTGTCGGGTTTCATACATGTTGAGATGTTAAGGTAGTAGTATCTCACTGCTATCACTCTCAGGTTTTGGGGCCAAACATGCTGAAGTGGTTATGTCCCACTGCTTGTGACCATCTAAAAGATGGAAAGAGCTTTCCAACCTCACATGACGGATAATATTCATTTACTGAGTGGTCTCATCAACCTTTGGCAACATCTGCAATCGGTTACTATAGTACGAACTCTCTTTGAAGAAACGGTCATTCAGACAACTGACCAGCAGCAACTGAATCACTTTTTTATCGGATAACAATAGTCAAATATTCTACCGGAATTAGTATACCACTTTATATATTAGGTAAAGTGAGATTTCTTTTATCTTGTTAGAGTGTAATTTGCAGTAGTTTTTTTTGGCAGTATATGAATAGATATAGAAACTGTATATTTCCAATCTTGTAATGCTATAACAATGTAAGTTCTAGTTCTTCGATGTTTTCAACATTTACCTCAGTGGAAATTAAAATGTCGTCATTGATTTCAATTCTAATTGTCTAATTTCTATTATTTTGACTTCATATTCCTCTCTTCTGTTGCGCCCTTTTCAACAGACAAAATCTTGATTTTTGTTATTAATAAATATCATAATAGACTCAACAATAGCATTTTAATAATGTTGCAAAAAACTCTTTTATAACATTTTAAAGCTAATATATAACAGTTCAAAAATGTTACAAATAGTTAATTAAAAATATTTATAAAATTATTTGTAGCTATCAATAAATGCTATAATAAACTCAACAATAACATTTTATCAATGTTATAGAAAATTTATCTATAGCATTTTTAAAATGTTACAAAATTCATATCTATTACATGTTAATAATGTTGCAAAAAATTAATATATAACAGTTCAAAAATGCTACAAATAGCTAATTAATAACATTTATAAAATATAATATAAAATCATTTGTAGCTATCAATAAATGTTATAATAAATTCAACAACAACATTATATTAATGTCATGGAAAACTTATCTATAATATTTTTAAAATGTTACAAAATTCATACTTACTACATGTTAATGATGTTGCAAAAAGTTAATATATAACAGTTCAAAAATGTTACAAATAGTTAATTAATAACATTTATAAAATATAATATAAAATCATTTGTAGCTATCAATAAATGCTATAATAAACTCAACAACAACATTCTATCAATGTCATGGAAAACTTATCTATAACATTTTTAAAATGTTACAAAATTCATATCTACTACATGTTAATGATGTTGCAAAAAGTTAATATATAACAGTGTAAAAATGTTACAAATAGTTAATTAATAACATTTATAAAATATAATATAAAATCATTTGTAGCTATCAATAAATGTCATATTAAACTCGACAATAACATGTCAAAACTGTTACTAAAGTATCATATCTTTAGTAACATGGGCTGTCATAGCATAGTCATTAGTGTTACCATTCATATTTAATAACACTTATCGCATGTTACCGTATGTCATTTTTGTTGTAGTGTGATTCTTAACCTTTAAAATTTCTTAACCTTTTGCTTATGAATTTAACAATAGCAGGGGCCTAATGACTTAATATGGAAGCTTTAAATTATATTACGGTGGCTACTTTAAGTTAGATCCTAAGTTGACTTATGAGGGAGGGTCATCATGTTATTATGATAAAGTTGACCTTGATTTTGTCATTTACAGGCAAATTTGTGATGTGGGAAACAAACTTGGTTACCAACAAATTGATATGGCCTATTTCAAAGAACCATGTTTTATATTCAATAAGTCATAAAGACTTATTTTAGGTTAATAAACCTTTTGAAAGTATACGGGACAATTGAGTTGCATGTTACACATAAGCTTGACATTTTAATTTTGGCTCTAAAAGTTTTGGCTATAACAAAAGTTGTGTCTGATTAATATATTCATCCCAATGTTAATGTGAGGCTTGATAGTGATGTTCAATCTGATGAAGATATTATGCCTAATAAGGATATTTAGTATGATAGGAATGTTTAGTCTAATAAAAGATATTAAACCTGATATCAATATAGAGCTTGAAGGAGATTTGATGCCTGAGCATGATTTTGATAATGATAATTTAGTTGATGGAGTTTATTTATTTGATATGTTAATTCCGGATGGCCACCAATCAAAGGAGATTGACTCTATTAATTATATTAGTTTTCTGGACAGTGAAGAGTACCCTAGTGGAGAGGAGTTTGTGGAGGCAATTAGAAGGCATGGTAGAAGTATTCAACATAAAGTAAGTAGAGGAACATCAAAATGGGCTTGACAAAATGAAATAATTTAAGGATTATTTTATTGAGTATTCAATAGCTACAAGATCTAATTTTAGCTGGAAAGAAAGTGAATATAAGAGGATTAGGGTGGGATGCATTGAAGGATACAAGTGGCAATTATGTGTAACATATGATAAGAATAGTAAATATTTCAAAATCAGGAGATAGTGAATACATGTTTCACAACTCACATACCTAAAATGGTATCGTCCAAGTTTTTGAGTAGGCACTTTAAAGACATAATTCAAGAGAAGTTTTGCTTAACCATAAGAAAGATGATTGAATAATGTAGGGAGAAATTGAATATATTTGTGAATTCAAGTATATATAAGCTGCCAAAAGGAAGTTAATGAAGGACAGAGCATTAGACTATGCTCATGAATATTCCATGCTTCATGGTTATATCAATGAGTCAATCAACAATTTTGGTTCAACAGTAGAAATGCAGTTGTCAAGGAATCAGGATACATCATTGTTGCAATTTAAAATGTTATATATTCATTTTGCAGTAATGAAAGCTGAAACACTTGAGCCCATACTTGGAATAGATGGTTGCTTTTTTAAGATTAAATTTCAAGGGCAACTAATTAATGCATTTAAAAGGAATTGAGATGGATGTATGCATCTTATAACATGGGATTTTGTGGAAGTGAAAAATACTAATTCATAGATTTGGTTCATACTACTACTAAGAGATGACTATGGAGAGAGTCACCATAATATTTGACATGAAAAAGGTACATACAATTTTTTTTTGCTATTTTATATAATATTACCTTGTTATATGCTTCTCGTATATCTAGTGTACACGCATGTTTTGATTGATTTGTGTATATAGGGATTAATAAAAGTTGTTAAGACTACCTAATGCATGCCATAGAATGAATGTCAGACATATTTATCATAATTTACATATATATAAAAGTAGAAAAGACTTAAGGAGATAATTACGTGCAGGTGCATATTCAACATATATTAAAGATTTCAAAAAGTAACTGAAGAGGTTGGACAAAATAAGACCTAAATATGTTACTTCTCTGCGAGCATGATTATCCCTAAACTCAATGTGAGTTTTTTTCTATTTTAACTTGCTCCCCCACCGTCGTGATCGAATGAGAATGGATAAGAGGCTCGTTAAATATCCAAAGGAAACTTGGGTCATATCAATTATTAAGTTAAAGTGTCCAACAGTTGAAAATAACATGAGTGAGGCTTTTAACGAATGGATACTACCAGCAAGGGATAGACTAGTGATTAGTATATTAAAGACCATCATGACAATAATTATAAAGAGACATTATGAAAGGAGGGCATATGTGTACAAATGGAAGTTAGATATTGCATCGAAAATTGTCAAAATGATTGAAAAAAATAAGGAGGCAATGCAATAGAGGATTGTGTGGAATGGAGATGGCGTCTATAAGGTGAGTAAAGAAGATGGGAAATATGTTGTCAGACTAGAAAGAGACAATTGTTGTAGCTGTAGAGCATAGGAAATATATGATTATTCATGCAAATATGCTATTAGTGCAATCAACCACTCCAAAAAAAGACCTGAGATATTTGTCAATGACTACTACAAAAAGAACATATCTCTAAAGGTCTATGATTAAGTGTTGTAGCCTATTAGGGGCTTAAGCTCAATAGATTCTTTCACCAACTAAAAGAATAATGTTAGGAAGATTGAAAAATGCAAGAAAAAGAGATAATAATGAACCAACGATGGTGCCTAGTGCAAGCAAAATGTCACAAAATGGTCAAGTACATAAATATAAAAAGTGCGGAACTTCTAGGCACAATAACAAAAGGTGTAATATAATAAGACCTAATGAACAACCTGCAAATATAAGTAACTACTAGTTCAACATTTTTTTGTTTAGTTTTCAACGTTAACATTGTGCATATTATCTTGTAGGTCTTAACGAATTCAAAAAAGTGGTTTATAATTGAAGAAGGATTAGCAAGACTAACATCAATTGAGACCCATTCATAGGTCAACTTGCATGAAGTAGAAATTTTTTTATAAAATATGGTTTTGTAAAATATGCTACTCATTTCACAAATTTTTTTAGTAAACTGGTATTGAAAGCAACAACTCAATTAATCAGGAATGAATATCTAATCAATAAAGCATAAATATAAGTTTAACAAGTACTTAATTACTTCAAATCATTGTCACTAATAAAAGGGTTAATGTGTGCTTAATCTACATAACATTCACGGGTAATTTCATGGGTTGCTGATTCTACCAAAAATCCTAAATAAAAATTTGTACATAAAGACCCAAGATCTTTTAAGTTGTCTTTTGAAACAAGAGGTATTATGTTTAAAGGTAAATCTAGCATCTCATTAAGAAAATTACAAACTACAATAACTAAGAGGAGAGTAATAATTGGGAGAAGTGGCCAACAAGTTGATCAATCGGTCATTTAAACATGTTTATTTTGTAATTTGTGTTAAATTTATTTTGTAAACCACGTGAAATAACAAATTTATTTTATATGTTGGTAATTAATGCTTGCTATATTATCATGTATATTGTCCTGATATACTGTGATGAAGCCTGTTCTGTCTTGTCGAAGTTATAACGAAAGGGATCCTTCTCTATCGAATATGAAATCAACCTTTTGATTCAAGATGTGAAAAGGATGAGGTTTGGCAAGAAATATGGTCCTTACCTATTTACTATTTAAAAGCACAAAATTTCCCATCTACCTATTTTCTATTTAAAAGCATAAATTTCCAATTTATGACATACTTTATAAGTAAGGTATGTTGCCTAATTCTATTTGTCTGTTTTTAAATTATAAAAAGAAGTTCTATAACCTGATAATAACCACTTAACAAATTTTAAACAATAAATCCTATAAATTTTGAACATTTTGTCAAAGTTTGGCTAAGAATTTCTATAAAACTCGATAATAATCACTTGAAAGCATTGTACAATAAAGTAAAATTTGAATAAATCCATACATTCTTTTACTTCATTTTCATCTTAATGATTGAATAATTCCATATAATTAAGTTCGTAAATATGTAGATTGTTTATATAATAAACTTGATCTACATCATAAAATAAAGATACATTTTCATTATACGAAACTCACTTCCTACCAAGTATCTAACTTATTTGGGTAACGCAAAAACCTAAAAGAGAAGTAGGAAGAGGGCTGGAAAATGATAGTTCAAGGAAGTGATATACATCTAATAGTTGAACATACACAAAAGAGACTACCATTGTTGGCTTATAAGGACAAGAAACAAAGAGATAAGAGTATAGTGCAAAAAGGAAGAACCTACAAAACAGACAAGAAGATTTGCTATAGGTTGGATCCTTGAAATGACAGGCAATGCTGGCTCCTCTTATACAAAACTCATCTCTCAATACCCAAATTTGGCAAAAAGGAGAACGTCTTGAATGTTAGAGAAGTGCTTTAAAGGCAATCACCTTTAGCACTTATTAAACAATAACTACCTGTTTACTTTAGACAAGGATATTATAGAGGTATTTATGGATGATTTTTTGTTTTTTAGAGATTCTTTAGATTTATGCCATCCAAATTTAGAAAAAAAATGCTCATATGATATAAGGAAACTAATTTGGTGCTAAACTAGGAAAAATGTCATTTTATAGTTAAAGAGGGCATAGTTTTAGGCTATAAAATCTCTTACAGAGGTACAGAGATTGATAGAACAAAAGAGGAAACTATTAAGAAATTATAACCCCCTAATTTGGCTAAAGCTATTAAGAGTTTCCTATAATATATATGTTTCTATAGAAGATCATCAAGGACTTTTCTAAAATTTCTAGGCCATTAATCAAGTTACTTGAGAAGGAAGGACTTTTTATTTGCACTCAAAAGTGTTTGGATACATTTCCTCTTCTTAAAAAAATGTGAATAATGACCCAATTATGGTTTCCCCATATTGGAATCCTCCATTTGAACTAATGTGTGATGCAAGTGATTTTGCAGTAAGTGTAGTTTTTTGATAGAGGAGGTTAAGCATTTTTAGGTCATCTATTATGCTAACAGGACTTTGATGGATGCTTAAGAAAACTATACAACTATAAAGAAGGAGTTGCTGGTAATGGTTTATGTTTGAAAATTTTAGATCTTATCTAATTCGTTCCAAATTTATTGTTTACACTTGAACACTCTGCATTGAAATATCTGTTGAATAAGTTGGATGTGAAGCTAAGATCAATTAGATGGATTTTGTTATTGTTGGAATTTGATCCAGAGATTAAAGGGTAAAGGGGGCACTAAAAACCTGATAGTAGACAAATTATCATGTTTGGAAAATCCTAAATTGGATAAACATAGAGAAAACGATATTAATTAAACATTTTCTTGAAGAGCATTTGTACAGTATCAAAGAGGATAATGAACTTGCACTTTCATAGTTTGGTGATATTGCTAACTATTTGGATGCTAGGATTCTTCCTAAGGGGATTTTTCATTGAAAAATTACCTTTGGGGAGACACTTATTTGTTTAAGATTTGTCTTCACCAGATAGTTCAAAGATGTATTTTTTAGACAAAAGGGTGGAAGATTTTAAGTCACTACTATACTTATCTAGCTGGAGGGCGTTATCATGTAAATATAATGATCGAGAAGGTTTTTATAATGATCAAGAAGGTTTTTCAATCAGGTTCCTATTGACACATATTATTTAGAGATGCCCAAACATACATTCAACTTCATCATAAATGTCAATGGACAGGTAATATTTCCTATCAAAATGTAATACCCTAAATTTTTATTTTGGTTTGTAAAGTGTTCAATATTTGAAGCCTTCAAATAGATACAATTGGAAAAACTCGTTCTCTTTTACACTTATCATTAGTGATGGGGTTCCAACTACCATTTAAAAGGTTATAGATAGTGAAGAGAACGATAGATGGATGAGTAAAATGGTGGAAGAACTAGAGTCTCTACATAAAAACTAGGAGCTACTTTAGCTTTTTAAAGGGAAGAGGCTTATAGTGTGCAAATGGGTATATAAGAGGAAGCTCATAGTATCAGAGAAAAGAGGAAAAGTATAAGGCTTGCCAAGTAACAAAAGGGTATTTGCAACAGAGGAGGGTTGACTATGATGATATTTCTTTCTTGCGGTTAGACATACTTCCATCGAGAGAATGATGACATTAATAGTCAGTTCAGATATAAACATAAAGCAAATAGATGCTAAGACCACTTTTTATTATGGTGATTTAGAGGAGCATATTTATATGGAGTAGCTATAAGGGTTTATTTAACCTAGAGAGGAGCACTTGGTTTATAAATTAAGAAAGTCACTTTATGGGTTAAAGTAGTCTCTTCCATAATGGTACAAATGATTAGACTCTTACATGATTTGAGTTGGCTATAAGAGATGTGATAATAATTATTGTATGTATGTTAAGAGCCTTGCTAATGGTCCTTTTATTTTCTTGCTACTCTATGTGAATGATATATTAATTTTGCTAGAACTAAGCTTAATGTAAATAAACCAAAGACTTTATTAGGAAAGAAATTTAATATGAAGAATTTGGGTATTGCCAATAAGATTTTTGAAATAGAGATCTAAAGAAAAATTCATAAAACAAATTCATTTCCTTAGTTGTTACCTATGTCTCCACTATCTCAATAGTTGCGTTTCTTCATCTGCTACTGTGCTGCCTCTAAATCAATCAATGAACAAGTTTGACATATTATGTTTCACCTATCATAAGAGCTAAATTCTAAATGGCTAAATTTAGTTCTTATCATCATTTGATTTTGATTTGGGCAATTTAGAATTTGGTTCCAATAACATTATTTTCTTTTTGCCTAATGCATTCGATATACAAACAGTAAAAGGCATATCATCTTTTTTATGTTTTGGTTCCTAAAAATGGGACACTAGTTTTATTCCTAAATATAAATTGAAAATGGAGATAAAAATATGAATTTAGGCTTAGTAGGAATTTGTCAGAGTTGACCTAACTCGATCGGGCTTCATGACTACCCAAGCTTGAACAAACTCTAAGTTAGGTTTGATTAGGCCTTGGGTCAAGCCTAGGATAAAAATTACAAGTTTAAGTCAGGTTTGGATCACAGGTGTCTGGGGCCCTAACTTGGATATTGTTAAGCTCAATTGGCAACGTTGGATAATAAAGATATCAAAATGAGGGGGAAGAAAATGAGTTGAACATGACACCATATTTTAATAAGAGCGAGAGCAATAGTTTGGAGAAGTGAGAGAGATATGTAGTGAGAGTATTCATCAATGTACAGAACAATGTCATTTTGTTTACATAAATAAGACAACTTTATTATATATATATATATATATAAGAGGTTTAGACTTTTGAACAAGTCGAGTTGTGAAGCTGAAGCCTTTAACCTCAACTCAAAACCTAAACTTTTTTAAAAGCCAAATATGAATCAAATATGGTCAACTCTAATCGAGTATGTTGACTTTAGGTTGGGTCCTTTTGGTGACCCTAGAGTTTATATTGATATTTATATATGTATATAATTTGATGTAACTATGTTTTTAATATACTAAAAAAGACAATTGCTTTGCTTTTAAAAATGTAGACACATCATTTATTGGTCAAAACTCATTAAATTTTATGTTCTTTTTCTCTTTTTTCATTCTGTTTTTTAAATATATTTTTCAACAATTAGCATTTGTAGTTCATCTATTTAAGTGCTGATTGAATCTTTTTTGAGATTGATAATAGTAAAATTGTGTCATATATATGAATGAATGAATGTGTGTGTGAATAAACAATTTTTTGTAGGGCAATTGAACAAAATAATGCTAGTACACTAGTAATATGAGTATTCAACTTAATTAGATGATTAAAAGCCTAATATTTCAACCTAGGAAATTATCATTTATTGAGCATCATCGTAAGATTATTGATTTCTCTTTTATTACTTGGCTTTAAAATATGCAATTAAAAACCTCAACCTTGATCACATATATCTAGGCTTGGCATTGAAATAGGCTAGCTTAAAAATTTATGTTTGGGTCTAAGCTTGGCTTAATTAATTTTTTAATTTAAAATTTTAAAACAATATAATTTAACTTAAAATAACATTAATTTACTTGATATTTTTAGACTTCAACTCGGGTTGAATTGAGCAATCTTAACCCGAGCTCGATTTAGAGCTTAGAAATTGAAAAAAAAGCTTGAACTCTACTTAAAGCCCAATCAACTCAGGTCAAACTCATTCACTTTCGGTCGAGCTGTGTGAACAAATTACCATCCTTATATATACCAATCGATTCCTCATTAGATGACTTATTTAACAGCTAAGATAATGGTTGCACTAGTTAACATAGATGGCCAACAGTGGATGATTGGCTTTCCTGATGCCATAAGAAGTTGTATTCAAAATACATGCTTATGAGAATATAGACCTTATTGTATCAAGAGTGATTGAAAACATAAGAATAGAAAATAGATGACATAATGTTTCCTCACCTTAGGAGACCTGAGTGAGGTTGTTGATTTTAATGCTTAGAAGAAGAAAATTTCAAGATCTTCTCAATTCATTTAAACAATATAAGATAATGAAAATTTTATATTTTTCTTAAGTTAGTACTTTTATTTAGGTAATACTAGCTAGAACTATTACAAGCAATATTAAAGTACTTAAATTTTCAATTTGTCACAAAGATATCCTATTATTAATTATATGGTTAATGGTGCTGATGTGATAAATGTATTTAACTTGTTGCATCCATGTGGAAATAATAAGAGATGATAGATTCTTGAATTTTAAAAAAAAGCTAACCTAGTCTTCTAAATCTAAATTTAAAAAATCACTAATCACTTATGTTGATTTGTTGAAGTTGATTTTTTTTTCATTTCCAAATCTAAAATAAAAAAATAGCATCATTTTCATTGATTTCCTTTAACAAAATAGCTTTGAAAAATGAGAAAATATAAGTGAAATCCTTCTTATCTCTTTCTCTATTAAGGTATGATTGCTTTCTCATTTAGTTTAAGAGCTAACTATATTGATTTTGATTTTGATTTTGATTTTAATTTCTATTCTTAGATCTATGTTTCTTTGATAGGTTTACAATTATTTTTATAGATTTGATTGACTTCTGTACCCATACTTTTTATGTATTCATACTTCTTTGGTTTAAAATTATTATTGTGTTATGCTATATCATTATTTTGTTGATTTGTTATTTTGTTGACTGTTTTGGTCTTTTGTATAGGTTTATTATCATATTATGATGTATTATTATTGTTTCATTTGGTTACCACTTGGTGAAGCATATCTTTTGTCATTACTTTTCAATATATTTTAAATAGATATGATGGGTATAGTTTCATTCTTCTTTATTTAAAGTTACTTTTTGTATGTGAACTACAAATCATATTGACCCTGTCTAAGAGAATGTGTATGTACACTTGGTGAAGTAAAAGGGATTTATATATTTCCTTACTAAATTAAGATGGAAATTTACTTTGGGATATAACCTGACACAATTGTAATTTATAAAAGTTCATTTATGATCTGAAGTTCTATACAAACCTTTCCTTTTGTTCCCTAATTGACTTTGTCCTTTTTCTCTTTATAACTTAAATAGATTTGACTATATTCCCTATGATTCTCAATAAGTAGACATAATTAAATTAGGTGTTGCATGCAAATTCAATAAGAAAATGGAAGGCTATGTATGTAAATTATCTCTTTCCTTTGGCGACGCATATGGCTATCTACATTATTTTGATTTGGTGAAGCATGTGTGTATTTATTGTTTTTAATTATCTTGTTTATGATGATAGGATAATATAATTATGATAAATATGGGTAAAAAAAAAGTATATGTGGCTTTTGCTATTTATGTACCTAGTATATACTTTACATAAGAAGAGTGCAAAGGTGTCATAAATGTATTCAAGAATGTTACTCTTTGTTGTTTCGACAGTTTAACATAAGTTGAAAGGGTATATTCTCAAATTTACAGAGCAAAGGAATTGTGTTCATTGGTAAAATAATATTAGTAATTTCTATTTTCATTATTGGAGTTTATTGATTATATTTAAATTATATGGTTATCTAGTCCCCTTTTTATATATGTCAAATTCCCTATATTAACTACCTTTATTGTAATGGTAAGGTAAATCTACATATATCAAAAGCTAAGCCTAATATTTGATAATATTTTTATCAATGAATTAATACAAAAGTGAACATATCAATTGTGGTTTTAACGATGACCTTATTATACAACTTATCAATGAATATTCAAATAATAAGTGTCATACAAATATTTAGTTTTAATAAATGAGTTGAAGGTTTATTCCTATTGAAGTTCTAGTCTTATCATAAGATGTATTATTGCTTGCAAGAGGTAAGTTTGGGTAATAATTCATAAAATTTAAAATTTTGTAATAAGTGTAATATTTGTGTTTTTTATCTTTATAGTATAAGTCCAATATTATATATCTTGAGCATCTGATGTATCTAACTCCAATGTTAACACAATTTTAGTTGGTATATAAGGATTTTGCCATTTTAAACTTTAAGCATTTGATCATTTAATTGCACTTATTAAAGGTGAACTTATTATAAATTGGCTCAAAGAAATATATGTTGAAGAAATGTCTAATATCTTTGTTTCATTAGATCTTCATAGAATATTTGGTTGTTATAGTTTCTAAAAAATGTTAAATGAAAGTATTATTGTTTCGTATGAGAATTAAGTCGTTAACGTACATAAGAAAACATATGATGCAGCCACTACACATACACTTATCTTTTTGCTAGCCACTAACATACATAAGAAAAAATTATTATTTCCTATAAGAATTGGGTCACTAATTTTAGAATGATAACTCTATTTTAAGAATATACAATGATCACCAATTGATATATCAATATGCAGTAATCACTTCATTTATTCCATACATCATAATGGAATAAGTTCAACATAACAAAGTTCAAAGTCCTAACTAAATTACAACAAACATAAGATTTAACATGTAGTAGATTCACCATCAACATCTTGAAAGTTTTTTAGATTTGATCTTTTTTTCATCAACTTAAACCTCCTCCTATTTTAAGTATTTGTTTATGCATTTGTATTTATAATTGTATTTGTATTATTCTTTGGACGTATAAACATTTAAAATTGACTTTCACCCATTTATAGTACATCATAAACACAAAGTACATTGTTAACATTAAGGATTTAATTACATATAATTGGTACAAATGTATTTTAGGTAACAAACCATAAAATAAGTGTTCCTACTAACTTCTTTAAATATTACGCCATATCCTTGAGCTACCTGTAGAAATCTAAATTTTTATGATGTTGAATAATTTAATGCTAATTAGGAAATAAATGTGAATATTAACTAACCACTCTCTTCCCCCTTCTTAAGCTAGACAATGCAGTGTCTTAACTTGTAGATCATAATTGTTTAGGTCTTCTAATTAGATAAATACAAATATTGGATGTAGATGATTTTTCAGTGACGTTTGTTGTTTTTGTTGTGTTATACATGTATAGTTTGTAATGAACAGTCTGACATTTTAAACAAAATTTGAAATGAATGTGAATAAAAACAAGTATACAATCACCTTAATAATTTTAAGTTGTCTTATAGTCTTTATTTTTGCATCCTCTTTTGTTATGACCAACTTTATAATCTTATAATCACTCCTACCTTACTTAATCTATTTAGATTTTTTAGTTCTTCACCTTTCTCCCTTCTTCTAGTTTTTTAGGTCTTTTGAACAACTTATCTATCAAAAAAGGTAACAAGGGTTGCATGTTTTTAGTCTTCAAACAAATTAGACCACCAATGAGCTCCATAACATATTTTGATATCTCTTCAAGTAGTATTCATGGTTTGAGTATTAGATTACATAAGCATTGATTTCTTCCTTTTGATAAGATGCATAAGCCATTGCATGCTTACATAGGTTCCCTATTAAATCCTAAAGTCTACATTGATATGTTCTAGTTTGCAAATCAATAATGACCTTGTTTGTAAAATGTGTAACTTTAAATTTTAAATTCTCATTAGTTTTGGTGATACAGTGCCTTACATCTTATATTTCTATTGTACAACCTTTATCTTCTTCCCCAACCTTGATATATATCGTTAATTAGATTTGATCATCGCATCCATTTTTTTATGAATCCAAGTCATTAAGGCAACTTAAATATTCTTTAGCATATTGATCAAGCTTTTTAAGTATGCTTCAAAAAAGAATTTATTAAATAACTTTGATATGCTATTGTGAACAAGTTTACATTTTGGTCTTATGCTCACAATTAGCATTACAAAAGTCTCAGTTTCCCTTACTTTAAAGTCATCACATTCCTTCTCTGATAAATTTCTTAAATTTCTCTATGATTTCATTTAATTCTCCTTTTATTGTGCAACTCATTGCTTGCTAAAATAAACTATTACATTTGTAGCCTTTATGAAGTTTAGGCCAATTTACATCAATATGTTAGGTGCATTTTCTATGCTCAACTTCTAGAAAGAGATTTTTTAATGTTTCCTATAAATCTTAAGAATGAGGAAAAAGAAAGGGGAAAGTAATGTAATAGAAGTAGAATAATTCATATCATATGTAGAAATGAACATAAACAATACTAATACTTTGAAATAACCTTTTGTTGATTGCTTACAGAAGTCCATAGATTGCCACTTATATTTTGATCTTTAATAAGAAGATTCAAATACAATGCCAAGATTGGTAATTCTCTCCCTTAAACACAACCCAAGCTATAGGGAACATCTAATTCTTTTTATTATAACTGACTTTAGCTAATAAAACACCTTCAGAGAATATCTTCAATAAGCATCCATCAAGCCCAACTATTTTCATATCATTAATAAGAAAATCATACTTTAATGCACTAAATGTCATATAAAACCTTTTAAATATTAGTTCTCTAGACTTTTCATCAAGTTACGTTTGAGTAATTAATTTTCCTTCTTTATTGGATCGTCATAACTCATGTCCATAAGACTATAAATTCATATAATAACCTTGCATAGATCTCTATAGCATTACAGTAACTTTCCACTTAGCCCTATAACATTGGGACTTAGTCACTTGTAAAGTATGGGCTCAAATTGAGCCCAAGTTTATATTATTAATTGGCTGTATTTTTATAATTGCTAATGCACTTTTTGACTCCTAATTGTGACTTTTGTGCTTAAATTAGTTCCTCATAGTGAGCTC
>JAOTBA010000203.1:20309717-20326345 GCA_025629845.1 Erythroxylum squamatum
AGGACTCCTCACGTTTACGACTACACAAGGCCATTTTATGGAATTGTGTAGTTCGTCATGAATTGTGGACTTACCAAACCATTATGATGTGTTATGTGTTATGAATTGTGAACAAGTTGATGCATTCATGTTTTGTGGTTTGTAAATTTAATTACATGATGAAAATTTGAGAAACAAATGCTTTATGGGTTTCAACAAGAAGTTTGAAAGAAATATATGTTTTATGGCTCAAAAGGAAGTTTTCATGACAAAGGACTTTTGAACTGTTTTGCTTGTTATTTTGTTATAAGCTTGTTACCCACGGAGCTCTCGAGCTCACCCCCTCACTTTCCCCATTTCCAGGTATTGAACAAGAGATCAAGTGAAAGTGGATCGAGATTTATATCCGAGTTACATGTTTTGTTATGTTTTGGAATTATTGTTGTAATACCGGGCTTTAAATGTAATTTGAGAATTATTGGGATTTGTATGTCTTGTATAGTGGATATTTGATAGTTGAGGATGTATGGTGGCATGAGATGCCCATGAAGTTGTAAAACTCTTGATTTATGATATTAATGACATATGGAACTGTATATGGTTTGAATTATGAATTTGTACATGGATGCACATGGTGCATGTTGAGCATGAATGGGTTGTATGTATAATTATACAAATCAGTGAGATATTATGAGTAAAGACACATAAGAATGAAAGTGTATTAGCAAAAGGAAATGAAGTTCAAATGAATTATAAGTTTGAATAAGGATAGGGCTTTGTGAGCATGATAGTTATGCTTAAGGATGAGAATTTTTGGTTTGGATGAACCAAGATGGAGTTGAATTGTGAAATAATCAAGGATGAGAGTACATAGGAATTGTATATTTGAAGAAGTAGTAATCCATATGAGTTAATGAATGACCTATTGTTATATGTAAATAAATTGTTATGGAATACAAGGATATGAGTGTTATGAATCATGAGAAGTTATTGAATATGAAGAGTAAAATGATTGGAAGTAGATGAATTGAGTTTGTGTTTGACATGAGTTTTGAGTTATGGTTTGGGAGTATGATGCATTTAGATTGATATTCGAATGGTTATGAAGTTGTATTACACTTAAAGGATTGAATTTGGGATGTTTTGGAGTATATATGATGTTAGGATGGAAGATGGAAGCTTTGGAGAGGCTTGGAAGAAGGTTTTGGACACTTTGGGCAGTGTGTGTCTGTTAAACGGACATGGATGTCCGTTTAACGGACCTTCTCGGACGAAAATGGAGTGTTTGGCCAGTCCATGTCCGTTAAGCGGACATGCATGTCCGTTTAACGGACATCCTCGAGTCAACTATAGTACATCGCATTTTTGACTAGTTTAGAGTGCGAATCTCGCTTTGAGGACTCTAATACGAGTTGTAGATCATGATGCTATGTTTCCAACGGTGAAAAAACGAAAGCAATTGGACATTTGTAGAAAAAGTTATGGCATTCGCGCCAAGACATGTCACTGTAGGATTGAGGTTGTGAACAGGTTCGTTTCCTTTGATCATAACTCCCTCATCTGACCTCCAATTGAGGTGACCAATGGATTCATAAGACATGTAGGTATCTGCCCATGAAAATTGATATCATTTGGAGTTGAATTGAGAGAGTTTGCATTAGAACAAGTGAGAGGGCAGTTAGGAAAGCATGATTGAGATATGAGCACATTTTGGTAATTTGATGATATCATGGGTTGTAGGACTCCGATTGAGGTGATTCTTGCACCAAATTGAACAAGAGATATAAAGCTATGATTTCTATGAAGAAGTCAACATGAATTTAAGATTTTAAGTTTTCCAAACTCTGTGCACAAGTAGGAGAAATGAGTTCAAGCATGGTGATTAGGTAGCATGGGCACACCATGGAAGATTTGTGAGTGAATTTTGGGATGTTATAAGATTGAAGATGTATTCATGATGTCAAATAAAGGTCCAATGAGGAAAAAAAATTTACCCTTCAAAGTTATATGCACGCTCACGTGTCAAGACTTGTCGCAAGAGGAGTTGGGTTCCGGAAACGGGATCTAACAATATCTATGAGCGGGTGGTCTGGGCTGTTACATATATGGTAGATATGTAATGATATGATTTTTCTAAAACTTTAGCATGAAAACTTTAATAGTAAACTACTATCTTCATTTGTCTGCTAGTTAAGCAAGCAAGATATTGATAACGAAATACATCTCTGAAATTCTTTGGTCCCATCCCTCCTTAGATTTTTATTGTTTTTTATCTTCACTTCTTTAATTTCTCTAACAATGTGTTAATGACTCTTTTCCTGTTGATCTCTCTATGCTTAAGAAAATTTGAACTCTAAAGTGTAGTTCTCTTACATATATTATGGTATGAAATTTTAATTGTTATTGGTCTATAGATCTTAGAACAGTTGTCTTTTAAAAAGTTTTGCTTTTTGTTGAAATCTTAAAATTAAGCTTATATTTCACTTATATTGGCTTGGTTGTAAAACTTTGTTGATTTTGTGGGCAATGAGTACTTATACATTAACATCTAGCACAAAACTGAAAGAAGGTTCTTAAATAAATCGAAGTTCCCTCACCTTTTAAACTAATAATTTAAAAGTATATGTGTGGCATTTTTTTTTCAAATTGGTTGTTTAATAATTAAAACTATTAAAATAAGAAATTAAATTTTTAATTTTAAAGAATTCACACCAACATCCAACAGATTCATGTTACCCAACTAATATACAACATTGGATTAGTTAAAAAGTCCAATAATCAATCTATAGAACCTTTCAAAAATTGGATTTGGGGTTAAAAAAACTATTTTGTAAATATTAAGATCAAGGTTGTTCCTAACATTTTATAGGTCTAAGATAAAGTAAAAAGAGTCCTAATGAATTGGTAATATAAAAATATGTAAACTTTAAAAGCATATTTTTATTATTAAAATTTAGTATCCTAACATAAGTGAGTCAAGTCATAAGTACATAAAAAAATACTAAATGATCATAACAACAGCTAATAACATATTGCAAATGTCAGCAATAATAAAATCACTAATAGTATCAGTAATAACAAAATAGAAGTAGCAACAACTAAACAATAATATCATATTGCAAAACATCAAGAGAATTGAACTAACAAGTATACAAACAATCACGAAAAACAATTTCTCCGCACATTTCTATATGAAAAATCATTAATAATAGTATCAAGATCAATATTGTTCATATATCCTTCTCAATATATAAAATAACTAAATCATTTAACCATTCTTGTGACATTAATGACCTTAAGTATGTTTTCAATAATTTTAACTTTGAAAAAATTCTCTAAGCTAATGTTACAGTTATAGGTGCAATTAATAGAATTTGATAAGCAATTGAAATATTTGGATAACAATCTACAACTTTAACAAATTCAAGAATTTTAAAAGCAAACGATGTCGTTTTGTTATAGTTAAAAACGTTCAAGCCTTCAGTACAGACCGACGACCGACAACGACTTTTACCGACAGAATTACCACCGATAATCTCCGCCGGGAAACATTTTCTTTCGAATTTAGCGTCGAATATTGCTACCGCTACTAAACTAATATTTCCAGACAACATTACCGACGGATATACTATTTTCATCGATAATTGCCTACGATTTTCTTACCGTCGGTAACTTTCGGTCGCTAATTCAAACTTCTCTTGTAGTGCAGGAGACTACATTGCATGTATTATGGAACATTGGTTGGTTAATATGATTAATCATATGTTTAGATAATATCTAATTTCGTGGATAATGTTCTTGCATATTCTGATCTATTGCAAGTCACTCGAGATTTTCAATATAAGAAAGTCCAAACTTCTCTTTGTACATTCCGCTGGGTTTGTGTTAACTTTTTTAGATACTATTCAGTTAGGGTTAAACATACATTTGTCACTTAGTCACACAAAACCTAACATTTCTATCACAAAATTGTGTGAATTTGATGTTTATTCTTTACTAAGTCTTCTGCACACGAATGTCGTTGACCCATCATTTTTCGTTTTTAAGAAATTAAACAATTTATGTTATTAATAGAAATATTGGACAGTTAAGAATAATGTGCCGTCTTTATTTTCTAATTTTAAGTTGATAGTTAAGAATAATATGCGTCTTTATTTTCTAATTTCAAGTAATTTGGTACTTTATTTGGTTTGAGATGAAAAGAATATTTTCGATAATAATAATAATAACAACAACAACAAAAACAACAACAACACCACTACCGACAACATCCAGTAGATAGGAACAATAGGAACAACAACAACAATATTCAATAGAAATTTTACTATGACATAGGGTCTAAAGAAGTCAAGTAGTATGCAGCCTTACCTCTAACTAATAGAGAGATTGCTTCAAAAATTTTCAGTAATAAATTTCTCAAATTAAAATGGAAATCTTAAGTCATTAACTCACAACCTCTACATGTGTGTCTACATATATATACATATACCTTCCCTAACACTAAAAATTAGCATACACATATCTAAAAATAGACAATTTTTAACTTAATATATTCAATACATTGCACCTACCAAATAAAGTTGTGTAACAAGCAAAAAAAATAACAATAACTATTTTCCTTCCTTTGATCAAAGTAATTTTTCTTGTACATAGTTTATTTGAGCATTCTCAGAAAAAAGTTAAAAAAATAAAAGAAAAATTCAAAAGTAAACATGGTATGAGGTGATTAAAACCTCTACGTAAATCATAAATAAAAACAAAAAATAATAATATGAACAGAGAGGACGAGAATTCCAAATTCTACTACATTCCATGTTCATATCCACGTACTCAAATCAGATCCTCTGTCCAGTTTTACTCTGTCTTATTCTGTCTCATAAAATCTCAGCCATTTATTATGCGGAACTCACGTGAATTCTATACGAATCCTACATAAATAAATGGCTGAGATTTATTGGACACAATAAGACACCATAATATTGGACAATAGATCTGAACTCCCAAATACTGTACCGTTTAAAAGAACAAACTCCCATGCAAATTCACGAGTCAAAGCTCCACCACCGTCACTGTCTCAGAGAGGACACACTACGCGCTTGCTCGCAACAGCTACAAGTCGGGTCGCTCTTGGCGCAGTGAGTCCAAAAACATCGCTCATGTCTAGCTCACTCGGCTTCATGCCGTCCGGCAACTCCCAAGTGAAAGAGTGAAGCAGATGAGCAACAGCCAAGTCAAGAGCATAGAGACCAAGCTGCATTCCGGGGCACGATCGGCGACCAGACCCAAACGGTATGAACTCAAAGTTGCCACCTTTGAAGTCCGGCATGCCTTCCTTCAAGAACCTCGCTGGTCGGAAAGTTTCAGGGTCTTCCCACGAGTTATTGTCTCTCGCTATAGCCCACGCGTTGATCATGACCCGGGACTTCTTGGGAATATAGTATCCGGCAACCTCTGCGTCCTGGGCAGTCTCATGCAGGAGAAGAGGAATTGGTGGATGAAGTCTTAGAGTTTCTTTCAGTGTGCATTTGAGAAAAGTCAATTTGTCAAAGTCACTCTCCTTCACGCGCCGCTCTAGTCCGACGACATCCGCTAGCTCTTGCTGTACTCTTTTCATGTCTTCAGGACTCCTCATCAGCTCCGCCAGCGACCACTCTATGGCCGACGCCACCGTCTCTGTCCCACCAAACATAACATCCTGTGTGGCCATAAAAATTTTGTTTGTTTCAGTCCTCTAATCCGCTTACTTAATTACATGGCCTAAAATATTCCACTCAATTGATTTTCTCATGTTCCGACTTTACTTGCTTGAATACAAGTATAAATTAATCAGCAGATATAACAAAAACCGCAAGTTACTATAATCAATTACCATGATTATGGCTTTGATGTTGGCTCTGGTGAGTTTGATGGAGTTTTGAAGATCTTCTGATTCGTTTACTTTAGCTTCGTCGCTATAAAACGCTAGAAGGTCGTCGACCATATCGCTGTTGCCATCGTCGGGGACATTGTTGTTCTGTGCTCTCTTCTGTATGTGTTCGTCGATGATCAAATCGATGAATTTATCGAGCGCACTACGAGCGTCGGCGACTCTGGTGTTGAGACCTTGTGGGTCCATCCAACCAAGCGAAGGTATGAAATCGGCAATGTTGAATGCACCAAAAAGCTTGGAGAATTCTTGTAAGATCCTTATGAACTCTGCCTGTCCCTTATTTACTGAACCAAAAGCTGCCCTGTAAGTGATGTTCATGGTTAGAGTGAAAATTAGTTCTCCAACGTTCACCGGTTTGTCGGTGTTTGCAGCGACGGTTTTGACGATGACGTCGACCTCGTCTCTCACAGAATCCCACGACTCGGCCCTTTTCCGGCTAAAAAGTTTCATGACACAGATTTTACGCATCTGTCTCCAAAAGGGTCCATAGTGAGCAAAAGCCATATCAGCACGATCATAAGTCAGATAACTTATGGCTATGGTGCTTGGTCTGTTAGAGAAAATGTTATCTTGAACCTGAAGGACTTGACGGGCTATTTCTGGAGACGAAACAGCCATCATGTGCAAGCTTCCCATCTTGAGATGGAACAAACCACCGTATTCTTTAGCTAGTTTCGCCAATCCGCGGTGTGTTAGCTGGTCCATCATGAGCATGTTGCCTATAATTGGCAACCCTTTAGGGCCTGGTGGATATGGAAGTCTCCGGCGAAGTCGAGAGCATAGGCCGAGCAGGAACAGTAAAGGAACAATGAGAAGGAGAGCCATAGGCAAAGGCTGCGGAATTCGCAGAAGAGAATCCATGGGGTGTTAGGATTGATGAAGCTGTTATAATGCTTGCAAGTGTTGCCAGTTGTTGGGAAGATATTTATGAGGTGTTTATATAGTGGTTTTTGGTCAGAAGTCAGAAGTGCCAAGTTGGAACCTGTTCAAGCTAATACTTTTCTTTTTCTTGTTGGGGTAATATAAAATTTGATCTCTTAGCCAATGCAAAGTAAGGACTCAAGAGTTCTCACCTATCTTTATGACTTGGTTAAAAGTCTAGTTCGGTGAACCGTCAGGTTGCATGAGTTCGTATCTGTCAGAACCCAAAAAGATTTTGCAGTTCAATAATAGGTATTCTTATCCCTAATTAATAAAGATAAATTTGATAAACACAAAAATATTTACAAATTGATTGATGAGCTTTGGTTGAATGCTTATATAATGTGAGATAGCTCTTTCTCAACCACAATTATACAGGCGAATGTTTAAACGATTTCTCTGAATAAAACATTCTGGGATACATGAGTTTCTTTATCAAAGATGATAGATAAAATTCAAGCGGTTAAGATATGCAGTTTAGCTTATAAAATACTTACTAAACCTCAGGGTGTACAGGTGAGCTAGTAGGGGTTTTTTTTTTTTTTTTTAGCTTAAGTGAGATCGTGGGTTTAAACATGTCTTCATGTATGTAACTATTTAAAATTTGAGGTCAAAATTTTGCCTCTCAAAAGGGACCTACCCAGTTCAAGCTGGGGATTAGTTTGAGTATAGATAGCTTAAAAATATCTTCCTATAGTTGAGACCCTCCCAAAACAACTTGTGGGCAATTAAAAAAAACACTTAGCAACTCCCGCTTAGTAGTTCAGAGGTTTTATTTACTAGCGTTTATACCCGCATTCAAAAATACATGTATGTACTGAAAACTTCTTATTTATAAATTTATTTATTTTTTATATGATTATATGTAATTATTGTTTCAATTTAAAGAAATTCAATGTCGTTCTTATTTCAAAATTTTGGTACAATTTATGTTTTATTAGCCTCATTCTTACACATAATCAATTCATATTTATTATAATATATCTTATCAACAATTAGAATAATATCCAAATTATGAATTTACATTTTTGGTTTGGAAAAATATTTCAACTTCAATTCTTAAAGTACCATATTTATAACAACTCTAGAAGAATTATAAAGTTAGTTATGATATGTAAATATTAGAATTGCCATGCAATCTTCAGAAGTTAATTACTTTAGTACAAAGTTTCATTAACATTTGATTGCAATCAACTTTGTTAATTAGCTCTCAATCTGACTAAACCTTTATTTTCTTTGACAATTTATCCGAAACGAAGTGCCATAATTTCATGGTGGACCGTGACGCAACCCTTTTTATGCAAGACTCTAAGCAAGCGGCAGGGAAAACTCGCATCAGAAGCAAAAAGGGGAGAGATTTTGACGCCCCACCAGCCCCCGTCACTGTCGTGGTTAGACACTGGAACAATTGAAGGTTTCATTTCACCATTTTATAATCTAATCACAATAATAATCATAAAATAACACTAAATGATATAATGTTTTGGATTAAGAGAAAAATAATTCAAGAACTTGCATGTTAATCATTGCATAATACAGTAAATGCCAGTAATTTGTAATATTGAGAATGTTTAAATTTTAAGAATTAAAAGAGAACATATCTTTTAATTCTTAAAATTTAATTTAATTCTTAAAATTTAAACATTCTTAATATTACAAATTATTAATTGTGTACAGGTTATTAACAAAAAATATGTTTAATTAACTAAAAAATCACTGAATTTTATTAATATAATCAACTTGACAATGAACAAGAATTCAATCTCAAAAGTTCTACATGAAATAAAAAAATTAGAGATGAGATCCAATTATATTTAAGTTGTAAAAAAAATAAATATTATTAAAATTAGAAAAAATAATTTATAGTGTGAATGAGACTGTATAATTATTCAAGTATTTTTTATAAAAATATTATCTGATTAATTTTTGTCTAAGGTTGGATATATGGTACCTTAACATCACCAAAACGTCCTTAGTACACTATTAATTAACAACTGTCAAATTTGTTAAGTGGAATGTAGTTATTGTAACATTAAACTAATTCCTCCATTTAGGGTATATTTCTATAATCTCGAAAGCGACTTCAAAAGCGCTATTATTTTTACTTCGGAAGTGGTAGTCTTGAGAAAATTAAGCATCCCAATTAGAAAGAAGAAAGAAAGGTGTAGTCTTGCTCTCATTATTTCAAGAGTGAAATATTTGTGTCAAGTGATTAAGATAACTAAACAAAACATTGGAAGGTCTGGTCATTAGATCCTTGTCAGTATCAAAAGCTTCCCTTATTTATCCTTTTAAAGGGTGTAAAGCTTGTAACTGGAATTGGGAATTGGGACTTGGGGATTGGTCAACAACATTATTGAGTAAAGTAGACAATAACCAAAGGATTGCAGTCGAAATCTCAACTAATTGAAACTTCTTGTACTTTCAACCACAATGAACAAGCTTAGATCAAGTAGTTTATCTACTTGCACTGATTGAGACGGATCAATCAATTATAGTTGCAGGCTTTAGTGAAAAAGACTAATTAATTCCCTTATTCGGAAAGTTAAAGAGCACCAAAAAGCATATAATGTTAGTAAGCAACAATTCAATCATTCCATGAGAGTTGCAAGCATATATATCCAGAAGTTGTCATCAGGAGTTGGTGTCAAAACTGGACAAAAAAGAAGGAAGAGGGTTATGATAATCTAACTGGAAGTGCTAAGAGACAAATTGATTCTAGATGAATGATATATACCATGTCCTGATCTTGATTTAATGGCTGAATTCCAACTACAAGCAATCCCTTCCACTTGTTAGTCATACATACAATTAGAGTAACTGGGTCTTCAAGATATTCACCTATATGCATAGTGTTATGACACTTAATCTAACAGCAAGTACTAAGAGATAAATTGATTCCAGATGAATCATACCCATGTCATAGCCTGATCTTGATTTAATGGCTGAATTCCAACTACAGCAATCCCTTCCACTTGTTAGTCATAAGTACAATTAAGAGTAACTGGGGCTTCAAGATAGTCACCTATGTGCATCATTAATTTTACCGTGCGATGATGGAACCTATCATCTTAAAACCGAACGTTAAATTAGATCAGCTAATCACGTGGTTTAATGCTAATTGCTATATATTACGAACTCTATTTTACACTTCCCCTTTTTTATTAAATATGTTACATGACTCACTAAGTCAAGTAAGTGAAAATGTTCTTTGATAATAGAAGGCCATTTTTTGGTCTTAATTGAATACTTAGGATTTACACCACAAGCCTTTCTTATTTTCCAAATTCCCATCTCGTTAACATTAGATGAGGATCTGAGTCTAAAACCTCATAACTATTGAAAGATTATAGGACGTTAAATTAGTAAATTTACTCCCATTCTTTTTTAATCTAAGATTATGTTCATAGTACTAAACTAGTGGGAAAATTTTTGATATATATACATATACATATATATACCAAAAACAATAACCCAACTTAATGTCAAAAGGCGTGTTAGATTCACTTAGTAGATTGTCATCTAAAAGCATCAAATAAATTCCACATCCAACTCTCTCACTATCATCGATCAAAAATAAACTAGCATCATCAATTAAGATGACGCCTTTTAGTTTACATCTTTGCAGCCAATCAGTTGGATGCAATTTGATGTATGACATTATTGCTTAATTAATAAAAGACATTCTTTATCTTTGTGTATTAAGCTAATTACATTTGATGTTTTATACTAAAGGTAAAATTTCTAGAATAATTATTGTATAAATTATGATATTCAATTTACATTTATGTATTATTACTAAATATTTTTAGTTATAATAGTTTCATCAAAACAAGATATTGATGAAATGGTAAAACCAACATACATTATGTTTCTTTCTTATGGAGAAAGTAATTGATCTCATATGGAGATATTTAAATTAATGTGTAGGTGCTTATTAGAAAATAAGTCACTGAACTGAGAATAAGTCACTGAACTGACTTGACTATGAGAATCTCAAATGAAATATTACTTATGTGTTTGTCAATTCTTCATAGTGATGGTTGTATAATTGATCTTTAGACTTGAGATTACCAAAGTATCTCATATATGAATTATTGTATTTTGATGCTACTTATGAACTATCCTAGGATAATTCAGTCGGTAGTAATTGGATGCATTATGAATTATATAGAAATATTTGAGTAAATTAATAAATAATTCGTCATTATAAAGTAATTAGAGAAAATGTTCTATTATTCTTGATTAGTAATAATTTATGAAATATTCTACTAGAGTGAACCGACATTTGAAAAGGAATTTTCAAATATCAATTACTAATTAGCAAGGATGAATATAATTGGATACAAAAGAATAGACACTATATCTATACTTTGTCCAATTGAAATATTGAATGATGAAAGGATTAAATTATACATCATAACTATGCATAGACAGGTTAAGTCAAACCACTTTAACATTTTTTATATTTGAGTAATCATGACATATTGCTAGATGTCAATCTTGATCTATGATTATAAATTGTTTAATTGGAGAATTAAAGATAAATTAAAAGAATTTTTTATTTTTTTGATTCTAATTATGAATTAGAATTAGAATTTATAATCATTGTCAATATATTATGAACCTAATGGGTCACACATATAGAGCAGTTTAAAAGAGAAAAATCAATTTCAACTAAGTTGGACTTAATTATAAAATTTGAGAAACTTTAGGGATGAAATATGTAATATTTGATTTTATTAAAATTGAATTAATTATAATTATAGTTAGACTTTAATTATAATTGATATATTTAATTTTAATATAAATTTATTTAATTATAAAGTTTGAGAAACTTTAGGGATCCAATATGAGATATTTGATTTTATTAAAATAAATTAATTATAATTAAAGTTTGACTTTAATTATAATGAGGTATTTAATTTTAATAAAAATTATAAGACCCTGATGCTTTTCCTATAAATAGGAAATTAGCATAAGGGAGTTAACACTTCTGCTTTTTCTTCTAAAGAGTTAAAAACTGTTCTGTAGATATCATTAGAGGTTGAACGCATAAACAACTCATGATTGACACATCGAAAAGCTTTCAAAGAAATTCAATAAGAGATCGAATCAGGTATAATTTTATATTTTATTATTTGAGATATTCAATTATCGAGATTTAATCAAAAACTATATAAAAAAAAAAATTTCGGCTACGCACGTGATTTGATCATGGTTGGCTCCAACAACACCTACTTTTGGTGCTTGCTAATTGTGGCATCTAAGTCCGATTGTACAATCTGATGTTTGCAAGTGTCAACTCATGCATTGTCTAGAAACTAGTAACAAGCTAGGCAACTCGGATCCATGCAAAAGCATTATAAGTGCTTTTCAAAGACGGGTCTATGGCCTTTACACAATCTAGCTATATCACAAACATTAACTACCACCTTGATAACATTTACTAAAGATATCGAACTAGGCTGAAAGACAAATGATAAAACATTAAGATAATGATTTTTAATCCTTATTTACTTGGATTCTTTCAAGATGCCTACTCTACAATTTTAATGCAAATTAAGATAAAACATTAAGAAAATGAAAATTATCAAAATAACTACAAACAATCATATTCTAATAACTATTTACATTTCCCTTTTTGCTACCTTTTAATGCAAAGGTTCAATTTCAATCACTGGAATTAATTCCCCATCTAATAGTTGATCCACGAATTTACATACTTAGAGCATAACGTACGTGAATCACTATCATCAGTATCCAATGTTGGGACCGAGGAGAGGAAGTAATTAGCTCTATTGCCAGTTTGCCACGAAAAATGCAAATCCTTTTCTAGTTCTGTTTAAGAAAATTTTTGGGGTGGTTGAGTTTGCACTACTCTTATTGATCGTCCGGAACCACGGGTGATCGAGATCATTATTTACTTATCCTTCACATCATTGATCATTCTCACGATAGTTAGAATTGGTGGGCATATATAGTTTGGACACTGCGATTCACAAGCTAAAAGGTATGGCCCGAATTTTTGGCAGTTGAAAAAAGAATTGCAGTGTCTTTCAATTATACCTACTAATTCAAAGGGGATTGATTCATAATCGTGAAGATACATGTGTATGCGTCCTTATTATAATTCAAATGGGCATTTAAGGAGGTATAATTAATTAGGGGTGCCAACCTGTTATCAACGCCTTTTCTCTTCAAAACTAATTTTATTATTTTTGCTCCCTGTTCCCTAACCCACCGACCTTCATCTTATAACCATATCTTGCTTTTTACTAAATAAGGTATATGTAAGCTAATTTTCCTTGTATCTTTTTTTGACAAAAGACGTTTCTTAACCAACATTCCTGTTTATTATATATATTCCCCTAACACAATAATATATATATTAACTTCACATTTCACTTTGTATTGCCAAAATGAATTCAATGTTCTAGTGATTACAAATATTAGTCAAGTTATCATAATTATATCCTGTCTCGCTCAGCTTTTTCTAATATGACCTCACCTCACCTTCAACTAAGAAAATGTGTATCATATGTATGTTTCCAGTATTGAGATCTGGTTTCAAGTTGATGCATGTTCAAAGGAAGGCGGACTAAAAAGTGATTAGATTATCAGTTTCATGGCAGCATTTCTACGCTTTACAAGTAGATTAGTGATACGTTGGTGGAATATCTATCCGATTAGAATGAAATTTAAATTATCCAGTCATTAGTTAATAATCACCCGCAATTAGAGAAACCTCCAGATAAAACCATTAATATCATATATGAAAAGGCCAAAAGAGTAATGTACTTTCTAATGTTTACGCTAAAATTTAAGTTGACCTTAACGTTTTGTAGCGTACAAAATGAATCCTAACGTTTAAAAAATTCCTTGACTGAATGGAACAAAAGGCTTAACCCCGTCAATTGTTTTATCTAGTCAGGAGCTATTTTGAACATTTCTCAAATGTTACGGTTTATTTTAAATGTTTTGCAAACATTATGATTCATTTTTAACGTTCCAAAATGTTAGAATCTAACTCAAATTTCAGTGCTAAATTGGCCTATATGAAAAACATGAACAAGTTTCAAGACCTTGCAGCTGGAATATCAGTTAAAACCGGTCTTGACATGGAAACAAAAAAGGAGACAAGAATAACTTTTTATCCAAAAGAAAGTTGGACCGTCATGGTATTTAAGAACTGATAAATTGATTTAACTTCATATATGAAAACCACCTTTTAGGCTATGCTTTAATCAATCTGGCATTAATTACCTACTTTTGGATAGCATGAAAGGCAATCCTTAGGAGAACCATTTTACATAAACAACGACTAAGATGTCCTTTTGAGTGGGGCAACAAGTGGCAGACCATGACAGATACATGGAACCAATGAAATGTGGAGGGATAATGGAGTCATCTTCATCAACTACCTTATACCAAGTAGAGTTAAAAGAGGAAGAAGCACCAAAGGCCATAACACACTTAAAAACCAGAGGCCATAATTATGGGGACATTTATGACCAAGGGAAAGGCACACCAAAGAAGGAGAATCCACAACAACAAGTGGAACGACAAAAATTAAAAAATAAGAATGATAGAAGAGAGAAAAGAAGAAGGAGGAAGCTTAGGAATGATACATCAGAAAAACACTAAAAAAAGAAAAAATAAACAAAAATAAATAAGATGTGAAAAGAGCCCGCTCAAAGGGACAAATTAAGAATACAGAAATTAAGCATGTTTATAGCAATTGTGTTGTGCTAGATAGGATGGGAATAGTGGGATGCTTCATACGTTACCTATAATTGGTAACGAACATGTAGCACTAACTTGTAACTTCACGAACTAATGGTCGACCTACTTTCCGCAAATGTTGTTCAACAAGCATTGTGGGGGACCTACAGAATGCTAACTGGCAAATCTAGTACTTCCGTGACAGAGAAGGTTAAGGTTCCCTAATAATCCACGCAGAAAATTGAGCTCCTCCAATTTTGTAGGAAGATTTCGTAGATTGTCTAGGCAAACCCCCATGCAAACTCTACCGTACACGTTTCTTCTGATCGATCAGTAACGTACGTTTGATGGCTGTTTAACTGGTCATTATTATTAATATATTGATGATCGTCTAATTGGAAGTATTGAATTCTCATTCAATAGATGAATGTAGTAGTTAAAATAACTATAACCTCATTAATACTCGTCATTTTAGAGAAAGATGAGTTAACAGGGAAACAACCACTCCGCTGTCCATTTATGGGCCCCTTTCACCAACCAAGAATTAGAATGATCAATTATGGCTTGTAAGAATTCTTTCGTCAACTTTCACATAGTGTTTGACAAAAAAATATATGATACCGTAAGCAGTTCCCATCGCTCATCCAGGATATACGATCTTGTAGTGATCTTTTCATGGAGAAGCTCTGACGTGGCCTAGTTAACGTCAAAAAGGGATGGATTAAATAAATGAAGTATCAAGTCCAAAAAAGCTTGTTTAATGGCTTGTAATGGCTATTGGCTCCTTACTTTGTGTATTGTGTTTATCCTTTCCCATGTTTAAACCTTAACTTGCGTTCTTGGTACACAATACTCCTATCATCATTGATCAAGCAACCAGTTGCCTCTTGTTTGTACCAATCTATAGTTTTTGTATAGCTTGTCAGGAATTCTACATCGGACAATTATAAGGGCATTCAAGAATTTATAATAGTGTGTAAACCTCTTCCTCTTGAGCTAGCTTTTAGAGGTGAGTTAGGCACTTCTAACATGGTTTCAGAGACTTTGTAACCAAGTGGTCGTGAATTTAAATCATACCGCTCACCTGTTATTCAGCATAAGGTAGAATAAGTCTGTAAAAGTTTCAAGCTCAAAAAGTTTTCACTTGAGGGGGTGTGTTAGTGAATATATAAAGTCAACTAAGTTTGCCTCACACAACAGCTTAAGCTAATATAGCTCGTGGATTTTCTTTCTCTCTTACATTAATTGAGAAAAGGGAATCTTGATTATAAAGTAAAAATAATTTATATATAAGTAACTCAATACTTTAAAGTTTAGAATTGAATACATTCTCTTGTTCATACATGGTCCGGTTAAATATTGTGTTAATCAAAAACGAATTTCATAATGCTTTGATTCTTTTTTTTTTTATGTTGAGGAATTTAGTTTCTAGACTTCTTGAGAAGAACGCGAATAGGTATGAAACCTTCGAAAAGAAACCTTCCAAGTCTTAAAATGACTGAAATATTATACACTTTCCCAAGTTTCAAAGAACCACGTGTAGATCCACCATTCAGCAACTATGGGCGGAGGCTGCTCGTGGTTATCCACCAACTTCTTCAGGGCGTGGGAATTCGCATGAGTACAGGTAGATTTCAGGAGAAAACAAAAGAAAGTATCTGATATTAGAATTCTGATCTAAGTGCAGATTGAATTGCCTAATCATACAATTAATGTAGTCACGAATGGTTAGTTATTCAAATGGTTATAATTGCAACTACACTTATTTCAACCATATAAAAATTATTTAATCTAGTGCATGACCATGAAGCACCATTAAAGAGCATGCTTTTGCTTTCACTTTTTTTAACAGAGAATTTAATTAATTCTTCAGAAAACCAAAATTGACTTGATGATCTTATTTAACCATGAGTTTCAGGTTTATGACCAGCAAGTCATCCTCAATAATCAAATGTGTCAGCTTTCTTCCTATTTTGATCAAGACTATACTCCCTCCAATTCATAATAAGTGTCGTTTTAGATATATTTTAATTATTCAAAATAAGTGTCATTCTTGACTTTGTATGCATGTTTA
>JAOTBA010000203.1:20375103-20390346 GCA_025629845.1 Erythroxylum squamatum
ACTTCGGTTTCATCCCTAGGACTAACCCCGCTTCTAGAACTGGTTGATGACATGCTTACAAAAAGAAATTTAGAGATTGAAGCGAAGGAAAAGAACGTACCTAGTTTGATGATTGAAGTTAGGGATTTCAACGACGAATGAAAGCAAACTCTGGAGACTGTAAGCAAGAGGATGCAAGCGTGAAGAAAATCTGCAGTCTGTCGATCCTGAGTATTTATAGAAGATCGGCCGAGCGGACGTTCCAACCAACGCTTGACGCGTGGCGAACATCCGAGCCGAACGCAGACACGTGGCAGAATTTGAGCTGAGGTGAATTAGGGTTATTTAAGACCCGAAACGGCGCGACGAGTCGAAAGGACGCGCATGACAGCGTATGACAGCGCATGACAGCTGCGCGACAGTTAAAAAGACGCATCGTTTCAGATTTTGAACGGCGACTAGAAGATACGTATCGTCGAGTAATGATTAGACCTAGCATTGTGACTAGACTTCGACGCCCGATCGATCGTCCTGCCATAGCACGAGCCGATCGACCGTGCTGTCCTGGCACGAGCCGATCGATCGCCCGACCCATACATGAGTCAATTGATCGTCCCGTCTTAACCCGAGCTGTCGTGCACCAAGCGGCGATGTCCGATCGATCGGACCTATTACGACCTCTCACACGAATGGGCCATACAGTCTTTATGTACTCCTTCGACCCTTCTCTTTGATCAGACTCGAGGAGTAGGGGGGCTTATGGTTGGGTCGGCCATACAAGGCCCAGGCCCAGGTCCACACGTCCACGGCCCATTCATATGTGTTAGTCTCCCATGCAAACTTAAAGACCTACGTAAAGATCTAAATCTAGCATTCATTCCATATATAAAGTACTATTTCGCCATGATAGAGGTACGACATTACAACCCTAGTTTTCTCTACTCTCAGCAACCAAAAAATTCTCTCAAAAGATTAACTTGAGCGTTGGAGGGGCCTGCTGGCAATCAACACCTGGCGGGCCTTATTTGTTTTGCAGGTTTTCAACAGCCGAAGTCACACAGAATCATGGATCCAAGCTGCAACATCCAGCCTCAATAGAATCCGGGAGAACCACCTTCTATATACAAAAAGGGTCAAAGTTTGCTGATTACAGATCATTTGCTGGAAAGGAAACAAGATCCAAGTCCTGAGCTGATATACTCCACACGTCTCCATTGACTAAATGATTGTTCTATACCGTTGCTTAGGAACTGAAATCTTAATAAACAAGCAAAAGGTTATTGATTAGGGAGTTATTCCCAAGAAATCATGAGTGCCATGTTCAAAAGTTATAACTAATTGACCATATCGTGATTTGCAACTAGTGGGAACTGACTCGGATAAGCTTGGAAGAAGGGCACATTGTGGGGCTCGAACTTGGGTTGGATAATAGAGGCGATTGTGCATTTTTGAATATAGGGAGACAGTGGGACCAAGTTGACTATGCAAAGTATGTCATTAGCTTTCTTCCCTTAAGATAAGGACCGTGAGGTGACAGGAAACAGATTGTTGAGTGCTGATGAGCATGAATCCAATCCGTACTTAGCGGGCGCCATGTTGACATCATAAAAAATATATTTTTTAACATATTTCTTTTTGGGGTAACACATGCATTCTACGTCATTAAAAAATAACTTTTTTAACATATTTCCTTTTGGGGTAACACATGCATTCTACGTATGTCGAACTTTCTCTGTTTACTCATCCTTTGGACAAGTTGCGGGGATAGCTCAGTTGGGAGAGCGTCAGACTGAAGATCTGAAGGTCGCGTGTTCGATCCACGCTCACCGCAATGATTTTGATTTTTGTTGATAAGGCAGAAGCGAACTAGTCATTGTGGAACAAAGAGCATTTTGAAGCATGTAATCACATTATGCAAAAAAGTGACAAGTCTAACATACCATTTTGCAAGCTTACGGATCCCGACTCCTAAAATATTACCACAAACCAAAAACTTTATCCCTACTCCAGAAGGTCGTGGATTTGTCATACAAATCTAAAGACCCCTTGTGTCTTTCTACTTGGTAGTTGGTTCAACTACAGATTGATTAGGCCAATAAATACAGGCTCGATAGACAGAAATGCAACCCGACAAAGCCCAACAAACTAAAGGCATGTGGACCACGTCCCATACATGCACGTGGGCGCAACATTAATATTTCAGAAGATGGAGCCGAATATCTAGGAAACCAGATCTTCTATCCAGTTTTACTCTGTCTTATTCTGTCTCATTAAATCTCAGTCATTTATTTTATGGGACTCACGTGAGCTCCATGCGAGCCTTACATAAATAAATAGCTGAGATTTATTGGACACAATAAGACACCGTAATATTGGCCAGGATCTGGACTCAATATCTAGCTACCAATCCTTCCTCCTGGACCAGGATCTATTCTGCTTCATCATTCGACACCATTAACGACATAGCTTTGTCCACTAATCAGTAATCCCTCGTTCAAATCCCGCTTCAAACAGAGAAACAACCTCAAACTAAATACAAACGCAACACATTAGAAATCATATTGGACAGACAGATTCTTCTGAAACACCAAAGTTGTGCATTTACATTTGTTTGATCATTCAAGGAATGACAAAACTAAAGTTTTTACATTCAATTAAAGATTTCTGATCTCCCCTTTGACAGAAAAAGAAAGTTTCCGGGCACCGGTACAAGCAGTTGTCGTTCAGTGTCACGTTAACAGAACCAGATTTTAACTGAAGTAACGGACCTGGTATGATTCCGAACAAGTAATTCCCTCCAAGCAATAGCCTCGCAAATGGTGAGATTCCTGGGCCAGGCGCAGCAGCCTTGAGGGCGTATTGAGTCGGTACCATTCCGGTGAATTTGTTGTTCTCTAGTGATAAAGCTGCGAGCTTTGGCATTAGGGCCATGAAAGAAGGGAGAAAACCTTGGAGCTCGTTGTTGCTTATATCAATGGCTATGAGCTCACTTTGAATGGCGGTTGAGCTGGTCGGTGATTGTACTGTCGTAAAGTGATTGTATGACAGAGTGAGTTGTTCGAGTGACGGATGGCTGAAGAGTAGGGATGGCACTGAGCCACTGAGATTATTGAAGCTAAGATCCATTACTTGTAAAAAGACCAAACGTCTGAAGCTTTCTGGGATTGTGCCTTCAAAGCTGTTGTTTCTCATTGAGATTTGAACCAAAGCCGATGGTAATGTGGCGGTAACTTTACCGGATAATCTATTGTCGCTTGCGTCCAAAAGGTAGAGATCTTTTAGAGAACCCAAGTCGGGAAACTCACCATATAGATTGTTTGATTGAATTTCCAGCCTTTTCATGCTCACTAGACCATTGAAAGTTGCAGGAATACTGCCTTGGAGGACGTTGTTATCAAAGCAGAGGTCTTCAAGGTTAGAGAGCGAGCCAATCGAGGCAGGTATCTCACCGGAGAACCAGTTTTTTGAAAGAGCCAGCCGAGTCAATCGAGTAAGATTTGAGAACGAGCTAGGTATTTGACCATAGAAGTTATTGTTTGAGAGTTCTAGAGCCTGCAAGTATGGCAAGTTCCATGATATAGACGTGAGTTTGGCAGAGTAACCCGCTTGATCGAGACTGAGTTCGGTGACTCGTTTGTTACCGGAGACCTCAAAATCGCATCTCAAACCACAAGTGAAGCGATCGCTGAATAAATTGTCGCATGGATCAACAGAAAAGTCCCACGAACTCAAGCACGAGCCTTGTGTCACAGACTTTTGGTCTAGCCCGTTTTTGAACTCCCTAAGAACTTCTATATCTCCCCAGAATGTTTTTGATTCCACATTTACTAAAAACCACGTCCGTAAAATTAGCAGGAAGAGTGAGAACGATAAACAATGCATTGTTCCCATTTGTAAGTTGAAACCGAGTGAAAAGAGACTGTTGAAGATGATAAGGAAGACAGTTCAATAAAGAAAAATTTAAACAGAATCGGATGGTTCAAATTGGAGAGTCAGAACTTGGAATCATTACGGAGGAGCAGTGCAAAGTAGTGAAGACGAGAAATTGACCGTTGATGAGTACTCTTTCGGCCCTTAGGCCTTCGTGAGCCCTTTTCTTAGTGGTTGCTTCACGGGCACTTGTCAGACCCTTCTCTAAATGTGTCCTATCCTATTCGAATTGGATCTCTTTTGTGTGCAAGAAAAAAGGACACATTGTTAAATGTGTCCTATCCTATTCAAAATTTGGTAGAATGACGTGAAGATTGCAGGGTACATACTACATAGTGTTATTCTTACAAGAATGATGGATATCGTTTCATACCGGTTAAAAAATAGAACGATATGGGCCGTTAATACTGGTCGACATTGACACTTTTCGTTCAGTACCTTACGGTACGTATAATATTGAAACTAGATTCTCTGTCCAGTTTTATTCTGTCTTATTCTGTTTCGTGGAATCTCAGTCATTTATTTTGTGAAGTCACGTGGGCTCATGTGAGCCCCACATAAATAAATAGCTGAGATTTATTAGACACAATAAAATACCATAATATTGAACAGAAGATCTGGACTCGTAATATTGAGACATACCAACCGGTATCGTAAAATTAAAAAAATTTAGAACCAATTTGTAATTTTTTAAAAATTTATCCTAACGTAACTGCACAACCCCCCTAGACCTCTGCACTCTCTCATTCTCTCTTGAACCTTCTCCTCCTTCGGCGGTGTTTTTTCTCTCTTGCTCTCACTATTACCGAGTCAATCTCACCTCTACCTTCCTTCTCATTTTTTCTATCTCTCTCTCATCGACTCTTACTTCTCCACTCACCACCGCTGCTATTCTCTCTCTCTCGTTCTCCTCTTCGGCTCTTCATCTCCGGTGATACTGGTGACTGTGACATTTCCGGCGGTGCTGCTCCGTCCCTCATTCTCCTTAGCTCCTCCCTTGGCGTCCCCCGAAGACGCCACCATCTTAAACCTTCCTCCACGGGGTTGAAGAGCCACGTCTTCTCCACTGAATGTCTGAAGGAGGAGAGAAGGTCGCAGCTCCGGCAGATCTACACCAGAAGCCTCTGACCCGAAGAGCCGACGACCCAACCGGAAGACTCGAAGCAAGTGAATTGTTTTTGGGTGCGTTTTTGAGTTTTTGAATTTTTTCTTGCTTAATTACATTTTTTAATTGTGTTGGATTGGATGATGGATTTGTAAATTAGATGTTGGAACTTAGTTTTGTGATGTGCAATTTGCGTGTATCGGGTTGGATATTGGAATTGAAATGTTGAATGATCACGGTTTTGTTTTGTCATGAGTTGTTTGGTTGTTCTGTTTTAATGGAATTATGAATGTTTGTCATGGTGATGAATGAATGAAGGTTGTTTGGTTATGTTTTAATGGAATTATGAATGTTTGTCACGGTAATGGATGAATGAAATGGTTATTATGTTTGGTCATAATGAATAAAGATTGGTTTAAGTTTATCACAAATTTATGATAAGTTTTTGGAAGAATGAAATGCACGGCCTTGATTCTGAAACTTGAAAGTTGAACCTGAAAGAACTTAAATTTAAAATATACATAAACCGATAATATTAGAGTTGTAAAATTGTAAAAACTTAAATCATTAATTGACAATTAACCTTGTAAGTTTGTAACTTGTAAATGAGTAAATCAAAAATTGTATTTTATTTTTAACATTTGGGTATTGACTTAAGGTAAATAATTAGTTGAGTATAAAATTATGCAATTAAAAATTGATAATAATTCGGTTGTAGCTATTAATAGTATTTGCATATTTGGGTAAATAATTAATTGAGTATATAATATGTTGAAGTCGAATATTTATAAATATTTATAATAGATAATGTGTGAAAATAGTGATGTAATAAATGTATCCTAAAAAGAACTTTTTTGTTTTCAAATTGTGAATATGTTGTTATTATAAGTTCCAATCATTTATACTTAGACTTATTAATGTTAATTAAAAATTGTAAAAGTAACTTATATATTTAAGACCGAAATATAGAATGATGTATATAATATTATGGTTTATTAGAAATGAAAAGAAGATTCAAAACTTTAAATAAGATAAAAAAAAAATTCTAAAGAAGTTATATCCTTCAACTTGATCGGTTGATCCTCATGTTATGAATGTATCTTCTAACTTGATAATCATGTTATGAATAGATGTGTATAAACAATTGTATAAGATATGTCATTCATTATTTGACAATTATGCAAATCATGTCATACCCTTCAACTTGATCATCATGTTTGAAACTTTAATTTAAATTTTTAGAAATGGAAATAGAAATTGTTGAAAATTGTTGGAAATGAAAATGAAATTATGAATGTTTTGTGACTACTGGAAATGGAAATTGTTAAAAATAGTTCTAAATGAAAATTGTTTATGTATGACTTATGGATGTTGGAAATAGAAATGGAAATTATTGGAAATGTAAATGAAATAATGAATGTTTTGTGATTAATGGAAATGGAAATTGTTAAGAATTATTGGAAATGGAAATTGTTTATGTATGATTCGTGGATGTTGGAAATAGAAATGAAAATTGTTATAAATGGAAATGAAATTATGAATGTTTTGTGATTATTGAAAATGAAGATTGTTAAGAATTGATGGAAATGAAAATTGAATTATGTATGATTTGTGAATGTTGGAAATGAGAATGGAAATTGTTGAAAATTGTTAGAAATGGAAATGAAATTATGAATGTTTCGCGATTATTAGAAATGGAAATTGTTAAAAATTATTGAAAATAGAAATTGTTTATATATGATTTGTGGATGTTGGAAATTGAAATGAAAATTGTTGAAAAGTATTGGAAATGAAAATAAAATTATGAATCTTTTATGGTTATTGGAAATGGAAATTGTTAAGAATTGTTGGAAATGGAAATTGTTTATGTATGAAAATTGTTAAGAAAATCATCATCATCATCATCATGATTCTTATTCTTATTCTTATTATTAATATTAGTAGTAGTAGTTCTATGTTTTTATTAGAGTTATAGACTTAATTTTTATATAATTAAAGATCTAAAATCTAAATTCTTATAAGAATATTTAACGAAATACTAATATAATATTCATACCCTATAATTTTTTTAAAGTCATGTTCTCATAAGTCATTTTACACATAAACAGCTAATACTAAACAATTAATTTTACCAAACATCTATAACAAACAACTAATGCAATCCGCTAGTCAAACCAACTGATACAATCAGTTATCAGCTAACAGCTAATGCAATAAGATGATTGTCAAATAGGGTCAATATCTTAAAACTGAAGCAAACAGTCGTTGGTCCGCTATAATTATGCAGTTGCAAAGCTTGATTTTGAAGTTTGGTGGAATTTGGGTAGAATATTTCCTCATATCATATCTCAGAAAGACTGTGGTTAAAATGTTTGGATGTTTCATCATCATCATCATCATCATGATTATGATTATGATGATTATTACTATTATTATTATATGTTTTATGTTTTTATTAGAGTTATAAAATTAATTTTTGTAGAATTAAATATCTAAAATCTAAATTTTTATAAGAATATTCAACGAAATACTAAGATATATAATATTCATACCCTTATAATTTTTTTGAAGTCATGTCCTCATAAGTCATTTTACACATAAACAACTAATACTAAACAATTAATTTTACCAAACATCTCTAACAAACAGTTAATGCAATCCGCTGGTCAAATCAACGGATATAATCAACTATCAGCTAACAGCTAATGAAATCAGCAAATAGGGCCAATATCTTAAAACTAAAGCGAACAGTCGTTGGGCCGCTATAATTATGCGATTGCAAAGCTTGATTTTGAAGTTTAGTGGACGTGGCTGTATCCTTAGGTTTTGGTTTGTAACAAGTAATAAAAACGTAAGAATGAGCCTGCAATTTTTATTAGAGATGACAATAGGCTAAATAAGATTCAGGCCTATCAAGTTCGGTTCAATATGACCCTGTGTGGTTAAGGCCCAAACCCAACCTGAGCCTGAGTCCGACTAGACCAGAGACTACTGAGTTAGAGTCCGACCTAACTAATTTTTTAAACTTAAAAGCATAGAACGACATTGTTTTCAGCAAAACGATGTCGTTTTGCTTTAAAATGTTAGGCTCGGGTAGCTTGAGCTTGTGCTCAGCCTGAAGCCTAGTCAACTCGAGCTTAGCTCGTTGACTTCGGGTCAGTCTAGTAGGGTCGAGCTTGGCCCAAGGCTCAGACTTGAGCTCTTTTGCCATCTCTAACATTTATTTTCTAAATTTTAGTAGTTTGGTTATCGGTAATAAATAAAATAGGGAATGATAAAATTGGTATAAATTTTAAAAAGTCATGGACTTTTATTCTTGAGGGAGGCATGGTTATAAGTTTTATTTCTAAGAGGAGTGTGGTTATAAGCTGAAATCAAATATCGGGAACACAAGAGAAGAGATATTATTATAAATAATATCAATTTATTATCAAAATAATATTAAGATATTAATTCTTATCATAATAGTAACAATATTTTTATTTTTATCATAAAATTATTTATAATTATTTAAAATTAATAATTTTATAAATTGTTAAAATTTTTATTAATTATTTATAAAATATAAAATATTTTAATTAATTATTTAAAAATAAAATCATATAATAACTAAATAAGAGTAACAAATTTATAATTATATTTTTAATATTTTAATACTAAATATTATCATAACTATTAAATTTGATTAATACCATACTGAACATGTAGAATAAGCAATTTCATTTCTATTTCAAATTTCACTTTTTATTTTCATTCACTTATTTTATTCCGATTATTTAATTACTGATTAACAAACAAAACCTCAAGGGGTTACTGCTATTTGCATTTTAAAGACGGACACATTCAAGACTAGAAGATTCTTCAATTTTTAGTCACCACTATTATTACCACCTATGATGCTCATTAGTAACTGGTAGATACCCTGTATTGTTGGTCTATAAGCAAATAGGAGATATCGGCAACATGAATGAACTACTCTTCACTATCTGCTTCTTCATTAGGCCTTAAAACACCATATTCTAGTTCTTGTAGAGTAGGCAACATTCAACACTTGCGATGTTATTATCATTCTTTCCATTTCCCTTTGCTTTCCTCTATTTTCTTTCTAATCACGGGTGGATTGATGCAATATCATAAAGAATAATTAAAAAAAATATTATTTTTAGTCGGTTCTTCAAAGAGGGGAGGAAATGGTTTTATGCCAGAGCTGTTTCAAGTATGCTTGGGTAAGTTCTGTGTCTCCTTTGCTTTTCTGCTTTACTTTTTAAATCCAGTTTCTTAATCCACAATCATGGACGCAACTCCCTCTAAAGACAGAAAAGTAACAGCAAGCTGTGAACCTAAGTTAAACTAATTAAAACAAGACTTATGCTTTGTCCACTTGCCAACTTCCACACCATTCAAATATGCAGGCTTTTATCAAGATTCTTCGAGTGAAATGGAAGGAACCATATTTAAGAGCCTAGCAACAAGATGAAAACAAGCTACACTCGTGCATAACTCAGGAGTCAATGGCAAGGAACTAGAAACGAAAAGGACTGGTTGTGAATAATTTGTTTAATCATCAAGATATTTGACAAATGCGATATAGTTTTAAACTGACGAAGGTTTTTATGATATGAAATGAGTCGAAAGATCCACATTAGAAGTTTTGACGCCCAAAAGCCATTATCCATTAAGCAAACATCAAGTTTTTAATTTTGAACCTCAAATTAACTTCCGCGTAGCATCTGTAATTGCACTACTAGAAAAGCACTTTAACAATCCAAACACAAACTACTATCACCTGTCTTTTCGATATTTTGTTCTTAGGGACTACTCTTCTTAGGTCAATGTCAAAAGTCGCTCTGCCAAGCAAAATCTGTGAAGAAGGGAAATAGGATTGAATAAGAACAAAAAGATGTCATACAATTATGTTATTGGCAAAGGAGACCCAATTACACAAACAGCAAACAGCAAACAACAAACAACAAACTACAACCTTTCCCAAATTGTGTAGTTAGATTGAAAATCGATACCTACCAAAATCAAAGCAGTAGAAAGTAAATATAATCAGCCCAGGTAATACAAAGAACATAAGAATTTATATGAAAAACCCCAATGTGGGGAAAAACTACGGGACCGTTAATAAGCGGTATCTAAACTTCCACTAATCAACAATAATCAAATGAGTATGACAAACTGTTCTCCTCTAGCTTAACTAAAGGTAAACACAATCATCAATGAAGCTCCTTAACATAACAAAACTCAATAACCATCACCCAAAGGTGGCAGAATACAAAATTGTATATAAGGAGGGGTTGACAAAAAAATACCAAGTTAGGAGCTCCAAATCAGATTCTATCCGCTGGATGTGAAGAGGCAAGACCCAAGAACAACATAATAAAATTACTTCTCAATTAGAAATTGATTGGTTGTCGATCACGGTTGGACAAAATTTTTATTTACACTTTCTCTCTCATCTAGGCACTTTTTTTTCTCTCTCTCTCTCCTTTACACACTTTATAGTGCTTTTGTGGCTCTCACGCCTACTCACTCATATGATTTTCAGCCATATAGTCCCCCTTATATACTCATTTTCTTCCCCATCTTGACTTTAATGAGTAACTTAAAGTGGGGGCAAAGTTGACACTTCAAATGAACATCAAATATCATCGTATGAAGTAACACTTATATGGTATAATGTATGAAATAAGTCCAAATTAATAGACTCTTCCTCTAAGTCGGAGCGATTAACACAAAATAGCTCCCCTCACTCTTACTTGGGAGGCTCAACTAAGCTTTATTTCTTCCGACAAACAAAAAGTTGCTTTTTTGACAAGGTCTTTGTCAACATGTCCAATCCGTTGAGATTGCTGTGAATCTTCACAAGCTCAAACAACTTGTCTTATACCGCTTCTCGAATCTAATGATATCTATCTTCTATGAATGTGTTTGGTTCGAGAATGGTAGGAAGCATTCTTGGTAAGGTGGATGCCACTTTGACTGTCACAATAGAGTAGGAACTTTTCTTAGTTCAAACCCAAAACCTCAAGAAAATCTCTCATCCAGACTAACTCTTTACCCGTTTCAACGGCTTCTATGTACTCTAACTCTGTAGTTGACAAAACAACACACTTTTGCAACCTTGATTGTCATGATATTGCTCCACTTGCAAATGTCATCAAGTATTCAAAAGTAGACTTGCTCAAATCAATATCCCCTAACATATCAGCATCAGTGTATCCATCTAACACAAGCAGTCCAGGTCTAAAGCATAAGCACACTCTGGAAGTACCTCTAAGATACTTAAGAACCCATTTAACTGCTACTCAATGTTTTTTTCTAGGATTACGCATGAACCTGTTAACAAACCTAACGACGTGAGCTATATTAGGCCTCCTGCACACCATGACATACATTAAACTTCTTACGGTCGATGCATAAGATACCTTTTTCTTCTCTTTCTTTTCTTCATCACTTTTAGAAAAATGATAGAAACTTAATTTCATGTGGCCTACAAGTGGAGAACTCATAGGTTTAGCCTTGTCCGTGTTGAACTTTTGTAGCACATTCTCAATGTATCTTTCCTGTGATAGTTACAGATCCTTCTTCTTCCTATAATGAGAAATTGCATGCCTAAAATTTGCTTTGCAGGGCCAAGGTTCTTCATTGCAAAGGACTTATTCAATGCCTTTTTCAAACTGGCAATCTTCTTGGTATCGTGACCAACAATCAAAATATCATTAATATATAACAAAAAAAGAGAAAATCACCTTTGATATAAATTTTCACAAAAACGTAATGATCGACTTGTGTTTTGTGGAAACTATGGTCCAGCATGAAGGACTCTAACCTTTTATACCATTTCCGAGGTGCCTGCTTCAAGCTATACAAGCTCTTCTTCAAGTGAAACACGAGTTTCTTAGTTCCCTTAACCTTAAAGCCTTTAGATTGCTCCATATAAATTTCCTCCTCAAGATCACCATAGAGGAATGCAATTTTCACATCAAGTTGTTTAATTTCCAAATCCATACTAGCAGCCAAACCATGAACATCCCAGATTGAAGACTTCTTTATAATTGAAGAGAAAATCTCATCAAAGTTAACATCCTTCTTTTGGTTGAAGCCTTTTACTATTCTTGCCTTATACCTGCATGGTGTACCATCTTCTCCAGTCTTCAGTTTGAACACCCGCATGTTCTTGAGTGCTCTCTTGCCGTTAGGCAATTTGACCAAGTCATAAGTGTGGTTCTTATATGAGGAATTCATCTTTTCTTACATGGAATCATACCACTCCTTGTTGTGCACATCTGACATAGCCTCCTTGTAGCTCTTTGGCTCTCCCCAGTCAGTCATTAATGCAAACTCAATGGCTGATATTCGGAGGAAGACTGTCTCTATCTAATGGACCTCCTTAATTGAGGTTCCGATGGTGTAGTGGGTTGTACAACTGGTGGCTCTTCATTTTCATCATCACCATCATTATCATTGTGGCCATCTTTTTAAACATCTTGCTATTGTTCTCTCTGAACAACCTTGGGAAATATTAGATCTTAGTTGACTGTGGTAGGAGGGAAAAACTCTGGCTTCTGTGATTTCTTATGATCTTCAATTATCTTGTCTTCCATAAACACAAAATCTTGGCTTTTGACCACTTCCTTGCTAACCAGATCCCATAACGTGTACCCAAATTCATTTCCGAAGTAGCCAAGAAAGATGCATGGATTGGACTTGTTATCAAGCATGGACCTCTCATCCTTCGTAATATAAACATATGTTAGACACCTAAAGATTCTTAAGTGCTCGTAGGAAACATCTCTCCCAGTCCACACTCTCTCTGGAAAATCACCATTAAGTGGAATGGAAGGAGATCGGATGATGAGGTAGACAGTTATAAAGCCTCCACCCAATATGACTTTAGTAGCTTTGCATGAGAGAGCATACATTAAACCCTTTCTTCAATTCTTCTATTCATTCTTTCTGCCAATCCATTTAGTTGAGGTGTCTTTTGGGGTGTCTTTTGAAGCTTGATACCCTATGTCTTGCAATATTTTTCAAATGACCCTCTATTCTCACCATCATTATCGGCTCTGACACACTTGAGCTTCCTGTTTATTTCTCTCTGAACTTTGACTTGGAACTCCTTGAATGTCGATAGTACCTGATCTTTAATTTTTAACACAAAAGCCTACAGTTTTTATAAAAAATCATCAATAAAAGTGAAAAAGTAAAATGCACCAAAATGTGATTTGGCATCCATAGCACAAACATCAGTATGAACAAGATCTAAAGGATGCTTTCTTCTAAATAGGGGACGAGATTTAAATAACACCCTGTGTTGTTTTCTAACCAAACAATTAACACAAGATCTTAGAGACATTCCTCGCAATTCAGGGAAGAATTATTTCTTTGCAAGGATTTGCATACCTTTTTCATTTATGTGACAAAGTCTTTTGTTCCACAACTTGTAATAGGAATCATCAATCACATTAGCATCTTCATGGCACAACTTAGCTTGCATCATATATAGGGATCTTTGCTTAATAGCTCAGGCCATTATCAAACTTCCCTTAGTGAGCTTCCATTTTCCCTTACTAAATTTGTTGGAGAAGCCATCATCATCGAGCACACCAACTAAAATCAAATTTAACTTGATATCGGGAACATGTCTGACATCTTTCAACACTAATTGGAAACTAGTAGATGATTTTAAGCACACCGTACCCATGCCTATAATCTTAGACAAGCCAACATTTCTCATGTCGGACCCCGTTTTCGGAGCCCGACGGTCCCGGGACACGAGCCCTGCTGAGGCCCATTCCCGAGACACTGGCCTTACTGAAATCCTGAACCTGACACTTGCTGCTTACTCACATTGGTGGTGAGCGCACATTGATTAAGACTTAAACCCTGACTGCCCTTGCTGAACCCTGAGAGGGGTCACTTATTGACATTTCAAGCATACACTAGTAAACCTCAAAACCCCCAAAATCTGCCCCTCAAATAGCCCAAAATCACTTTCCAAACCCATGTCCGTTAAACGGACATGAATTGGACTTGGGGGCCATTTTACCCGAGAGTGTCCGTTAAACGGACATGCGTGTCCGTTTAACGGACAGGCACTGAACATCTGGCACTATTCCACCCGAACCTGTCCGTTAAACGGACAGGCGTGTCCGTTTGACGGACACAAGGTGGCTGGAGGGTACTATTTCACCCGAGACTGTCCGTTAAACGGACAGCCATGTCCGTTTGACGGACACGAAGGGGACAAGGGGTAAATTTTCACCCGAATGTGTCCGTTAAACGGACAGCCATGTCCGTTTAACGGACAGGGGAATTTTCAAAATTTCCCCTGCCATTTTACAGCTTGTCCATCCTGTCCAAACCTTATAAACACTTCTAATCTTCCACAATTCACTTATTTCTATACTATGACACTTCATACTCACTCAAGCCAAACACCTAGTTCGACTTATCCAAAACTCAACCTAACTTCAATTATCCATCAACCCAATACATTCACAACACTCATAACATGCATAATTTTCCAATCTCATTTTCATTCACCCATTCAAGTCCTAACATGCTAAAGTTTCACTTGCATTCCTATTTCATCTCAACCCACATGAATTTCAAAGCAATTGCATGCAACTTTGAAAGCTATACTTAAACATGATAATAATGGTTTTGAGATACCATGATAAATCTTCATGCATTGCATTTACATCAAAACTAATGTTTTACAATGCTTTAGTGGGCATTTTAAGCCCTTTACAACAATGTTCAAAAATACATCTTAGCAATTGATTTTCTTAAAATGCATCTAAAGCATTGTTTACAAAAATTCACTTGAAATACAAAATCAACATGATCTTGGAGTAATGCCTTAAGCTCAGTCTTCAGGACCCTGCTCTTCACCTGGAGATGGGACGGGAAGGTGGGGGTGAGCTTTCGCTCGTGGGTAACATGTTTATATTTATGAAAACAAGCTGAATTCATTTCATTATTCATTCATTGAGCAATTTCACATGCAATCACAAAACATGCATTTTATAACTTCTTCAATCTATAAACACAATTTTCGTCAATCATGCATTTTTCACAGTTTTCATTATTCAAGCATTTATCAATCTTGCAAATACATGTAAATACATAAAAACATAACAATTGGCTCGGTAAGTCCATATTCATGGCACTACATAGTCTCATTAAATGATCTTATGTAGGCAAATCTTGAGGAGTCC
>JAOTBA010000203.1:20400808-20419844 GCA_025629845.1 Erythroxylum squamatum
AAAATATTAAAATTAATTAATTAATTACAATATAATTAATTAAAATATTATAATTAATTACATTATAATTAATTAAATAAATAAATAAATAGTTAAAATATAATTAATTGAAATATAATTCATTGATTAATTAAATACTCTATTTAATTAATTAGAATATTCAAATTAATTAATATATTGTAATTAATTAATTACATTAATTTTTACAAACCAACTACTATCAATGGTAATGGTAATCATTCCTTCCTCTTAACCAACCATCATAATTATAATGATAATATCTATTCCCATTCCTCACTATATTCATTCTCATTCCTATTATCATTCCCCATACATCATTTATAATTAAAATATAAACCTAATTATAATTAATTTAATTTTAATAAAATCAAATATCTCATTTTTATCTCTAAAATTTCTCAAATTTTATCAAGTCCATCTTAATTGAAATTAATTTTTTCTTTTTAAACTGCTTTCTACATGTGACCTATTAGGATCCTAATATATTAACAATGATTATAATTAGATAAATTAAAACTCCTTTTAATTTAGCTTTAATTCTCCAATTAAATAATTTATAATCATATATCAAGATTGATATTAAGCAACATATCATTACCACTCAAATATTAAGAATGTCAAAGTAATTTGACTTAATATATCTATGTATAGCTATGGTGTATAATTTAATCTTTTCGTCATCTAATATTTTAATTAGACATAGTATGAATATAATGTCTACTCTTTTGAATTCAGTCATGTTTGCTCGTAGTAATTAGTAATTGATTTATAATTGATATTTGAAAACACCTTTTCAAATGTCAATTCACATTGGCCAGAGAATTTCTTAAATCACTATTAATTGAGAACAGGAAAACATTTTCTCTAATCACTTTAGAATGACGAATCGTTTATTGACTTACTCAACTATCTCTCTATGGTTTGTACTGCATCCAAATAATACCGACTGAATTATCATAAATAAGACACTTCATAAGTAGCATTAAAACACAATAATTCTCACATGAGATTCTTTATTAATCTCAAGTCTAAGGATCAATTATACAACCATCATAATAAGGAAATCCATAAACATACAAGTAATATTCTATTTGAGATCCTCATAATCGAATTAGTTTAGTGAACTTATTCTTTAATAAGCATCTATATATTAGTTTTAAGTATTGTCATACTTTAATTTATAATAATAATAACTTTCTTCATAAGAAAAAAATATAACATGTGCTAGTTTTACTGTTTCATCGATATCCTGTCTTGATGAAATTACAACTAAAAATATTTGGGAATAATACATAAAAGTAAATTGAATATCATAATTATGATCTTATCATAATTTCAATGACACAATAATTATTCTAGAGATTTTACCTTTAGTATTAAAACATTAAATATAATTAAAATAATACATAAAGATAGAAATGCCCTTATTAATTAAATAATGTTGTACATTAAAATTGCAACCAATTGATTGGCTGCAAAGGTATAAACTAACATAGTCAATCCTTTTAAAAGCAGAAATTATTCAATTGCCAAATATACCTTGTCAATACCATACCAATAAACATATTACATACCAATTTTGTTTAGTAAGCATATTACATACCAAATTGACTCAAGCAATTGAAAATAAGATAGTGACACCTTCACACACATGCTAATTATAAGGTTTTTATAGTGCATCACTCCTAAAATGCATGGATTACAAACCCATTAATCCAAGCAAGAGCGAAGTTCTTATTTCATCAGTTAGATAAGGATGTAGATAAGTTAAAGCAGAACATATTACACACATCTAACAACTTGGATTAGATGTTTTTAATGTAGATCGTAGAGGTTGATTAGCCAGTTTAATTCAGGCAAGGCGGAGCTGGGAGCCAAAACCTCCTCCGTGGTGGAGGCTGGGGTGATGGGCATGGTGGTGGAGTCCCAATGCGTAGAGATTGGAGGCTCCATTTGCCAGCGCAACAGCAGACTCCTCCCCTTCATTGTCCACTATTCCATATTGTGGATCCTCACATTTCGCTTCCTAATTCAATTCCAAAATAGACAACATGAGAGAAATTCAAGATTTGGCATCGTATAATAAGTCTAACCAACTGATTATAATTGCGGTTAGTTAAAGAAATTATTAGTTGTTGACATCGTATTGAAGATTGATCGAGTCAAAATTCTAAACATAACCCAGAATTGATTGATTCTGTCTCGATTCATTCGGGTAGGAGAATGAATAAACATGACCAGAGTAAGATAATCTTTTCACAAGGTTTTAGTAAGGTTAATTTATTCTGCAAATGATCATGTTCCCACAAGTATATAAAATGTAATTAGGTAGAAGAAATGATTTATGCATTAAGAATGGACGACAAAAGATCCGCCCACTCATGTATGATTATGATTGAATAAGATGTTTGATAGCAAAAAAAGAAGAGTATTTAAAATGAATATGAACTCTCTAATTATTGTATTTTTTTAAACTTTGATTCGTTGTGATAATCTTAATTACGTGCAATAAGACATTAACTTTCAGATCTCGTATTTGTTTGAAATCAACGAAAATAAAGGGCAGGAAATTAATTCATGTCCTTACGAAATGAAGTAGGAGGTTTCCATGCACTTGCTCTAAATTTTTAACCTGCAATGTGAATTTGAAGGAAAAAAAAATCCAAGCGACAGTTAATTAAAATTGAAAAACCAGAGTTTGATTTAAAATCATAAACACTGTAAAAGAGCCTTTGAAATTTACTGACCTTCTTCTTACAAGTATCTGTCTGTGTTTTGATCACGTGGTACTGTGGATAATCAAAGAAATCGTGAATTCTTAGTTTAGTTAAACTTAGATACTCCCTTCGATTCATAATAAGTGCCGTTTTAGAGGAATGCACACTTATTAAGAAAGTTAATGAAATGTCTGATATACCCTTATTAATTACATGTTAAAGTGCCTTGAAAATATAATCTGTGTAATCTGTGTAATTAAGATGTGAGAGAAATTAAAGGTTAATTTTGGAAATAAAATTATAAACATGCGTACAAAGTCAAGAATGACACTTATTTTAAATAATTAAGATATATTTAAAACGACACTTATTATGAATCGGAAGGAATATAACATAATGTCCCGCCAATCCTTTTCCACATATATCACAACCATATTTATTATGAAGGTAGCGGATATATAAATGAACACTGCCTAGACTTGCTTACCCTTTTCTCATCAATAAGAGAAACTTTGTTATATGCTCATCGCAAATATCATCAAATTAATGTACGGAGAATAAGTGTAAACGTAGAGTCGTAGAAATTGATTAACCTCCTTACTTATGTCTTTATTTCACTGATTAAAAAGGAAAAGGCATAAGTTGCAAGAAATTCGGTTCATGTCGCGGAATTCTATGTATGCCACAACAGTGAAAGTTAACGAGTGGAGTTTAATGGCATTCAGAAAAGTGGTCCAAGTTTCAAAAATAAGTAGAAAAATCGTTCCTGGAATCTTAAAAATTGTTCTGATAGCACCAGCTCTAGTTTTGAAGCTTTTGGACTGACCAAATCCAAGACAAAGCATATAAGAAATTCATGAATAAGATAGTGATAAGAAATCATTCATAGTTGGTTCGAAATAGCCTTCTCTTTTACCTTGAAGTTGATTACATATTGACATAGCATGGTAATCATTTACAGGGTAGTGTAACCCTGAGGCCTTAGATCTACAAAAAATACATGAACAAACAATCACTAACCTTCCTTTCACGTACGATCTCCACAGAAGAAGTCATTTTTTGCTCAAGACCGCGCAGTTCTTCCACGCTCAAGTACTCCAAATCGTCTCCCATTCTTTGCCTGTATGAGAAAGCGTACTCTTAGTCCCCATTTCATAAACCTCAGGAAAATGTACACATACGATCAAGAAATCTTTTCTTTGACCTGATTTCCCTTCTCAACTTATTGTTGATGTCTTTCAGTTTCCTCAGGGTTTCTTGCATTTTCTGAGAAAAAAAAAACTAAGTATAATGATGAAAATCCCGGAGATGGAAAGAACTCTAAAGAATGAAAGGAATAGCTGACCTCGTAGTGTGTGCTCCACAGATCTATCCCCATAGCCTGCTGATATAGATCGAAGGTCTTCTTTGTTCTGATCAACAACAGAACCCAAAACCCAGTTACAGTTGATAGTTGCATAGGCTTTGTACTAGGGTTTTGGAGGATTTGCATCCAAAGATGAGTCAAAATAAGAAGGATGAGAAAAAAGTCTAGGTATTCGTAGGAGTACATACGTTGTGGAGGGGCTAATGAACTCGTGAAGCTTTCCTGTGCTAGAGAACATGATGAGAGAGACTTTAGCATCACAAAGCACGGTGAGTTCTTGAGCTTTCTTGAAGATGCCATTTCGTCGCTTGGAGTAGGTGACCTGCCGGTTAGTGTCGTTCTCAATCCTCTTGATCTCGATCTTTCCACGACCCATATTTTCTTTCTCGTTCACCAAACAGGATTTAAGGAATATGCGAGATGTTATAAGCTAAGGAAGTTTTGAGTTCGGCGCATAGGTTTCTTGAAGAGAGGAGAGATGGAAAAAGAAAGTAAGTTCAGAGAGTGGTTTCTAAAACGGGAAAGCGAGATCAGAAAGTAGATTGAAGTGTAACCAACTTTGGTGCATGGCTAAGTCTTTGACATCGGATTGTGTGTGTAGGACATATAGTTGTGTAATGTGTAGTCTTGAGAAGAGCTTTGACAACCATGACAGGACATGGAAGCAATTAACTGCGGCGATTTGGACTTTCACTACTAGAGCTATACTTGAAAACTTTTCAGTGAGAAAATGTCTAGCCAATGATGCTTTATCCATTATTAGTGTTTTCTGATGAATATGTTCAATTTGTTACCAGTTTTATTTGGAAGATTAGACCTCCTTAAAATTGCAGAAATGCAGTATCAATTAAAAATGGAGATTGAGTTAGTGGTTTCTTCGTCTTGATTGTTTGATCAGCTGGACAAGAGTTTCCTTTAAGAAAATTTAGAAGAAACAATAAAATCATGATGTACCAATTTCAAGCAACAACAAGATTAGCTGATATGGTCTACCAAACACAAGTCAAGTAAACTGCATCTCAGGTTGTAATTGAGTTATGGATTTCAGATTATAGTGTATCAATAATTGAGTTATGGATTTCAGAGTTTTTAAGATAATGCTTGTCTTTTTCAATGATCCTTATTATAAATAAATCTGCCCTCATATCAAGCAGTTTAACTCCTTATTGATCAAGAACATGTCCTCAGTTAGGTATATAATTAAGGTGAGAGCATCTCAATAGTAAATGATGTTTGCATCCATAGAAATATACAACTATGCTAAACTTTAATGTATAGTTTTGGTTGATCTTCAACTTTTTTATAAAAAAAATTTCCAGAGGAAAGTTTGGGAATGAATTACTTAAAACCTATTATAGATTGCATTTAACATGCCAAAAACATTTCCTAGTTTAAACAGTTTGGATTGTCACGTGCCATGCCAACATTATTAAAGAAAGAGCTCAAAAAGATCGATGTAGCATGGTCCCACAATACTTGATAACTTTGGATTAGGTAGAGATACCAATTTAGTGATACTTGATCAGGTCCACTACTTTTTATTGTAACTACATGTCTGTTCTTAGCCATAAGTCCGCAAGGTAAGAACAGCAAGAGTACTTCCAAAGGAAGTTGGGAGTTTTAGGGTGGAAATGGCGCTTGCAATTCGAGAGTCGAGAGTTTCCTGACGAGTTATACCTTAAGTAGGCATTTAGGGTGATTCCTAGCCATAATTATAATTGGACATAGAAGAGAACGTTTGGACACAAACTAGACAGACTAGCAAATTAAGTAAGAGGCTACTGATTGTAGGGTGTTTAGTAGCTACAGATTAGACTGGTGTGTGCGTGCAAGTTACTTTTCAAAATGACATGAAAGTTCGAAGATATTAACGTTGTTGGAAGCTTGGGTTCTGTCCCATCTCTGTCTCTCCTTGTCAAACATTTGTTGAGAGGCCTAGATGGCCTCGACAGCTTATAATGATCTTTCTTTCAAAAGCTGCTCTAGCATGGTTTTAGTTCCGAGCTCATGTCAAGCTTTTTCATGACCTTTCCAAGCCTCTCTCTCTCTCTATAAATATATATATGCCATAAAAATAGCTAAATTAGACACACATTACATCTAAACACTAGTAGTTCAATTTCATTTAGCCAAGAAGAAAACTAGCATAAAAAGCTGAAAATTACTCAATCTTTGTCTGTCGGATCTGTTTATGATGACGAGTTTTAAACAACCCTTCTCTTTTGAAGTGGTCAAAATTTTCGATTAGCTTAGACCTTGTCCCGACACTCTGTTGCACGAAAGTTGACAATTAAGAATGCCTAGCTATGGTAGGCAAGCATCTTCATCAAAGAGTAGTACACAATGGGTGTTTCTACTTGAGATTTAATTTTTAATAAAGGTGTGGATAAAACTTTAGCCTTTTCCTAAAGGCGATGGTTTAATTGGTACTTTCGAGGACATGATTTGATTGGTGGAAGAAGTTACTCACAAACCTCTCAATTTAAGGCTAACTCTTGATAAAAGACTATAATTCTTTCAAATTTTTAAAAAATGATTGATTGAAATTAAAGATAGGTTGAAATTTATAAAAATTAGTTGAATTCAATTCATTACTTGATTTTAAATTATTAATTTACTTAAATCACGTGACTTATAAATTTTTATATGCATAAAAGTTTATTTATGTACTTTAAAAAAATAAATGTGTATTCTCACATTATAAAAAGACGTAACATTTTTAACTTATATTCAATAAGTTCTAAACATTTTGGATTATTATATTATATCAATATCATTACTAAATGCTCAAAAATTAACTTTTAACTTATACTACTGTCTTGACAATCAGGACAGGTAATATCCAGGACAAGTAACCTATCAACCTGACGCTTCTCAACAGGATCGACTAGAATGGATTGCCAGCCCCACTAAAATCTACATAAACGCTTAAGCATACTCCTTGTTGAGACCTCCCTCTTCGCGAGTTCCTTGGTATAATTTGGTGTGGTATTCAGGTGCAAACCCCAGACATGCCTTTATCTTGTGATTAGCTTTCCAAAATAAGTTACAAACAAGAGACCCCCTACTTTATACTTTTGTCCTAAATCACTATTCACTTTGCTCTTTGGACAATGAATCTCTCAGACACCTTTTCTTTGAATGCCCCTTTTTAAAATCAGTTTGGCTCCACTTCCTTAATCATTTTCAACTAAACATACCCTACCTTTTAAACCTTCACTCACTTCAAACTTGGTTCAACCAAACCCTGAGGCCTAGTAACTTTGACCTTCACACCTTTCTTATCTTGCTAATTGTGGTTGTTTATAATCTTTGGTCTGAGAGAAACCTTAGAACCTTCCAAGACAAAGCCATGGACATGGAGAACTTCAATGCTAAGGTGATCTTCCAAGTAATGGAGCAGCTTTGCTCAAACACCGCGCGTAGGTAAATTGTGTTTTTCTGGTTTATTTTCTTTAATTGTTTCAGGTCCAGAGTGGAGTGGCTTCATCATCCTCGTGGTAGCCTTTTTAGTCAGTCACCTGCTGTTGCCAGCCAAGCAAGGATGATACCTATCAACACTAGTAAAGAGCTTGGTATTACACTAGGCATTACCATCCTTGGGCTGCCAGCTTCTATTCGTAGGAGCGTGCATAACTCACAAGCAGGAATAACTTGGGTGCAAGTACCAAGGCCGAAGGGAGTCTTTTATCTCCCTCGTATTTTTTACCAAGGAACATTGTTAATTTGTAGTCATTGTCTGATTATACTGCTTACTACACATGGTTCGGCTGCATATGGGAATGAGTATAGTCTTAGCAAAAACAAGAATCCCCTATGTGCCTGGGTTCTGGTCTTCGGTGATGAGTTTTGTTATTGGTTAGGATGTAGATCCCCTTCTTGGTAGTCATATTAGCTTGATTGTTGGCCAGTTAGGCTATTATGGCATAGTTGCTTTTTGTATATTAGTAGGACGGGCCAATTTGGCAGTGGTATAGATCTGATTCGGGGTGACCCCGTGGTTTTGTACATAACTCCTATTTATTTCAATCAATTCACTAGATTACCAAAAAAAAACTTTTAACATATTAAATGCTCATAACTTTTAACATAAAGTTGTTATATTTGATGGTAATAGTAAGTCTCATTCACTACAAAAAAATTAGGAATTAATGATGGAAATCATTTTTCGTCGGTAAGTCGGGAAAAAATTCATTTTACAACGATAGTAATATCCGTCAGTAAATATGGAAGGAAATTATCTTGGTAAAATTTCCGACGGACTTTATCGACGGTTTAAAATATTCGTCAGTAAAGAAGGTGAGAATTAAGAATATTATTTTTACTAGATTCAACACCTATCAATTTTTTTATGTCATTATCGAGGATCGGTGTGTTTAATATATATATATATATATATATATATATATATATATATACATTTTTCTTAGTTTATGTCAAGATCAAAAGACAACTCATCGATTAATAAGAAACCTACACAACATTCTAACCAATTATGATAGTCTTTCATCCTTAGATTAAATTTGGTAATTGATTTTATTAATTTATCTAGCAATTATAAAGAAGAAATAACATCGAATTAAAGAAAGTTTGAAGGAATTTTCTAAAGATGATTTGAATCAACAACCATTTTACATAGGATATCCGAATCTTGATGTAGCTTTTGAATTAAATTCTAGTCTTATTCACTTACTTCTTGCTTTTAGTAATTTTCAAAAGAAGATCCTTATAAGCATTTTAAGGGATTCCATATAGTGTTTCCAAACATGAAACCTCAGCGTGTTAATGAAGAGCAAATCAAATTATATGGTTTTTCTTTCTTAATAAGCGATAAAGCTAAGAATTGACTTTGTGATTTGCCTTCTGATTCTCCTACGATGTGAAATGAGATGAAAAAGCAATTTCTTGAGAAAAATTTCCTTGCTTTATAAGTTGCTAACATTAGGAAGGACATATGTGAATTAAGATAATTCAATGGAGACTATGTATGAATATGAAAAGATCCAAATAGCTTTGTGTAAGTTGTCCTTATCTGTCACACCCACACCTAAATAGGGCCTAAGGTAGACTGCATAGTTTTAACCAAACACCAAGGTGCCAAGCTAACCCTACAAGCTTATATATTTAAACCTACTTATTACCTAGCTATGATTTCACCTTTCACTCAACAAGAGATTCTAAATTCAAAAACACATAATTCATTTATCATTAAACATTTCTTAAAAGAATCCAATTCATGATTCATTACTAATGTCCTAAGTCCTATGCACAATAACCTAGACATCAGTAAAATCATAATAATCCAGACTACATTGCAAACCCATCTAACGCTCTGAAGTACATTGATAGTAAAGTTATCAACTACTCAAAATATAAGGAGAATAAAAACAAAGACAAGTAACACGGTCGACCTCTACTAAACTTCTCTCTTATTGTTGCTGGCTAATCGACCCGATAACTTTCTTTCCTTTACCTAAAGAGGAGGGGGAAGAGAGGAAAGGACAACGCGAATATTACACTTGGTGAAGGAAAATATATTTTCTATGAATGGTAATGCATCCAAAAGTTCATTTTTATTTTGATTTTTTTTTTGTTTATAAAACAGTTCATAAGTTCTTATCTATGTTCACACACAACCATGCCTATTAGATATTCTGCAACACTCCAATATAAACATCATCCATATCAAGGAATAAGGTTGATTGTCACATTTTACATAAATATTTAAGCAAGAAATCTATTCTTGAATTAAGCATCACCACAATCATTAAGGCAAAACTTCATAAAAAACACTTAACAAGATATCATTCCTTTAAACAAGTAACACCATATCAAACATGAAGCACTCATGTAGCCCAATTTCATTACACAGGTCTTTCATCAGTTTTTATTTATTTCCATAAACTCTTTAAACTAGGAATCCCTATTTCATTGACTAAGTCACCTCATTTAGGTCTATTTCCTAAGCCACCTCACTTAGGTCTTATCTGAGGAAATTTGCCTAAGTCACCTCACTTAGGTCTCTCATTTATTTTTATTTAAACATTATATCTATTATCATAGTTTTCATAGAGGGTACTCATTACACATTTTCAAACAAGCAAATCAATTTTCACTTTATCAATAGGTTTAAGGGAAATGTCTTAAAATTTCAACACAACCTTCTAATCAAGACAATATTCCTATATAACAACATTAATAACTTAACAAATTTCGCATGAGTATTCATATATTTTCTACACCATTTAATTTAAGCAAGTCACTTAATTCATATATACAACCTTTTCATGGAACTATTTATAATGACTCACCATAATCACAAAATTAGTGTACGGTTCACAATGCACAAAACTTACTCATAGAGAAAAATTTTCAGGAAGCATAACTTCTAAACCATTTAGATAGAAACCATGAAAATTTTCACATTTATTATTCACATATATATGTATAATTTTCATCTGAATACCTTCCCAGTTTCACTTCCTATAGTCTTCAAATTTTTCCCAAAAATAGAACACATTTAAAGTCGTATTCCCTAAATAGTTATGGTAAATCAAATATATCTCTCAAACCATTACAAATTTACCTAAACTATTTTGCAAAATATTACACAACATGTAAAGCTATAAATTTCATGGTTTAACAAATTTCTAAAACAATTATCTAGACCATCAAATTACAAGTACAATCTTGGACTCAATTTCAGTCTTACTAGAGGGACCATTTTTTGAAATTTAACCATATCTCCTAACATGTAAAATCTAGGTACCGTATTTGATGCGTTTGGGTTTTGTGTAAATGCAAAGGAGGTTTTGATTTTGTGTTATTGTTTAGAATATTCTTATAATCATTGATGAGTTTTTATGTTCTTTTTTAATAGTCTAAGTACTTACTGTATGTGTAATGAGTTTGAGATCTTATGGATGATTTGAGGCATAACTAAGTTCCTAGGACAGTAGATAGGCTGGAAACCTATGATGCAGCTTCCGTAAGGCTTGTTGGTGAAAATTTTCATGAGCCTAGGAGTCACAGCAAGAACTTGCTTTCTTGATTTACTGGTGTAACCAATGCCACGTACCATAGTACTGAATCAATTGTTGGTAATTAATTTAAACATAAATACTTTAACTTCTATGTGATTTATTCAAACTTAGTATTAACATAAGAAATTCATAGGTTTAATAGACAAGACAATTTAGGTTAAAATATGTCACCAAAGAGAAAACAGGATATGATGCGACCACGGTTTAGACCACGATTTGGAGCCAGTTACTATCCAGGTGAAGCATCACATTCTATAGCTGCAATCGAATCAGACGTTGTACCTACTCCAACTACTACATTTGTAGAGGAGGCATCACCTTCTTTACCTACTGCTATACCATCCACCACTAGTATACCGACAGAGATATCAGGGGTAAACGATGTGGATGAAGGAGACAGCCTCCAGCCTGGAGCTGAGGGAAGTTGATGGAAGAACTTACATCACAATTGTCAACAATCTGTAAATGAAAATACTTGAAACACCATATGTCTCTAATTAAGTTATAGGTTTAAATTTAAAAATGATATTAAATTAATTGTTTTATATTAGGTTGATTCCGTCTAAACTGTGCTCAAGAAATATGACATCCAAATTCAAAGAGAAGATTGAACTTGAGGGTTAATATGGAAGAATATCTTTCAGGCGACAAAGAATTTTTATTATAAGGAGATTGAGGAAAAAATTATATATTTTTGTATTTTTTAATTAATTTTTGTACATTAATTAGATAAATATTGTAGATTATAAGTACTTATCGTATGTTTATCCTTTTTTTCATAAAGATTTTTTTGGGATTCTAAATTTGATGTGGTCATTTATAAAGTATAGGAGAGACGAGCACGTATATGTTATCGAGACTTTGTTGGTGCGATACACAAAACTGGTGTATGACTACCTTATATTTTTGAACAAATATGGAGTCCTTGGTAGTAGTATTAGACATCACCCGAGGTAATGTCCATTTTAGAGCGTAATTTTACTAATAGATGTGGAGGATCGGGGGGAGAGAGTCTTCCCATATATATTAGAGCATTTATTACTCACCATGAGCATGCAAAAAGACTTGTAAGTATCTATACTTTGCACTTGTATTCTGATGTTTTACTTTGATGTATTTCAATTTAATTTGATGTGTGAAATTTGGAATGAAAATATGTGTATTATGGAGAATGATAATGTTATAAATGTCTAGGGCCATATATGACTGTATTGTTGAGTTATTTTCTTTGTTCAACATGGGGTAAATATAATAAAAGTAGAGAAAATTCTGCCGAAATTTTTGTAAATTGTAGTTTGCTTATAACATTTTATTCTGATGCAGGAAAAGTCAATAGGCATAAAACCTATGCCCCGTAAGTTCTTTTTGCACACTTACACTAAGAAGTATGACGGTGTGACCTTCGTCAACATCCAATGAAGAGAACTAAATGTATGTGAAATTTTTGCTTTAATATTAATGCTTAATAATTATCACTTATTAACATAAACATTATTTCTGATAGGACCAAATATAAGAAAATATTCAACAACAGTCTCAGCAGTCTGAAGATGTTGATGAGAGTCAAACCTATCTTTATGCAGTGGGTGGTAGGGATGGTCGTGGAAGGATATTTGACTTAGGCTTATTTGTGAACACATGTTATTCCTAATCCTCCACATCCAGTACAACAGTATTAGTACGTGGTTCACACCCAATAAAGTCCGTGAGCTTCGGAGCATAGTACAGGGACTTGCAACTCAGTTGCAACAATCGATGGAGTATATAGCCCAGCTCCATAATGAGGTGGATGAGTTAAAGGGGTAGGTCAGCACTTCATCGCAGCATTCAGAGCATCTGCATTCACCAAATGAATAGCGTAATTGTAGTCACCAAATGAATAGTTGTTAAAATATTGTTGTACAAAATAATTTTTTAATTATCAATTAAGATAATTTTTACTTTATATCATGAATCAACTTTTTGTTTTAGCAAATTAAATGTAGAAACAAATCAAAATATTATCAACAGATAACTATATAAATTATGCATCAATCATAAGATTATCAAATAAAATTAAATGCAGGGAAAAATTTTATAAAATAGTATCAGTATATTTACAGTCAAAAAACCAAAATTCGTCAGCAAAATGTTATCAATTTATCGATGAACAACTAAGTTTCGTCGGTATAGTTATACACTAATTTACCGATGGAGCTTTCAAATCTGTTGGTAAATATACTAATGGACAATCTTTGTCCGATTGTCGCTAAATATAGAGACGATAAATAAAGTATCCGTCAGTAAATTAGCGACAGAAAGTCTGTGTTTTGTCGGCAATTATTACCTACGTCCGTTTCTCTGACGACTTGTTCCCTAGGTAAACTCTATTGTAAAATTTGCTTACCGACAAAAAATCTACACATTTTGTCAGTAATATGCTAAACCTTATTTTTCTTGTAGTGATTCTTTTGGATGGTATCATAATTAATTTAATAAAAATTGTACATAATTTATATATAAATTTATTAATTGATCAACTTTATTAAATTGATCTTAAAAGTAATCATCACTATTTTTTAAATATAAGACTAATTAATAAAAGCAAGTTAAGTCAAGAGTACTCCTATTTAATGCCACATTGGTATGTAAAACCTTAGTTTTGATAACTTGACGTTGCTCTTAAGAAAGATGTGATTGTGCATTATGAACAATGAAGGTTTTTTTCCTCAAATTTCTTAAGGTGAAATGACTTGATAATGCAAAAAACTTGAAATTTTATAACTCAGGTCGATCAAGCTTCATAAATAATAATATTATATCAACAGTAAATGTGCAGTAAAATTTTGTATTTATATAGATAGGGAGTGAAGATTGTGGATCAGTCAAAGGGAAAGATTTTGGCAGTAGTACCCTCTTTCTTTATTCTCATGTACTCTCGTAATAAAAGCATAAAAAACTCTATGATAGAAGTAAATAGGCAATGTTTTCAGTTCTAATATCTTTTAACAAAAATCAAAGAGCTGATATATTTTGGAACTTCTCTAGAAAGTCTAATTAAAATTTTAAAGAGATATATTAAAGACAATTAAAGAATATAAATTTGAAGGAAATTTAGACTAATTTTGCTTTTAAAAAGTAAAGATAAAGATCTAATTAATCAACTCAAAATTAGAACTGACCCGATACGAGAAACCATTGGGAACATTACTTATATGCCTATAAAAATTCTCATTGCGATTATTATATAAGTAATCCTTTGAGTTAAGATCTTTAAAGTTATCTTGTGTAAGGATTGCTATGTTTTGTTACTTCTATTCAATTGAAGCCTCCAAAGTTATCTTGTATAAGGGTTAATATGAGAAATTAGATCTTATATGAGCATAATTAGTACTCAATTAGAATTATTTATAATTCAAATTAAAGTTTAATTGAAATTAGAATTTAATTTCAATTGCATTACTAAAGTGTCCAAAACTTATTATAAATATCCTTCAATTTTAATGGAGCTAACACTTCTTGCTTAACTCTCTCTGTAGAGTTATAGAGTTCTCTTAAATTGTAATGTAAATACCATTAGCGGCCGGATACTTGTACTGCTACAATGGTTGAGTTGGATTAATTTTGGAAAAAGTTCGACAGATACGACAAGAATATAATCAAGCTTCGGAATAAGGTATGAATCAAGATTCATGTTTTATTATAATTTAGTTGTTAATTATTTTATAGAATTAAAGTGGAATTAGTTTTGAGAAAAATAAAATACAAAAAAATTCATAATTATCCTGCTATGGTCAAGAAATTATCTCGTCTCGATTTTTCAACAGTTTTGTGGGCCAAATGAATTGAAGTTTTGTACACCCGTTATTTTTTTAAGAAAAACAAGTAAATTTTCATGCCGTCTCAGTTTATTTGCAGAGTTGTCTATTCTTTTTTTTGAATAAATAAAGAAAGATTAGAATACATGGCCATAAATAATACAAATAAGAAAAAATCTACTACAAAAGTGGAAGGAAGAAAATGGGGAGCTTAGTAGCAACATGAAGCCTCAACAACTGAAAGCAAATAAAGTAAATTGAGAAGCAAACCCACAGCCCAGCAAACAGTAGAGGCTCCCCATACAAACGTCAGATACGTAACGCTGTGCAAAGATCAGAGCTACAAGAGAAGTGGAGGTTTCTGGACCATACAATCTCGCGAATATGAAAGATTAACAAAGAGAGTAAGCTATCTTGAGTCAAAGATTTAAGCTAAAAACAGCGAAGATTCCGTTCTCGCCAAAGTGCATAGATACAAACCCCCAAGACAATCGTAAGAATAGGTCATCTAGACGCTAGTTGAGAAGAAAGGCAAGTTGTAATAGCAACCAAATTCGAGTCCGAAGGTGTCCAAGAGCATAGAGCAGTGATATATGTCCATATAGTTTTGTTGAAGGGATAGGCAAAAAATAGATGAGAGCATAATTCAATATGCTGAGAACATATGAGGCAAGATTGATCCATTTGCACATAAGGAAGTCGATCCGCTGTGGAAAGCTTGTTTTGAATGGACAACTAGAAGATGAAGGAAATCCTCGGTGTTAAATTACAGCTCCAAACAGTGACAGCCCAAGGAACAATGGGTTTAAGGGTACGCAAATTATCACAAATGAATTTACTAGTTAGATTGGATATAGAAGTACCTTTCTAGAAGAAGACATTCGATTCTTGAGGAGAGGGGGGATAGGCAGGCTAAAGGTGGCAAAGACTTTGAGGAAAATTCCAAGAGCTCCCAACAATGAAGGACATTATCCTTGTTTTGAGGGGGAACAAAGGGAAAGCCCGAGAGAGAGACCCCTGGTGGAGTAGAGGGCTGCGATTAGACCAGTTATTATACCAGAGGAATACCCTCCGTCCATCTTTAATTACACAGGAGGTCTCCTGCCAGATATCATCCCGAAGCTTCAAAAGATGATTGAGAAAGAAAGAATGTGAAGCTTGCGATTGGATAGCCCAGATGCTTTTTCCTTTAAGAAAGTAAACATGGAGCCACTTGATCCACAAAGTGTTCTTATCCTCCAGAATCCACCAAAACCTCTTAAGAATCAAAGAACAGTTAGAAGTTTTAATAGAAAGAATATTCAAACCTCCTTCTTGCTTTGGATGGCAAATGTCAGCCCATTTCACCTTGGCTGCACCAGGGTCGCCATTCGAATGACTCCATAAAAATGTGCGAAATAGCTTTTCAATTTCCTTGATAATACTATGAGATAGGATGATGTGGGAACTCCAATACACATGCAAAGAATTAAGGATTGATTTCCTTAACTAACTTAATACACACCCGTTATTTTATGTCCAGTGGAGAAGTATTAAACTCCTAATAGGAAGAAACTAAGGGCTAATAACTTGTAAGACAAAGGTGGATAAAGATATCGACTAACAGGAAAAGGACAACTCAGAATAACTACAGGAAAAATAGATAACTTCGCTTGTAGCATTTTTAATGCTAGTACAACTAATTAATTAAAGTATTCATTTAATATACCAATTAGTTCGATTATTAGAATCCTAATAAGAGGATTAGGGAGGCATATTGACCAATAAATATGTTTAATGTTCTTGCACTTCGCTTGAATGGCCAACAAAAGTTGACATTTCCTTATCCTTTTATATTGATATGCAAATAACTGTATAATGATCTCTCAGTCAATAAGAAAATAAAATAAATAATTAGGAGGAAAAATAAATTGTTATTGTTGATAAATTTATTTATGAGAATATATTTTTATTTTTTAATCTATATGTTAAATTTAGTTTAAGATTATAGAATTAACATATATATCATCGATTAAATCACTTATAAATGTTAATCTACCACTTAAAGGATTTTTAAAAAGAATTTTTTTTCTTCATTTTCAAGTTCTATTTTTTTCTGATGATGTTCGTTTTGAACTTAAAATCATATCTTATATATATTAATTCAAAAGTATTAACTACCCATCATATCTTATATATATTAATTCAAAATTATTAACTACCCGTTGGTAGTTAGAAGAAAATTAACTAACTTAATTATAAATCATATGGGTATATCTATCATCTCATACTCACACATGATATTATTATTTGATAGAAATTTTACAGTTCTTATACTTGTCCAATAACTCGTGCAACCAACATACAATGAGAGCATATTGTTATCCATTTTTAGGAATATATGACAGCTCGACTAATAAATCAATCTATAGGAGGATTTAGCATGTTATACCTTAGATCATTTATTACATCATTTTTCATCTCATCCTTATTATATAATTGCTTTCAATTTGTACTACCTTCTACATAAAAGGCGAACCCTTTCGAATACATCTTAATGCAAACTCATATTTATAATGAGCTTTCTTATTTTTAAATCACCTTAATTAAGTTAACTCATTTTTATAGAATTTCCTATTATATTAAATCATTAATGATTTTTTTGGCAATGTTCTAAGATTATAACCATTAACTCAATTTCCTAAACTTAGAATATAATAAATAGGTTACTTTAATATAAGGCTCCTATAGCCTCAAAGGATCCTCATACAAAGCAAGTTTAGCATATGCTTATATTATCCTTATTAGTATATCATGCACATATGATTTGATTCATTTGACATTATTAGCTCTTTTTTATCAAAGTATATGTCTTTCTTTAGATACTTTACAGATGATAGTTTAGGTATACCTATTGTCATGACCTGATATCACATTGGGCCCATGACAACCGTCGCATAACTAGGCTAAGGACACTCACGGTATCCTTAATCCGACTATACAAGGCTAACTGAACATCTATTCTTCTTTTTTTTTGGAAAAATTTGGGCAGCATAACGGTTGTGTTTTAAAAATCCCAAAAGTTACAAAAATTTTTAAACACACTTCTATATTCACATCCAACCATAACTTCAAGACTTTAAAGTCCACTTAAGGCAATATCAACAACAGTATCAAAAGATTCGTACATAAAGTAATTTATAAAACACGAGGCAATCAAAAGTTAACTTACAAAATCATAAAGTGTATCTACATAGATATAGTTCATGAGCCACTAGACAATAAAAGTATTAAATAGGAAACTACCCATGTTCGGTAATACCCTGAAAATATCAAATGACCACACGGTCCACTCAGAGCTTCAAACTCACTAAATTAACTTGCATGGTTGGAAAGCGGAGGGGGTGAGTACACTAAGTACTCAGTGAGCAGGAAAAACATATATCACAAATAGAATTTGATTCATACCAAGACGGTGTAGGTAACCTATGAAGTGAATATATATCACATAAAAATACATAGGTCCAGCCTATGACTCAATGTATCCTGGTTAGGAACCATATAGGCCTTGTTGGACCAATGGTGGTTGACAAATTAAATCCCTTTTTGTTTTGATAATAATAAAATATCTAGAATTAGTTAAGAAATTATTTCAGGTATTATTCAAGGAATTGTGAAAATCAATTGTGCAAATCAAAGAAGATCAAGTGTTTAATCTTTGAAGAATCAGATGGGAGTTTCTTTATAAAGAGAAATGGCATAAAAACATGAGAATTATAGAGGAGTTGGTCGGATGTTACCATTGAAGGCAATACAAGTCGACTTACAAAACACAAGACGACTTACACATAAAAGATATGTCAACACAAGACGACTTATTGCACACAAGGCGACTTATCGCACACAAGGCGACTTATCGAGGACGACAAGACGACTTATATAGCACAGGTCGACTTATTGGAGAGCGGAGATGAAATATTTACGTAAATGGTTGAAACAAGTCGACTTATTCATTCGACAAGTCGACTTATATATATACCGAATCAGCTCCAACGGTCCAATTAGTCAAAAATGGAATGGAGATTATCAAGGAACGGCTATAACAAATCAAGC
>JAOTBA010000203.1:20423960-20435405 GCA_025629845.1 Erythroxylum squamatum
TATGCATGATTAAGAGAAATTTAGTAAATTGAGATTATGGAAAATTATGGCATAGGAAAGTGAGATTCGAATGGATGGTATTCCAAATGGAAAATTTGATCGATTTGTATAAGGTTGAATAGAGATGAGAAGAAAGAAAAGAAAAAAAAATTATACGGGGTTTCGGTTTTGGCTTAGTCTAAGGTTTCCAACGCGATAGTTTTCTAAAGTTGTATGTTATCGAATGTCGGTAATTCGTTTGTTTGTTTTGTTTCCGAGCCAATTCGCTTCCGCTTTCGATTTTTGTTTTCCGCCTTTTTGTATCCGATTTTTCGATTCTATTCGTTTTGATTCGATCCTTTTGCTTTGTCATTTCGTTTGCATACTTTGACTTTTGCCTCATGTTCCGTTCTTTCGAATTCGATTTCGTTCGTTTTCGCTCTCCGACAATTCGTTTGCTTTCTATTTTTCGTCTTTTCCAGTTGGGGTCCGGTTTTAAGATCGGGTCCCAACATGCATGGAGTACCATTATCTATTATTTTTGATCGTGATCCTCAATTTACTTCGAGATTCTGGAAAAGTCTGTAAAAGGCTTTGGGTACTCAAGTCAAATTTAGTACCACTTTTCATCCTCAGACAGATGGACAATCTGAATAGGTTATTCAGATATTAAAAGACATACTTTGGGGTTATGTGTTAGAATTCTCTAGAAGTTGGGATAACTATCTTTCTTTAATGGAGTTTACTTACAACAATAGTTATCAGACTATTATTGGCATGGCATCTTATGAAGCCCTATATGGTAGGAAGTGTAGGACTCTTGTATGTTAGACTGAATTAGGTGAAAACAAGATGATCGGGCCTGATATTGTGAAAGATACTGAGGAAAAAGTTCAAGTTATTCAATAAAGATTAAAAGCAGCCAGTGATAGGCAGAAGTCTTATGCTGACCTAAAAAGGAAAGATATTGAGTATCAGGTAAAAGCTAAGGTATTATTGAAAGTGTCATCGTAGAAGCACATAATTCGGTTTGGGAAGAAAGGTAAGCTCAGTCCATGATACATCGGTCCTTATGAGATTCTTCAGAGAGTCGGACTAGTAGCTTATTAATTAGCTCTTCCTGAAGAATTAGCCAAGTTGCATGATGTGTTTCATGTTTCAATGTTGAGAAAATGTCGGTCTGATGATGCACATAAGATTTCTGTGCAAGAAATTGAAGTACAACCGGATTTTAATTATGAGGAAGGGCCTATGTCTATTTTAGTCAGAGAAATCCGACAACTCAGAAATAAGCAAATACCTCTGGTGAAAGTACTTTGACAACATCATGGACTTAAGGAAGCAACTTAGGAACCAGGATCAACCATGAAAGCTTAGTATCCTCAGCTATTCTCATCAGGTATGAATTTCAAGGATGAAATTCTTTTATGACGGAGAGAAATGTAAGGCCCCAAACTATACCCTAGTAGAAATATTACATGTCCATGAAAGTATTTATGATAGGTGCTAAAATTATGATATGATTGTAAATTGTATATGTCTTAAATTCTAGTTTGACCTCGAATTTTGGTTTGATGGACCATAATTAGTAACTTGGAATTAATTGGTACCATTATAAAATTAAAGTATTAAAATGTACATTTGGACTAGGAAAATGTCAAGTGGAAGACAAGTTGGTACATGAAAATTTGGATGACTAAGCCTATAAATTGATTGACATTTGGAATAGATGATTAAGTGACAAATGGTTTAATAGAATTGTGACATTTGGCAATTACACAGGAAGACATGTAGATGACTTCATTGAAGGACAATTAGCTTACCTTCATGTGTGACATGTGGCCATTGTAAACCAGGACACCTTGCAAAGCAAGTGCTGATTCACTTTAGCTCGTCTGAAGTTTCTTTTGCCTTCTCTCTATCCCTTACTCCTCTCCACCAAAACTCTCTCTCACTCACAAACTCCTATATTTTTCTTCAATTGGGATCATCGTCACTTGACATCTTTGCAAGATGCTGCATCAAGGAAGCTAGATCTTGTTATCTTTTATATTGTCTTTTTGGTGATAGGATTTGCACCTTGATAGCATATATTAATACAAGTTCTATGATGATTGAATTGGCATGGAATGTGTGTTATAATGATGATAAATGAGTGCTGGAAAATTAATCCTTGTATGGCAAATTATGTTTTAGTTTTGATGTATGGAAGATAATGATTTGTGAGTTGCCGAATGAATGATTTTTGAATTGGATTTGGATATGAATTTGATAAGGGATTGAAATATGAATAAGGTAGAATTGAAGTGAAATTGATGGACTTTGGTGAAGGTGTGTTAGATGGAGTATGAAGGAGTTAAATTTGGAAGCAAAATGAAAGTCATGGGTAAGCGAACCTTCGGTTCACTCATCCCACGATCGTAGGATTTATATGGCACCTTCCTACAGTCATGGGAAATGCTTTGGAAGGGAAAAAGGTTGGTTCTGTACATTTGTTGGACTATATAAGGTTAAAGCACTTTTTAATGGTGTAATTGGACTTAATTAAGGTGTAAAATGAAACTAGTTTGATGTGAAATTAGTTAATTAAAGGTTGAATAAGGTTTGGATTATTAATTAAAGTAATAACTTAAGGAAGATGTTATTTGATAACAAAGTATCTAATTTTGGAACTTATAAGTTGTTAAATGAATGAAGTTTACTTATGAATGCTAATGTGATTTAAAGAACAAGAGTAATGTGTTAGTTGTGAATGTTTGTGAATTGGGAACTTGTGTAAATACATGTAATGTATAATTACTTAATGTATTCATCGGTGCATTATTACAAATGTTTATGTTTATAAGGCATGTTAAGTTTGATCAAATGTGAATGAATATGTTAAATTTGAGCAAAATGGATTATAGTTATATGTTATGCACTACATCACTTACATGTGATTCTGAAATTCGAAATGTTTTGTTTTTTAAAACTGCCAAGTCCTAGTCGTGGGTAAATAGGCATACCTAAAACGATCTACAACTACTTCTGTAACTAGACACTAAGGTGTCTTCTGTATCTAGACACTCCAGTCTCTTCTGTACTTGACACTCTGGTGTCTTCTGATTTTAGACACTTCAGTGTCTTTTATTTCAGAGACTTAAGTCTCTTATCTTTTTGAGATACCAATCATAGGTATCTTCTGTTCTAGTCCTATTACCCGCTTTTGTAAAAAGGACTAGCAGGCTAATCTTTTTTGTGTTTTAATACATGTTCTGATCTAATGCAAGATAAGTTCTGATCTGATATAAGATAAGTTTTAATTTGATACAAGATATATGCTGATTTGATACAAGTTTTGTTCTATTCTGAGGCAATTATTGTTCTAAGACTTATACATTTTATTTTGAAGTAATGAATTTGTGTTTAATACTTATATGTTTTGTTATGATGCAAGAATGTTCTGTACTGATGAATTACATTTTTTTTTAGACAAATAATTTTGGATTGCTCTTTAATATAATCAATTAAAGATTGCTTATGATATGACCTGATTTAGTAAATGTGAATGTTAGACAATTGTTAGAAATAGCCACCATTATGTATCATGTTTAGTTATTCCCTATTAAGCTAAATGCTTAGCACCGTGGTTTTGCCTCCATGTAGGTTATGATAAGAAGACTTAAGGCTGAGACAACCGTAGTGACCAATGAAGGACTTGGTATGATTTCGGAAAATGTTATGTTTAAGTTTTACGTTGTATTTCAATGTGTTGAGACATATTGTATTTTGTATAAATGGTTTATACTAATTGTAATACATGATGGATTTGTATGTAAGGCGTGTATATGATGAGTACAATATATACATGATGTTCTGTATATAACTTAGCAAAGTATGAATGTGAAGTATGTTATCTTATTTTCAAGGAATTTCTGAAGTATCTTGGTATGTTCAAGGACTGTTTTGTGTGCCATCTATATATCCTCTCAGGGGGTATTTAGGTGTTACATTGTTCGGTATCAAAGCATGGTTTAGGCAATTCTAGTTTAACCAACGCTGAGTTGTGTTTGGCCTAATGTGGTTTGTCCCATGTATTGGTTTTAGATTTAAGTATGGAAAGATCCCATGTGGTTTGTTACATCATATTTTGATTCCTCAGCGGAAATGGGTTAACATTACCATGGATTTTTTCACTGGACTTCCTCCCACTCAAAGGAAGCATAATGTTGTATGGGTGATTCTAAATAAGTTCACCAAGTCTGCCCACTTTTTGCCTGTTTTTCTTGATTTTTCATTGGAAATGCTTGCAGATATATATATATGAATGAGATAGTGAGGTTGCATGGGCTACCGTTGTCTATTATTTCTGATCATGAGCCTCTATCTACTTTAAGATTCTGGAAAGGTCTACAAAAGGCTTTAGGTACGCAAGTCAAGTTCAGTGCTACTTTCCATCCCCAGACAGACGAACAATCTGAACAGGTGATTCAGATACTGAAAGATATGCTTCGAGGTTGTGTGTTAGAATTTTCAGGAAGTTAGGATAACTATCTTGCTCTGAAGGAGTTTGCCTACAATAATAGTTATCAGAATAATATTGGCATGGCGCCTTATGAAGCCATATATGGTAGGAAGTGTGTATAAAAAATTGAAAGGAAATCAAAATTTCTATTACCTGGAGAGGTTGAACTTGGATATCAAAATTAAGAGTTTATAAATTGGCATAAAGTTATAGTATTAGCTTTGATATCAGAATTTCATGATGGTTACGTATCTTATATTTCTGAATTGATTGAGAACATACTTAAGTAAGATGAAATAAATGATAGCAATATATGTGGAAGTCCTCAAGGTTAAGTTAATTAGTTATTGCGAGTACACATTTGATAATGTGGTTACTTTGGCAAATGACGTTACTAAGCACATATGTGGTACATGTTTTAGTGTATAGAACATTATGATTATGTGAAATATGATGGTAACATTAAGGAAAGAAAATTTTCTTTTTATGAGAACTTTCACTTAATTGTATCATGTAGATCAAATGTTCCATTTTTAGGAATGAATAAATATTGAATGAATCATAAGTAAATATCGGATTCGGATAATTATGATACTTAGGCACGAGAAGCTATATAGGAAACTGAAGAGAACATAAGATAACATAGCCCCCATCTATTGAATTAGTCAGTTAAGAATTTCAAGGATGAAATTATTTTAAGAGGGAGAGAATTGTAAGGCCCTAAATTATACCCTAGTTGAAATGTTACATATTCATGAAAGTAAATGTGATAGGTGTTGAAATTGTGATATGATTGTGAATTATATATGTCTTGAATCTTGGTTTGATGGACCATGATTAGTAACTTCAAATGCATTGATACCATTAGAAAATTGATGTATTAAAATATACATTTGGACTAGGAAAAATGTCAAGTGGCAAGATAAATTGGTATATGTAAATTTGGATGACTAAGCCTATACATTTAGTAACATTTGCCATAAGTAAATAAGGGATAAATGGCAGTATAGTTGAATGAAATTTGGTAGCATTGATTGAATGACAAATGGCCTGGCAGGATTGTGACAATTGGCAACTTATGGAGTGGACAAATGGGGCACATGCAATGGTGACAAACGCCATGTTGTGAAAGTGAGACCTAGTAACTTAGGTGTTAAACTCTTGCAAGGAAGTTTCTGCAACTCTCATTCTTGCTCTCCATCGAAATCACCCACCCTCACTTAGCTTCTGAATTTTTGTACCAATTCTATGCAAAACTCTCCAAACTCCTTTCCAAATACTACATCAAGAAAGTTACCTTATGCTATCCTATTTGTTGCTGTCTTTCTGGTGCTAAGATCATCCTAATTTCACCTTAATCTTAGGATGGTGTTTGTTTGCTTAGAAGGCTAGTTTAGCTTGTTCGTTGAAGAAGGAACTTGAAGTTAAACATGTAAGGGAATTCTAAACTTGATAGCATATATTAAAACAAGTTCTATGATGACTGAATTGGCATGGAATATGGGTTATGATGATGATAATTGAATGCTGGAAAAGTTATCCTTGTATGGCAAATTCTGTTTTGGTTTGATGTATGAAAGAAAAAAATTTGTTAGTTGCCTAATAAATGATTCTTGAATTGGATTTGGACATGAATTTGATAAGGGATTAAAGCATGAATAAGGTAAAATTGAAGTGAAATTGATGGATTTTGGTCAAGGTGTGTTGGATGGAGTATGATGGAGATAAATTTGGAAACAAAATGAACACGATCATGGGATTTATATGGCACCTTTCCACGGTTGTGGGAAATGCTTTAGAAGGGAAAAAGGTTGGTTTTGTACACTTATTGGACCATATAAGGTTAAGCAACTTTTTAATGGTGTCATGGGACTTAATTAAGGTGTAAAATGAACCTAGTTTGATGTGGAATTAGTTAATTAAAGGTTGAATAAGGTTTGGATTATTAATTGAAGTAATAACTTAAGGAAGGTGCTATTTGATAACAAAGTATCTAATTTTGGAACTTATAAGATGTTAAAGGAATGAAGTTTACTTATAAATGCTAATGTGATTTAAAGAATAAGAGTAATATGTTAGTTGTGAATGTTTTTGAATTGGGGACTTTTGTGAATACATGTAATGTTTAATTACTTAATGTATTCATTGGTGCATTATTGCAAATGTTTATGTTTATAAGAAATGTTAAGTTTGATCAAATGTGAGTGAATATGTTAAATTTGAGTAAAATGGAATAAAGTCATATGTTATGCACTACATCGCTTACATGTGATTCTGAAATTCGAAATGTTTTGTTTTTAAAACTATCAAGTCCTAGTCGTGGGTAAATAAACATGTCTAGAAGGGTCTATAGCTACTTCTGTAACTAGACACTAAGGTGTCTTCTGTATCTAGACACTTTGGTGTCTTTTGTACTTGACACTCTAGTGTCTTCTAATCTTAGACACTTCAGTGTCTTCTATTTCAGAGACTTAAGTCTCTTCCATTTCTGAGATACCAATCACAGGTATCTTATGCTCTGGTCCCGTTACCCACTTCTGTAAAAAGGACTAGTAAGCTAATATGTTTTGTGTTTTGATATATGTTCTAATATGATACAAGATAAGTTTTGATTTGATACAAGTTCTGTTATGTTCTGACACAATTATATCCTGCTTTGAGACTTGTACATTTTGTTATGAAGTAATGATGTTCTGTTCTGAAACTTATATGTTTTTTTGATGCAAGAATGTTTTGTATTGATGAATTACAATCTGTTCTGAGACAAATAGTGTTTGGATTGCTCTTTAATATGAACAATTAAAGACTGTTTGTGATATGACCTGATTCAGTACAAGTGAATGTTAGACGACTGTTAGAAACAGTCGCCATTATGTATCCTATTTAGTTATTCCCCACTAAGCTATATGCTTAGCATAGTGGTTTGCCTCCGTGTAGGTTCCAATAAGAAGACTTAAGGCTGGGATAACCGCAGTGGCCAATGAAGGACTTGATATGATCCTGGAAAATGTTATGTTTAAGTTTTAAGTTGTATTTCAAAATGTTGAGACATATTGTATTTTGTATAAATGGTTTGTAATAACTTATAAATGGTTTGTAATAACTATAATACAGAAAGGATTTGTATGTAAGGCATGTATATCATGATTACAATGTGTACATGATGTTTTCTATATAACTCAGCAAAGTATGAATGTGAAGTATGTTATCTTATTTTTAATAAATTTTTGGAATATCTTGGTATGTTTTAGGGTTGTTTTGTGTGGCATCTGTATATCTTCTCAAGAGGTATTCGAGTGTTACAAGCACGTAACGTTATCGAGACTTTGTTGGTGTGATACACAAGACTGGTGTACGACTGCCTTATATTTCTGAACAAATATGGAGTCGTTAGCAGCAGTATTAGACATCATCCGAGATAATGTCCATTTCAGAGCATAATTCTACTAATAGACGTGGAGGTCCGGGGGGGGAGTCTTTCCGTACATACTAGAGGATTTATTACCCACCACAAGCATGCAGAGAGGCTTGTAAGTATCTATACTTTACATTTATATTCTGATTTTTTTTTACTTAGGTGTTTTTTTAATTTAATTTGATGTGTGAATTTTGGAAAGAAAATATTTGTATTATGGAGAATGATAATGTTATAAATGTCTGGTGCCATATATAGTTGTTTTTTTGTTCAACAGGGGGTAAATATCATAAAATAGAAGAAATTCTACCGAAATTTTTATAAATTGTAGTTCACTTATAACATTTTATTCTGATGCAGGAAAAGTCTATGGGCGCAAAGCCTACATCCCGTCAGCTCTTTTTGCACATTCACACTACAAGCATGACGATGTGGCCTTCATCAACACTCAATGTTGAGAATTAAATGCATGTGAAATTTATGTTTTAATATTAATGCTTAATAATTATCACTTACTAACATAAATATTGCCTTCTGATAGGACTAAATACAAGAAAGCATTCAACGACAGTCTCAGCGATCTGAAGATGTTGATGAGAGTCAAACCTGTCTTCATGTAGTGAGTGGTAGGGACCGTCATTGAAGGATATTTTGCTTAGGTTCATTTGCGAACAAATGTTATTCGCATTCCTCTGCATCCAGTACAATAACATTTAAAGACGGTCCGCACCCAATGAAGTCCATAAGCTTCAGAACATAGTAAAAACATTAGCAATTCAGTTGTCACAGTCGATGGAGTATATAGCTTAGCTCTGTAATGAGGTGGATGAGTTGAAGGAGAGAGGTAGCATCTCATCGCAACAGTCGAAACATTCGCTGTCACTAAATAAATAACATACTTGTATTCATTTCGTATGAATTAAATACTTATTATGTACAAAATAATTTTTATTATCAATTAAGATAATTTTTACTTCATATCATCAATCAACTTTTTGCTTTAACAAATTAAATGTAGAAACAAATCAAACTTTATCAACAAATAACTAATAACTGCATAAATTATGCATCAACCATAAGATTATCAAATAAAATTAAATGTAGGGAAAAATTTTAAAAACAATTTTAGTAAATTTACCAATGGAAAAACAAAGTTCGTCGGTAAAATCTATTTGATTTACTGACGGACAACCAATAACCATCAGTAATGTTGTCGTTAACTTACCGATGAAATAATCCTATCCGTCAGTAAATTTACCAACGGACAGGATTTGTGTGTCAGTAATTTTAGCGACGAAAAGATTACGAAAATAATCTTTTCGTAGCTAAACTTACCGACATCACAAAATAACCGTCGGTATATTCACCGACGGTAACACAAAATATCCATCGGTAAATTTATGACGAAAAATATGTGGTTCGTCTCAAGTTATTACCTACGACCGTTTCTCTGACATCTTTGTCCGACGGTAAATTTCGTTACTAACATAGCTTACTGATAGAATATGTGGGTCAGTAATTTCCATCGTTAAACTTCATTTTTCTTATAATGGTATGTACGTTGGAGACATGTGGTTTCGACACAACCATTTGTTGAATATAAATATGATGCACGAGACGAGCGGCTTCCCTTGTATTGAGAATTTGAATATATATCTGTAAAAGCTACAATTGTCACTTTAATGGAAATACAACTTTTTTTAGAAGGTAAATAATAGTAAAATTGATGAAACTGGTAATGTATGCAACAAGAATTTTTTAGTCACTAAAGGAGCCAAAACGCCTTGTAATGGTCATAACAATCTAATAAGTACAACATCACCAAGTAATCCATTGCTAGATAAATCTTTCTCAGCTAAGTGTTCATTTCCCGTCTAAATGTTGAATGTTTATGATAAGCTTCCTTCACCATCAACAGGCAACTTTTTTCTCAAGTGTCTCCATTGCATGCCTCACCAAATTCGCTTTATTGCAGGATTTTCCAAACCCTATCACCGTTTCAATTGCGGTCTGTCTTAGTTCTGTTAGGTGTACTCCTTAGAGCCTTTGTTGATATTTTGCAAGTGTTTCACTATACTCCCCCTTTTTGTTAGTCTTTGGATCATTTACGCCAATGTATGAGCATGCAAGAACCTGAACTATGATATTGATAGTGCTAGTTTCTTGAATTAAGTTTATCTTCTCTTAGCCATTTCCAATTAGAGCCTGGGATGAGGATGCATATAATGTTGAATGCTGAGAGCTGTGAGTAGGAACAATAGCTATGCCTTCTCTATTATTACCCTTCTACCTACTATGCCTACTACAACAAATTTGACTATTAGTTATCTTTTTTTTACTACAATTTGTAGTTAATAACAAGTATTCTACAAATAAATATTTAGCGATTTTTTTTAAAACTATTAGCTACATATATTTTTACCACAAATTTGGTTTGGTAGCGAAAGATGTTTTATAGAATTGCTACATTTAATTTTTATAGTTAGTAATTTTTAGCAACATTTTTAAACTACAACTAATATTTTGTAGCTAAAACACAAACATCCTCCAAATTATTGCCCGTAGCCAATTTTTCCATTACGAAATGATTTAGCAAAAAAACCACTTAAACGACTCGTTTCTTTTATTTGATAACGTAATTGGCCATTTTGTTTCCTCTCATTGTTTCTTCTTCTCTTATCATTTTGTCTACGAAAATTTATACCCCTACTTTGGCTTCAATTGTGGTAGTTTTGGCTCCAATTATGGTTTTCTTATTGTGGTAGTCTTCCTTGGTTTTTAAGGTACTTATCTAGTCTCTCTCTCTTATTCTTTTTATAGTGCCTTTTGTGTTTGCTTTTAACTTCTACGTTTGCTTTGTTGTTCATTTATTAACAGATTTCAATTCAAACAAAGTGGGTGTGGGGGTGGGTTGTCTACTTCCATTTGTTTATCAATCCTCTAATGGGTTATTCTCTTCTTTTTCTTTGGGAACCTGCATCTTGACTTTCATTTTCTGGAAAAAGAAATTACCTGTAATCTATGGTACTTTCTCTTTCAATCAGGTTACTGGACTTTCATTTTTTGGCATGTTAATTATGCTTTAGTGGTTCATGCAGTGATGAAATTATTTTTTGTTGTCAAATAAGTTTCTTTACTTTATCGAGGGACTGAAGAAGGCAAAGTATTTTTCAACTTGAGCAGGTAGGGTTTCTTTGTTATTGTTATAACCTAATTATTTTATAATTATTGGTCCTCTCATGGTTGATTTCTGTTCGTGTTTTATTGGTCCTCTCATGGTTGATTTCTCTTCATGTTTTTTAAGGAAATTACTCTATTAAGTCAGTTGGAATATGAAAATATAGTTGAATATCATGACACAGATAAGGTACTGTTGGACCCCGTTTCTGGAGCCCAACACTCGGATTCTTGAAACCTTGTGCCCTTCACCTAGAGATGGGACAGGATAGGAGGGGGTGAGCTTGCGCTCATGGGTAACACGTTTATATATATGGTAATAGGCAAAAATCGTTGCAATAGTCATGATTTTAGCAATTTCTCAAAACAT
>JAOTBA010000203.1:20455149-20478256 GCA_025629845.1 Erythroxylum squamatum
AAAATTTCCAAGTCAACAAAAACCAAAATCCACTTCTTTTCACATCAATTTCATTTAACTCTAAAACACCCACAACAAATATACTCAAAAACACCCATTTCATGCATTAACCTCAAAATATCATTGCAATTGCTCCAATTGGCATTACCCAAATAAAACATTAAACACCACTAATTCCTCATTTAACTTCATTTAATAAATCAAATTTCTAAGAAAAGTCCGGGGTCCAACAGTAGACAGTTGTTAAAGTTGAAATATTGATTCTTGGAGTTAGTTCTTATCACTCCAATTAGTTAATTTGAAGATGGAAGATGGAGATGGAGTCATAATAATTTATGACATAAAAAAGGTAGTTTTTTTTACTTGTGTTATTTGTATAATTCTTCATTCTAGGCATGTGGACGGTCAATGTACATCGAAGACCTCAATAAACAATTGAATAAATTGTTCAAAATTAGTTTTAGATATGTTTCTACTTTGCTTAAGTATCCATAAGAGAGTTGGGCTAGGTCATACAATTCATTTGAGTCAAAATGTATGATTATTCATAATAACCTGAGAAAAACTTTAACAAGTGGATCCTATTAAAAAGAGACAAACCAGTGGTCAATATGATAAAAACCATCTGAACAATGGTGATAAGGAGACATGCTGAAAGGAGGCTATATGCATATACATGGAAATCAAATATTGCACCTACAGTTGTGAAGAAGCTATAAAAAATAATGAGATAATGCAATGGAGAATTAAATGGAATGGTGACGGAGTATACGAGATCAGTAAAGGGGATAGAAAGTATGCTATAAAACTAGGAAGGGATAATCATTGTAGCTGCAGAGCATAAGACCTATATGGCTACCCATCCAAATATATCATCAATGCTATCAATCACTCTAAATAAAAAATCAAAGGCATTTATGGCTAATTGCTATTAAAAAAACCTTTTTAAGAGTGTATGATCAAATGTTGTAACCTATTAAGGGAGTGATTTTTTGGGCATTGAATGATTTGGAGGAAATATATCCATCAACTAAAAGAGTGATGCTAGAAAGGCCAAAAAGAGGCAAAGATGAAAGATAAAAATGAACCAAAGAAAGTAACAAGTGTAAGCAAGATGTCACAAAAGGGTTGACTTCAAAAATGTAGGAAATGTGGTGCAATTGGACACAATAGTAGAACATGTAATGTATTAAGACCTAAGGAACAACATGCCAATATAAGTAATTAATTCTTTTTTATTTCTTAATTTTAATCTAATTATCAATGTTAGCAATATGCGTTTGATTTTAGGTGAAACAACATTAACTCGAGGACCTTGTGTTAAAGAATTGTCAGAAGTAACTGTATAATGCTAACCTAATGATTCTTATATCTTACAAATTACAATGCTACTCATTTTACCCAATTTATGTTCAGTAAACATGGATTCAAAGTTGCATGTATACTAATGATGAATGTCTTCCTAGTCAACAAATACTAATTTTAAACTTATATGCATTCATTACCAATTTCATCGATTTTAAACTTATATTAATGTTCATTAGCAGGTTCACAAGTTGCTAGTTCTACAAACACTACTCAAAGGAAATATAGGTAACTCGATCGAAGATCTTTTAAATTTTCATTTTAACCAAAAGGTCTTAGATTTAAAGATAAGTCCAACATAACCTTAAGACAATTACAAGCTACTACAAGTAAGAGGGGAGCAATAATTGGGACTTGCAGCTAATAAGTTGGCAAACCAGACACTGGATTTGGTGCATCAATGTATTTCAATCTATGATAATTGATTTGGTGTATTTTGTAACTAAATTGTTAATTTGCTTATAGGTTGGTTGTATATATGATAAATACATGATAAATATTTATAAATGATAAATCTTGTATGCAGGGAGATTTGATATTATTTAGATCTAGTAGGTTGTATTATATGATTTATAATTGTATATGTGTCTCCACTAGGTTCATATTCTAATCCACTTTTCACAGGCTTAATTCAGAATGTTGTTGGTCCAAACTTAAATTTTCTATTTATTAGTGATTAGATAATAAGCTAATAAGTTAGTAATGGAAATTTTTTTATCGATTAGAAGTAGATAGTAAGCTAGTAATAGAAGCTGTTGTATTTAATGGCTTATAAAGTAATCTTTACACAATAAGAATTGACTATTCTTAAATATAGTCCTGCACATAATTTTATATCTCCATTTAATAATAAAAGGTATAAGTACATTCATATTAGTCAAACTAAAATATTAATTTTACAACCATATAAAAGATGAATAATGAAATAACAACTACTTAAACCTTACAATTATATTAAATAACCTCAACTTTGACTTTTTTCTCTCTAGTCAACATCTCAATGCCTTACTTCATAATTTTCAATTGCACATCTACTTCCTTGGGTCCATATATACTTCTTCTTTCACTTCTTCTTCTTTCAGCCACCTTTAGTGCAGATTTTTCATTCTTTAATTTTTAATTATATAGGTAGCTCTCTTAGTAAATTGATTATCGTACTAGTGGAAAATTTCACAATTATCAATAAGGTAATTAGGATATCCTAAAAATCTTCTACGTAGATTACTATTGCTTTATGATGTCCTCAAACAAGCATGTATTCCTTAAAAGCAAACCACTTTACTTATATTATTATAATTAGAGCTAACAAGAGTTTTATAATCATTAATCAATAGCATGATTATTTCAAAGATGATAAAGAAAATGATGCTTTCAAGAATATTCACAAAGGCCTATCATTTAGTTAAATATAAGAACATGAACAAAGGTACATCATTTTGTTTAACATAGTACAACGTAACTTAGGTGATAATAGACTACGATAATTTGTATTTTACAAACCATTATGAAGTTGATTATAGGATTGCAAGGCGAGGAACCCCAAATCAGACCAAACTCCCATGATGAAGTTGCTCCTTACGCAGGTGGAAAGTAAGTTGATAAACCAAAATCAGACTAAACTCCCATAAAAATTAATTGGACTGCTTGATCATAGTAGTAGTAATTTGCTTAATATACCATATGACTACAACTAGAGCATAGTCTTAACTTGTAAACATTTGCAGGGTTTTGTCATCACAGATTGCAGGGTGCTGACAAAGTGACACCTACCTTAATTTCCAGTAAACCAGTAACAAACGAACTACTACTGCTCTTCTTGGGCCGGGGCCTACTAAACCTGAAACTACAAAAGTTTCATAAAAGGTGCCTGTCTTCTACTTGATCCAATACACGGTCAAACCTGACAAAAATTCCGAATTGGGAACAATAACGGAGAATTGGTTGGATTTCGGGACTGAATAACGAAGATGAAGAAGCACGTTGTTTATAATCGAAAAGGGGTCGGATCGTTTTCGTTGTTGATGTTGATGTTGATGCTATTGTTCTTGTTGTTTGTGAATGGAAGCAAAGCAACGAATTCAGCTTCAGCTTTTGTTCACAACACAATCTACTCTCACAAGATCGTCATCTTCTCCAAATCCTATTGCCCGTAACCCTTCTCTCTCTTTCGTTGCTTCTGTTTTGTTTTTCCCTTTCGTTATTTATGGACTCTGTTTCTGTGTGTTCTTCTGATCTTGTATGGAAGTTGATAGAGAATGCGTTGGTTATCAAATTAATGCCCTGATGACCATTTTCTGTGGAAGTTGAATTTGATGGTGGATGTGTATTCTACTTGTTTTTAGTTTTTAGTTCCTGAATTTATTAGAGACGTAACAGTTCTTGTAGTCAATTTGTTCAATTGTTCTCCTTGGAATTGATTAGGCCTGTGCAAGTGTGTAACATCGCAAACCTGATGTGGTTTTGTGTTGCTTTTCATTGCAGGTACTGCTTTCGCGCCAAGCGCATATTTAGTGAATTAAAGGAAGAGCCTTTTGTCGTTGAGGTTGATCTTCGAGGTATCTTTCAGCTTAATTCTTGTGTTTTTGGTGACTGCTACATTTTGATATATCTGGATTAGTTGTTTAGGTTTTCATTCTATGCATGAATGCTTGCAGATGATGGTTCTCAAATTCAATATGTTCTGCTTGATCTTGTCGGCCGAAGCACAGTCCCACAAATATTTGTTAATCGCAAGCATATTGGTGGCTCGGATGGTTAGTCTGCTCCATGTCTAAGCCCTTTGTTTCTCTATGTTTTGCCATATTCTCATGGTTTTGATTTTTCTCCTATCATGTTTGATTTGTCTGTAACCATGATGTTGCTGCTTCTGTTTTTCAGATCTCAAAAATTCTGTCGACAGTGGACAACTGCGAACACTTCTGGATACTGTTTGATGAATAAATGGGGAACAGAGTAAAACTAGCGTTTCATAAGTTTCTCATGCTACTAGAGACCTTTTTTTTTTCTCTCTGAGGAGAGGATATATTTTAGATCATCACTTTAGCTTTGATAATATCTTGGAAATATTACCTTTTTCTAGCAATGAAAGCAAATGATAGGGGTTCTTAGGGAATAGATTCTGCCTGCAATGCAAACAGAATCTCTATGAGTTGCGGGGTATATTACATTCTATACCTTTGATCTTTCATCAAGTACTCTGATTTCGTGATAAATTTGGTACATGTTCAAATCATATCATAATTTCTGCAAGGAAATCAAAACCGTTTTCTATCAATTGCTGCATTTCTTGAATTTGGCCCTTTTAATGTTAACTACAATTGAGGACTTTATCACTCAAAAATTTAATGTAATCTGCATACATGTAGTTAAAAGTGTTACGTTCTGAGTTAGTTTCAGGTTCTTGCCAGGTCTACTTTCCTGTCATATATCCCACCATTTGAAATGTTAGTTCCCCGCTGATGCAAGTAGTAAGTTACTGAACTTGATCAATTTTGATTTTCATGCTTTTTAGATGGAGGTAACGTGAAAGACATGAAGAAACTTCATGTTATTGGCATAAAGAATCCCATCAGTTTGGCAGTTATATTTCTATTTGCTGACAATATTTCTAAGAGTTTTAACATCATGGCACAACAAAAAAGTAAGCTAGCTGTAGATTATACATTTCACAGGAGCGCGATATTGCAGAGGCCCAAGTAATTGTTCACTAATGTCGCTAGTGATCCAAAGCCTAATCGAGGCGAATCCCTTTTTTACTTTTATCAGGATGAGACTGCAAATGTTTGTGGTCGCCAATCACCTTTTTGAGCGCTGAGCATACCTTCTTGGTCCTTTGAAAAGGTAAGATGAACCTCCCATCGCAATGACTTCAACAAGTTCTCAACTTCTCCTATTGTGCTCGACTTGTCCCGAACAATCAGCTTACCTCCAGGTCTTACTATCCTATCCACTTCAGCTAGGACAGGAGCAAGCTTACACCTACAAGGACGAGAATACAATTTGTTCATCGGACTAGAGAGGCAAAAGAATGAAGAGCATTGATCAATGTTATTGACCTCTTTTTCAGCTTTGAGAAGAGATGGTCTGCATGTAGGAGGTCATAAGTTCGAGGGTAAGTGCTGAAGGATTCACACCAATCATGGTATATACCAAAAAGGCCTCGCTCATATATTATGGGAAGAGTATCTGGAGAGTCCACGTTTACTACGTTTATGACCCACACCTGAAGGTCCTTTAGAGCTGCTGCGAACCTGGATTGAAGGAAAGAAATTTTCTGATCCTAAGAACTAGATGTTAACAAGAAAGATAGGACGAGCAACATTGTTAACAAGAAAGATAGGATGAGCAACATTCTTACCCTCCATAAACAGCTCTCATGTCCATAACATTTCTGACATTAGACCAACTGATGCCTAATCCTTTCATGTATGAGTTGCCTACAACTTGTTTCCAGTGTTCATAATCTTTGGAAAAATCTTCATGGGCTGGCTTGCCATAGATGCCCATCTGTGAGCTGTTTAGCCAGTACGGAGGACTCTGCAATCTACTAGGCCATTCCACAGGCCAGTGAGAACCTCTCACTGTCTCTTCAACTGGCACCCGATGCATGCAAGCCTGGAGAGGTACATACCTGAAAGTACAAAGCTTCCATGATACTGGTATTTATCAATTCAACGTGCAATAGATGTTTTAATCAAATGTTGCTGTCATTCCCAGCTGTTGCTATCATCTAGATGACTAAGTGAGAAAGCGTACCAGGCAGCATCTGGATCATCCTCACTCTTGCACATGGGAGGGGTATTCTTCTTTCTTTGATCGTAACAGTCATTTGTCAAAGGTTTTCTGTATATTGCAGCGCCAATTGAGTTGATTTTGTCTTTCTTGATTGTCACAAGCTCCCAACACATGGAGACAGTCAATGCAGACATTGCTACGAAAATCAAAACGAGTCAGTTTGATGAATTTAACAAGTAGACGGTATAATACAACCCTACCTTGCCATATCTCTACATCTTCTTTAAGTTTCTGGTACACAGGAGTTGCTGACCAGACAAAATATCCTCCAGGTCGTAGAACACGATTCAATTCCAGAAGCAGAAGACCGCCTAAAGCATAGAACGATCCTTGTCATCCATCAGCATATAAAATTGATACGCAAGATGAAATTGCAGGCAACTCATTGAATATTCACTCTATTGGTATCATAAAAATCCAATTGCACTAAAAGCTCGACATGAAATAACAAGGAACAATTATGACCTTCAGCGTGCCAAGGCACTCTACAACGTGCACAGTGTATAAGATCGAAGACCCTGCTTGGGAATGGCAGACGCTGAGAACCCATAACAGCAGATATTGCTGGTATTCCTCGTTCAAGGGCAAACTGAACTTGAGCTTCATGTTCATCTTTAGGTGCAAAAGACATCGTTAGGACGTCCTTTTCAAAAAGATAGCCACCGAAGCTTGCAACCCCGCACCCAACATCCAAAATTACTCTCGTGTGCTTGCCCCATTGAATATTGGGCACTGCCTGCACCCATTAACACGTATTAGAATTGCCTAAGATGAATTTGAAGGCAAACGACTAATCAGAGGAGAAGATGCAATCTAGGATCTGAGCCCGTCACAAAAGTTAATGGTACCTGTTCAACAAAATCAATGTAGTGAAGAGCTCCATGTATGAACTGAGTCCCACCGCCGGGAAAAGTCAAGAATTCACCGGTCACCTTTACCCAATTTTGATGTCCCTTCACCTCCGCCAGTAGGGTGTGAGGTACATTATGATACCATATCTGTTACCATATTAAAAGAGTCGCTGTAATTACCTTTTTTTTATAAAAAAAAGTCTCTGTAATTACTGCAAAAGCGAAAACACTCCAATAAAACTTGAGAGAACCGTTCATACCTTCTCTATGCTTTTAGGCCATGTGATTGGCCTTTTGTACCCTTCAGGGACAGAGACCAAGCAAGTAGGCCCTTCCTCAGGGCAATGCCTTTCTCTATGTTCAAAGTGCTTGGTACTTCTTAACTGTTTTAACGCCCTCTCGTTGTCTAAACAAGGTATATAATCCGGACCTGCACTCACATTGCAGAGGTGCCATTTATAGCCATAGACGCTTACTTTACTGTCCGATTCCTCCTTTCGTCTCTCTTTCTCGTTCTCTGATTCGGACGCCTGAGTAGACCAGGACTTCTTAGACTCCTTTGACTCTTTTGGTATTCCTGATGCGCCATTGCCTGGAAATGATGTCTCCCCTACGTTTGATTCCGTAGCCTTAGTACCTGTTGTTGTGTCTTTGACTGCAGCTTCTTGCTTGGTCGCCTGATTATCAACCTGGTTGTCAGCACTCTCTATTGTTTTTTCAGATTCCTGATTCTGTTGAGTTCCAGTGTTTGTTATGTCCGAATGAGCTTGTTTCCCCTCTTGTTGCTGGGTCTCCTGATTCTGAGAAGCTACTTGCTTCTGTTCCTGCTGTTTCTGTTGTTGTTGCGCCATTCTTTGTTTTTGATCGTCTTCTGATACATCATTCTGAGAGTCCTGTGAAACGGTCAGCATTCCAGCATCTTCGCGTCGTTGCTCATGCTGTTGTTCTTCATATGATTTCGCATTTTGTTGTGTTTCTTGTTGCGCTTGATCTCCATTGTCCACTTGACTCCCCGAATCCTGTGAATTTTTGCCACTATCAACCGTCTGTTTTTCGTCTTCCGCATTACCTTGTTGCGACCTTTCAGATGCTTGATCTACATTCTCATTATTCGAATTCTTCTCGTTTTCTTTCTGCTGCTTTGCATCTGAGCTTGCTTGATCAGCCTGTTGGTTCTGAGTCATTTGATTATGTTTCTCTTTCTGTTTATCCTCTTCAACCGTCTTGCTATCAATCCCCGAGTCTTGTTTGTCTTTCTCATTCTCGTTATTGGTCTTTGGCTCATCAGATTTAATGGCGTCAGGGGGAAGATCACCAGGATTGTCTTCGAAAACAGGTTGATCAGTTTTGTTTGAAGAGTTTGTCTTATGCAAGCCAGTGGCTGATGAGACATCAGTCTCAACGTTGTTGGTGACAACAGCGTCTGTCTTGTCAGGCTCATTGGAGGAGGAAATCTCAGTCTCAACGTTGTTATTGAATAAAGAGTCTGTTTTCTCAGGCTTAACGGAGGAGGAAACCTCATTCTCAACGTTGCTAGTGACAACAGAATCTGTTTTCTCAGGCTCGTTAGAGGAGGAAACCTGAGTCTCAACGTTGCTAGTGACAACAGAATCTGTTTTCTCAGGCTCGTTAGAGGAGGAAACCTCAGTCTCCACGTTATTAGTGACAACAGAATCTGTTTTCTCGGGCTCATTAGAGGAGGAAACCTCAGTCTCAAAGTTATTGCCAGCGATATCATTATTCTTAATGGAAGATGAGGCGTTAGTGTCAACGCCAGAGCCGGTAGTAAAGGTGGAGTCTTTGGACACGCGGTTGGTGATTTGCGGTGGCACATTCGAGTTAGAGGTGAGCATCCACACACCCACAACGCACAATGCGATGAAAGCAACGGTGGTTATAGTTGAAGTGTAGGAGGAGGAGGACGAGCCTCTCTTACTATTACGGGACCTGGAAGGAGCCATTTGTTTTGCTTAATTGCGCCAGGGATTTGTTCGTTTTTTGCTTTTTGTGTGCTTGTGGGATGATAAGATGAATTGGCGGAGAAGTTTGGGGAAGTGATTGTGGAGGTGAGGTAGATTGAGAATGGAAGAGAAAGAAAGAGAGAGAGAGAGATTTAGTTGACAGGACAAGAAAGCAGAGAAACATTCCAAAGGTGGAAAGTCTCTACGATCCTGAAGAGTAGGAGAAGGGAAATGCGTTACACTGCAATACTCGTTTCTTAAAAGTTTGTGAGGTGAAGAGAGTATCGCAATGACGTCCTGATTAATATTTAACTCAAAAAAATTAAAAAAATTTAATTGGATTTTATAAATAAAACATTTATATGACTATTAATTAATTTAAAATAATTAATGAGTGACATATTTAAATTAAATTAATCCATTTTTAAATTCAAATATATTAGTTCAATTAATACAGGTGTAGGCTGTCCTTAAACACTTACAACGTTAAATTACAGATTAAGCCCAGAAAATGAGTCTTGCAGGGTTGGCATTCTAGTCTAGGTAGACGCCGTCAGGAAGAGGTAGGTTTAGAAGAACCCAACATATAATGGTCCTGGTGATCGGAAAAACTTGGTTCCAAGGCTACCTGACTCTTGAATGAGTTTAGAAGAATCCGATATAGATTACAGTATGTATGCAGGCAGCAATTCTAGAGATGCCAGTGGGATAAGGTCTAAGAAGGGAAAGGCCATGCATTCTAAATTGCTAATAGTAAATACTGTACCACATTTGGCTCAATTGTTTATAAGACCATCAATCTTCTATTCTAAATAGCATTTCTAAGAACATGATCTGAAATGTTGATATGTGATGTGATCACCAGCTACTTCTGTTTAATATGATACGAGGGTTATTCGCTTATTTGTGTTTGTGTTGGGCAAAGTGAAACTGAAACCCCAACATGGGCCTGAACCATACTTCAGATCAGGTTTTTGGACACGAGAATGTGTGACGTTGCTTTGTTCAGTTCGGAAAGCATTGCACGTTGGAATGTCCAAAACCTAGAAAACGCTCCGTTAACACTTAACACCCTGCTTTCTTGATTTTTATTCAACTCTGAACAGTGATTGCCTTATCTTTAGATTGATTGATCTATATGAATATTCCTCCAACGTTAAACTCCTACAAGTTGATCCAGGGTTCGGAAATGAATCAAATAATCGGCACAGAAATGAGAAAACAAACACAGAACTCTTTGTACTCTTGTGTATAGTTGGCTAAATGTTTCGTCTTCACAGTTATTTCATGGATTCTTGCACACAGATAAAAGGGACGATAGAAGACTAGACGAGGGAGCTTTTATCACAGGCGAAAGAAAAGAATTAAGCTAGCACAATAAAGGTACATTTCAGAGCTGACTCTGTTGCCTTATCCTGATACATGCATACATATCTCCAGTGCCTACGTTAACCTGTAGCCTTCCTGGTCAAACAGCTTAACAAGTCTCGAAACAAGAACACAAGTGGTACTAAAGTTGCCCTTTTCCCCTTTTAGTCTTTATTGAACTTCTTCGCTTCAGGTTAGCTTTGCCCAAAGTTTGTCTCCTAGTTACTCACAAGCTAAATAGGTTTCTCTTTGAGTAAAACTAAGCAGTCAATTTCATTTAAATCCTGCTTATTCCAAATCTCCATTGGATCACCTGATCTTAAGGGCTAGTTGAGTAGAGCAAAAGAATCGATTTTGTTGTAGCCCATCTGAACTGCCAGATACCTCACTAACCGAAGTGCCTGCTGGGAGGGGACCACAGCAATTCTGACCACAAATTTGTTAATTAAAGTACCGCGTTTGTTTCCTATAAATCAGGCCTCAACCTAGCTATCATTCCCCACTGCAAACTGCAAACTGCAAACTTGCTATCAACCCTAGTACTCTTTTTGTTCTGGCTTTGGCTATGCCAGGAATTAGAAAATTATATCCCCAGGTTACCGTTGTTGTATTCCTCTTATACACTCACTCTTTTCTTCCTCTCCGTGAACTGTCTTGTCTTTTTCAAGATACTTCCAAGTAATAAACAGACAATGATACGTACCTTTACTCCCATGGCCAAGTGTCTTATTATAGGCTCTCAGTCGTTCTCATTCTTTTGTTGTCAAGTTCACGGATAACACTATTTTCAGTAGCTGACTGATGTGGTAAAGTTACAGGAAATGATGATCTTACGGCAAACCAAAACTGGGGATCGACAGAACCAAACTTTCGGAGTATGTGGTAATTCAATAGAGGTCTGTTATGATAGAATGAAGCTAGCAGCCATAGATTGGTTTCCAGGAGACCAGATCAAAATAGGTCGCGTTGTTTGTGTTACAGTGTGAGATCGGAAAAAAAAAACTGTACATGGAACAAGTTTGTGGGCTAAAGCAACTAAACTTTGACAAAGCTTTTCACTTTGAAGAGGAACTGTTGGAATTTGATCAATTTATACGTGTACGGAGATTTTCTGGCAGGATAGATTCTCTTGAATCTTGGTTTCTCAAATATGAAAATTGAAGAGGCGAATTTTCATGAGAAAGCATTCTCAAAAGTCAGTTTGCGGTCCTGTAAAGCTCTTGGTAAGAGCTCTTGTAGTATCTGGCATGGAGTTGATCAATTACTACGGACCAGACAAGTGATATTTCTTTCTTAGCTCGTAGCTACAACTTTATTAAACAATTGGTCTATCAGATTTCAAGTAAGACTAAGATGGAAATCACCATTGTTAGTTGGTTCTTGCATGAGGTAAACACTAAATAGTGGTTCTGGTCTTCTTTCATTGTTATGTGAAGAAATTATATGAAGTGGGGCATTCTATTCCAATAACAGCATGCATTAATGAAATTAAGGATTGAAAATGAAACATTTTGATTTCAAACGTACCCTTTGTATCCTAGGAATGGTGGTTAGAAGTTGAAAATTTTTAGCTGCTATAAGTATGCCCCATGAAACAATTCAAGGATGCAAAATAACCAAACAAATTGATACATGAATTATTTGTTCGGCTTATTCCCAATCCTCCTTAAAATCCTTTTGACCTAACATGCCAAAAATTTGTGTATATATGGTCATCTAGTTATCCTGCTTCTCAGGAATCGTTCTTCATTTCATACCCGTTTGCGTAGAACTTCTTTTACCACAGGTTTTTACGTGTGAGGCCTAATTTAAATGGGGGAAGGGAACAATTATATGATATTCATTTCAGAAATCTCCCTTCAGATGAAAGAAACAGATGTTGATAGGAACATGTCAGGAGACAAGCAAACTCCCTAGTCCCTTCTCAGAATGCTTGTAATTTTTTTTTAAATTCAACAAAAAAAAAGAATAACAGGTAGAACAACTCTAGCAAACCCTAAACTTTCAAACCATCATGCCCACACTTTAAGCACTTAATGGTAATGTAACTCAATGGTAATGTAAGAAGCTTTTTCCAACTCTACCTAGTTCTACCTAGTTCTATGCAACTCAATGGTAATGTAAGAAGCTTTTTCCAACTCTTTTCCATCAATTTCCAACATAGATAAATCTTAGCTTTTTCTTCGTCTTCAAGCTTATTTCATATCGAGTGTAAGAAACATAACTCAAGTAATTTCAGCCCGTGAGCATTTACTTTTCAAATTAAGCTTTCAAGTGCCAGCTACAACTCTCTATATCAATGTGCTCTTTTAAAACATAACAACAAAAACGCAACACTTCCTAAAGTCAACGGTCAAAAAACCTAATGTTCTTCCAAATACATACATGAGTGTCATTTAGCTGTCAGACTAAGTTTATATATGGTGTTCTTATGTGCCCATGTGTAATCGGAAACAATTAAGTTCCTTTCAACTAGAATGCTTAACCAAAGATTTAGTAAAGCACCTCAACCGCCAACCAAAAGGTGTCAATTTTCAGGGAGAGTTAATTACATAAGAAAAACTCACTTAAAGATAAAAGCTCCACAAATAGTTATTCTGAAAATTAAGTTCAACTTCATCTTTTGTTACAAGAACAATGTTAACTTGATTCCCTAAATGTTCATTTTTATATTATTAGTTGATTGTGTTTTCTTCATACCATAGTGATCCAAGCCAGTATCACCAATAACAAAAGACTTTCTAGTTAGACTTTTGTTTAGTTTCTACTTTTCTTTGTACATAGGAAAGTTGTCTAGTTTGATTATAGCTAAAGCTAGTTTTGTTAATCTTGGTGTGAGGATCTTTGACATGGAACATGTACATGAAATCTCATTACATCAAATCAAATGCAGTCATAGTCACATTTGATTAGGTAAGCAGATGACTTTTGTAAATGAAACAGAAAATAGTCATCTATGTTATTTTATACTTTACTCATTAGTTTTTAATTTGCGAAGGAATTGCTAAATGAGCTGTACTCAAACATTCGCTATAGAATTTTTCTTTTTCTTCCTTACTTCTAGGCGTCATACCCTAAAGTGAGGAAAAGTGTTATACATGCTTGATTATCAGGAAGACTTGAGATTGAAGATGAAATATCTCCTCTTATTTCTTTCAAATTTCATTCAGAAATTAAAACTTCTTTACCAATTTTTTTTTTGAAAAAAGAGAATCCAGGGAGTAAGAATTATCATTTCTATGTATTGCAATGAGGAATCAAACTCTCCGCATGTAGCATAACAGTAATCTAGGACTCAAAGAAGCAGACAATTTTGAAGAAACAATATCTTTTATTGGGAAAAGAGAAATTATACGCTGAACTTGTAAGAGCTACTGTGCATTAAGAGAACATGCAAAATGTCAGATGGTTAGTTTGTAAAAGGAAAGCTTCTCAATCTTTCAGTTTTGATGGGCATAATCCAAAATCTTCCCTTAACAACAAACAGTCTTTCTAATTATTCACGTCTGCACAGCCATATGCAAGCAAGAGCATCTCTACCTAAAACAAAGCATATTAATACCTTCTTGCAGAGTGCATTAAAGGAGAGTAGCAGTTGATGAACAATGTTTCCATTTCATCGTCCATGTCACATCAATGCATGTCTACTCTAATTAAGGAGCTCAAGGGGAGGAGAAATGGGTAATAAGAAACACTCTCACTGTCTCACATGGTCAAGTCAAGAGAGAGAAAGGAAGAAAAAGATAAAGAGAGAGAGAGAAGGTGCGTGTATGTGTTTGTATGTGCGCGTTTTCTTTCACCTTTTGAACTTCAATGCTCATGCATGGCTGGACTCCCCCCAATACCATATCATACCGCGTCATGAGAAAAAAGATGTTTGTCTTTGTATTTTGTCCAACTAAAGAAGAATCCTACTTTCCTTCCATTTCAAACCGGCAAACTTACGAGTAAGCAGGGAAAAAGTATGTTCTGAAGGTCCAAACCAAGCGTAAATGCAGATTCAAACACAGAAGACAAAAACACCATACCCCTAATTAATTAATAAATAACAAGAAACGGCCACGCACATATGCATATTCTAGCACTACTACACATCATGCTTGCTCATCTTGTACTCGCAAAGACTTTACTAAAGAAGAAGAACATGTAGGAGAGAAGAAGAAAAATTTGAACTTGCCATTAAATTTTTGAACAAATACAACTAAATGTCCCGCATTTCCTCTCAAAGTTTCCTGCTTTCTTCAAATTTTCTCTTTCGTGACTCCTACTTCCAAATGGATTTGTCAAATGTACTTCCTTACTACAATTATCAATGATTATCATTTCAAATATTTGGCAACTTATAGCGAAAAAAGATGATATAAAAAGGGAAAGGAAGAGACAAGAATGTGGTGTTTGATGTTTTCATCTTGGACTTGGAAAGAATTGCGTACCAGCCATGAAGGCGTTGAATGGAGCGGGGTAGATTGATGAAGGATCTACGAACACCGCGTTCGACGAGGTTGCAACTGTCACACAAGCTCCACCGCCTGTGGGGGACGTTGCGGTGGTTGCAGTGGCGGTACGTGCAGTGATCAGATTGAGCGCTTGCTGGGATCCACTACCACCACCGGAGGATGTTTCTCCAGCGGCCATGTAGGTGCTTTCTGGGCCCTGATCGTAGAGAATTCCCTTGAACACATGACCCCCAATGTTCACTGTAGCTTTGTAAGCGAACTGGTCGTCGTTTTCATCTACGCCACTCACTCGCATGCATTGGAACAGCGCTTGAGAGTTGATTTCCAGCGGAAATTTCCCTAATTCTAACCCTAAACAATAAGATTTCAGAAAGAGGCCTTAACGTGAATCGACTTTTTATAAATTAGTATATAAAAGTGTAGCGGTTTTGATAAATTATTGTGTGGAAGAAATGGCAGAAAGAAAGAAAGAAAGCAGAGAGAATAGAGGGTCATACACAGATATCAACACATGACAGACACACACAAAGAGGAAAAATAGTTTCTTCCCCTCGATCCACTCTGGTCACTTCAGGAATACTAAACAACAGTATTTGTAAAAGGAAAAGGAAGAAAAGCTGATGGGGTTTCCTATGGAGGTCGATTTCATTACACGCAACGCAATCGAGCATGCTCTCCCAATCTCAGTGTCTTTCTCTCTCTTCACATTTTCTCGATGATTCTCTGAGGATGTGTCTATTTTCTTCTTAAGACTAAATCTTTGGAACTGTGAGTCGTGCCAGGGAAAAAGAAAATAAACAAGGTGAAAGTGTGTGTTGCGTGTATATAGATGTCTGTACCTGACGTATTGGTTGGCAAACGAGTGCACGCAAGAGAGGAAGAGCTGGGATTTTCTCTGTGTCTTTTGGAATTCTCTCCGCGAAGCTGTAGTTGTTGCTGCTGTTGGTGCTGCAAAGTAGCTAACTGTTGTTGTCTTTCTCGGCGCCTTGCAGTAGGAACCCAAGTACTTTTCACATGGGTTTGGCACCCAAATCCTCGGCTGTTACAACAAGTTCTACATCGCATGTGTAAGCAATCTTTCTTGGCTTGGTTGCCACAGTCTTGGCAACTTATGCCTCCACCACCACTAGACCTCATCATCATGAAGCCTGATCTCGACGGCGATTCATCAGAGACGTTGATAGAGCTCCTCCCAGGTCCTACTCCTAAACCAACGGCAGATACATAGAGATCTTGCTGTGGATTTTGGTGGCGTTGGTTGAGAAACTCTTGTTGTTGCCATAGGTCCAAGCCCTTGTAAGAAATGTCTTCATTTTTGTACCAAATCCAGCTTTCTTGTGGGATTATTAATGGCGGGTTGTTGTTTTGTTGCTCCTCTTGATTATTACTTCCTCTTCCACTACCTAGTGAGAACAAGCTAGCCATACCTCTAAAGCTGACCCAGACCTCAATTGTGGTGACAGACAATCCATATCAGAGACCACCCCCCCTCAGGCTTTGGCTTTTTGATTGGAATCCCAGAAACCAAATGCAGAAAGAAGCCTTTGAACTTCCCGAATTTCGGGTTCTGAGTAGAAAAGGTAGTGCAGTACTCGATTTTTCTCGGAATTCTTGTCCCCTCAGATTCTTGTATCCTTGTATAGAGACTAGAGTATGTTCCTGTCTTTCTCTCTCTCTCTGTCGTAATCTCTTAAAAACCGTGTCAAATGAACAGTCTTTGTTTAATTTGCTTCTTGTGTTCTTGGTGCTGATGGGTACTTGCAGGTGGGTTAGCTGAAAGATAGCAACTTTGACAACTTTAACTTTTCTGAAGAAAAACCTATCCTTTCTTCTTCTTCTTCTTCTTCTTCTATCTTTTACAGTGTTTGCAATAGCGATGAGGCATTAAATTTAGAGACACAGAATCACTCTCCGCAACGCCGCCATAGCCTCTCTCTCACTCTGCTACCCAAATTTAAGTCTCTCACCACCCATCTCTCTCCATGTTCCTGATTTGTTGCAGGTCTCCGAAAACCTTTTTAGCTCTCTGAGCAACTCCTCTCTGTGTGTCCCTCTACAACTAAAACAATCTTTTCTCTTTAACAAAAATAACCTCTCCCATTAGCTACGGATGTCACCATCTCATCCCTCTGTCTAACGGAATGATCACATTTTCATCCCCATCCCAACGACTCTTCAGCCGCCACGTGTCGGTCCATTTCCGATTTCTTGAATGAATTTTGATATTAGGGAGCGATGACTATAAGGAGGGAAGTCTTATCCAATGATTTTAGTTTTCAATGCGTGAAATTTAGAAAGTGCATGTGAGGGCGTAGCTGTAAAGCATAGTCTCGTCCACTGTAATTTTTATTTGTTTGATTTGTCAGCATTTAGTGTTCCTGTTTAGCCATGCAATTACTGACTAATTTTAGTTTAATAAGGGCAGTGAAAAAGAGGCGTGCTTTTTATCGAGTTCTTAAAAGTATTTCCGAATTAGGTGCTTTTCTTTTTGTGGGGGTACGTACAGGGTAACACAGCGCCACCCCCAGTCCTCGTACTTGTTTATTTAATCCCCTCTTATATAATTAAGCTCACATGCATATGCACAAGAGAAAAATTATGCATCATGTGGATACAGTAACATTCTATTTCAATATTCATTTTCTAGAATCTCCTCTGATATGATTCATTCAGCACCGGTTTTCATATTTTAGTGTCGTCCTCATGCAATTTAATTGGTCATAATTGACACAGATTATCTTAGGTCTTATCGCACTCGTGCATTAGTAACCACACTAATCTCCAGATTTCTGCACCCACCACCAAGGTCAGTGAACAGTAGCCTGTGCTTGTAAAAAATTCTCAAACTTTCCTTAATTTTGTAATTTTATTCTAAGCTTTAAAAAATGATAATTAAATACTCAAATTTTTTATTTTAACCTGACGTTAGTATCTCCGTTAAGTTGCTGACGTGACCTGCTACGTGTTTTACGAACCCTAAGCACTTATATATTTCAAACCTAATTAAACTAACTAATTAAATTTGACTAAATTATGCCATTAATTAAATTTACTGATTAACATCATTTTGGGGATTGAAAGAAAGAGGGCGTTAGCATGAAAGAGTGTTAACGTAGTTTAAGTAAGTTTTAATTAAACGATGTAATTTAGTTAAACTTAGTTAGTTAGTTTAATTCGGTCTTATGTGTATAAATGTTTAGAGTTTCTGGAATATGTGGCATGTCACGTCAACAAACTTATCAGAGACACTAACGTCGATCTATAATTGAAAAAGTTGAAAATTTGAGTATTTAATTGTCATTTTGTTAAATTCGGACAATAATTGAAAAATTAAGCAAAGTTTTTAAAAATTTTCATAATTAATCCTTTTAAGTTATCACTATTCTTCTAAATTTGAAAACCTTAAACTTAACAATAGAGTAAATTAGGGATAATGAAAATCAAGTCTAAGTCAAAAAAATTCGATTTCTCAAACTCAATTCTAATTTAGTTCATTAATTTTGAATTAGCTTAAATATAGTAAAAATTTTCAAGTCAAATTTAAATCTTCAAAAAAATTGATTCCCAACTCAAACCTAATTAAATTAGATTTGCCTCGTTGGCTTATATATTAAAATTTTTTATTTATCACCTCTTAATCAATTTAATTTGATATTAGGCTTTTAGAAATGTTCGATATTGTGATAATATTACGCATAAGATATTTTTAAGTTAAGATATGATATTCCTTTTTTATATGAAACACTTTTTTTTTTAAACTGAAACTATATTACTAATAAAACGACCAGGAAAATCGAATCAACCGGACCAACCTAGCCCTGAGTCGACAGACTCGCCCAATACACCCGACCTAGATCCAGAAGATTGACGAAGAAAACCTGGAGGAATTACATCCGTAGTAGGACACTCAGAACAAGCAATAGTAGTCACAAATGGGGGAAAAACCGTTCCCCAAGACACAAAATCAGACTGGAACAACGCCTCCCTAGCTATAGCATGGGCTGCCTTGTTCGCTGATCGTTTGACATGATAGACATCAATGTCGCTAAGCTCATGTAGAAGAGCTTTACAATCCGAGACAATCACCCCAACATAAGACAAATCAGAAACACCATTCTTCAAAGCATTCACAAGCAATAGGCAATCTGATTCAATAACATTACATTGTATACGATTGAGTTTTAACCAATTGCTTTCATACCAATCTGATTCAATAACAGCTTTCATACCAATTGCTTCTGCAAGAGTAGGATCAGGAGGACCATCAAAAAGCTGAGCATAGATGTGAATAATGTTACCTTGGTGATCCGAATTAAGCTGCCACAAGAGATACGACGTGTAGAAACATCCAGCGCGACATCAAAGTTGCATTTATACTGGCCAAGCAGAGGGGGGGACCACCGAGTGGGAGGACCAGCCCTGGTGCCATGTTGCGCTGGAGCACTTATGATGCAAGTGGCTTCTTCCCACTCCTGGCACACAGTGTTAACTTTGACAAATTTCACATACCAAAAATGTGTTCTTAATGTAAGTTTGGCGTGTTAAGCATACAAATTCTTATATTATTTAAGGTTATGTTTGGTTGAACGTAAGATTTTTAATAGAATGGAATGGAATGTAATGAAACATTAGCAAAATTATTGTTTGGGAGGGATAGAATGGTTCATAATGTAATATAGTGAAATATTGTTTGAAAGAAGGGTTTATAATGTAATATGGTGAAAAGTTGTTTATCTTTGTATATTTAATCCTAAACCCCTCAAATTTAAGATTTCTTAATTTTACTATTTAAGATAGAATGAGATATAATATGAAACTATCTTCTTCCATCTCATTTTACTTCATTCCATTATAAACCCTCTTTCTAAGCGACGTAATAATATTACATTACATTACATTCCATTCCATTAATAAATCCTCAACTAAACATAACTTAAAAGAAAAAAAGAGAACGTTTATATAAAAAAATTTCAATAGCTCAATATTTTAAAATGTTCGTAAAACACTACTTTTGAGATTATAAAAGAAATTTAATAACAACAACAACAATTAGTAAGAATCTAATTGAGAGGTAAGGTCTAAAAAAATTTAATAGTATGACTTTTTAAAGAAGTAAAATAATAAACAGTCTTTCTGCTCTCTTCAAGTTATATAAAAAGAATTAACCTCGATACAAAAAATATGATTTTGAAGGCCAAATATAACGTAACAGCCATTCCTTTTAGGGTTGGGGTTGAAGTAAGATACATTGCAATCATTCTCCAACTAATGTCCCCACTTAACATCGATGGATCTAATCTTCTGGCTTTCTCAGAGGTTTAACGTACTCTTTCAGTTATGTTGCTTGTAGTTTCCAGTCTCATACAAGAAATGTTTTGTCGTTTTAGTTTTAACCATTGAAGCCACCTGAAGAAGCTCTCAATTTTAGCGCCACAAGATTGATTGGAAGCTGACTGACTTTGATTGATTGTTGTGGATTTTGGTTGAATTCAACAGTTTTGAAGCAAAAATATGGTGTGTAGTTTCTAAATCTAAATAGAGTTTGTACCTCCTCCTTCCAGAGATGCATGTGATTATTACTGATTAGGCTGCTGTGTAGTTTGTCAGATGGCTTTTATTGGCCAATTCAGCCAAACTCTCCGTACAATCCTGGAATTTTTAAACCCACAACCATCCACATTAATTAACACACTGCATTGGGTTTATTGGATAATTCCGTACAATCCAGTTAATTAAAGACGTTGCATTGGGTTTATAGCCCTGTTTTGTTTCTTCTATTGGTACCAGCCCCAAAACTCAAAAGCATACGATACGATGCGTTAAGTTTTTAACTGACCAATACGACTGACGAAGTCAGGACCTGACCAAGCAAATCTAACTAGGACGATCGATAAGTCCCTGCCATTACCAAATACCAAAGGGCAGCGAGTCCATCTGTCCGTGGTCCACACCCACCACCTCAGGAATCAGCAAGTGGCTTAATACTATCGCTTTGCTTTCATGGTACATTAAAAAGTCAATACCATCATCTATTATATGTACTGAGAATAATTTAATGATCACTCTCTATTTATATTACCAATTCATATATACGTGGAATTAGGATTAATCATCAAAATATGGATGTTCCTGAATGTATACTTTCTCGTGAGACCAGCAATTCCAAATTCGCATTTTGTTTTCCGTCGAGGCTATGTGTGCTTGTTTGGAGGTATAGAGAAAAAAGGTATAAGTATGAAATGACAATTGATATCTGGTAGTAATGAATTTATCATTGAAAAGTTAAGAGTTTCATTCTCTAGTTTTGGACAATCCTTCGTTCCTCTCATAATCTAGAGGAATGAGAGTGATTGCTGTGTTTTTAATTTTTTATGTAGATAAAAAGTAGAAATTAAAAAAGTACCAAAGTATAATTATGAGCTTAATAACTTCATAAGTAAAGCTTTAATTTCAATAATCAAATTTACGGTGAAATCAATTAAATAATTAATTATACTATAATTAATTAAAATATAATTTATTCATTAATTAAAATACGGTAATTAATTAATTAATTAAAATATAATTATTCATTAATTAAAATATTGTAATTAATTAATTACAATATAATTAATTAAAATATAATTCAATCATTAATTAAAATATTTTTATTAATAGAAATATAATTTATTCATTAATTAAAATATAATTCATTTTGTAATTAATTAATTACAATATTTTTCACAAACCAACCACTATCAATAGTAATGGTAATCATTCCTTCCTCTTAACCAACCATCATATTTATAATGACAATTTCTATTCTCATTCTTCACTATATTTATTCTCATTCTTATTGTCATTCTCCGTGCTAACTAGCCGCCCCTAAATTACATCGCAAAAAGAAAACACAGAACCCAACACATGGTTTTGGTAACTCATAACTAAATATTTTCTTTTTCTAGCTAAACCCTACGTTGCTACGGAGCAGAGGCTCTCCAAAACTTTAGGTCGGTCCTTCCATTATACTTTGGTCCCCGTGTAATGTCAGGAATAATTAAAATGTCTAATAATTATCAATGAATATTTTGATTTTATTCTATAAATTTAAGTGCAGGATCTCGCCTGCTGCAACATTTTTGATTAAACAATGTCATCACTCTTCCATGCACATTACACATCTATTCACAAATCACATGCTTTAACTTTTAAGCGATGCTTAAAAATTAGATGGGGGACGTGCGAATCTTGTAGGATGCCCGCAAGCATAGAAACTCACAATTTTATACGTAGTAGGTTTTGTATATATTATTACGTAGCCTTGCCGTAATTAGTAAAATTGCTCTTTTATGATCATAAGGGTTACGGAGGTTCTATTCACGGAAACAATCTTTTATTAAGATACAAAGGGAAATCTACGTACGTTATGACCCTCTTCAGATTTATACAGAGTGGGAAACTTTGTAGCCAAAAGAGTCTTTTTTATCTGTTACATGTAGGTATTTATGTTAAAAAAATTAATTATCAAATAATCATTCATGTGGATTAAAACACTCAATTCAATATAAGAACAGGGTATAAGTTAGGTATTTTAGTCCATGTAGATGATTAGTTTACAATTATTTTTCATGTACACACCTATATGTTATGAATAAAAAAGATTTCATTAATTAAATTAACAAAATTAACATTTTTGAATTGAATTATTAAGGTCATAAATTTCTTTATTTTTATTTTTACTTTCATTTTTAAAATTTATTTATTTATTCCTATTTCTTGTTGATAATTTAGAAACATTCTCTTTATTAGTTAGGAGTAAGGTTGTGTATACTGGACCTCTCAACCCAAATCTTGTGTTTAGAGAAATTTTTTAATTGGTTATTGTTGCTGTTGTTGTTATTGTTGTTAAGATTATAAAGATTTGTCAGTTAATTGAAATTTTTAAAAACTTAGGTAACTTAAAATCTAACAACCTAAATAATCAATATATTATATTTTTTATCTTTTACCAGTATTTTTATATTTCTGACTCTTGAAAAAGAAAAAAAATAATTCACAGAGAAAATATATATAACCCCTTTATATGTGAACTGGTGGTTCAACTTCAGTTCTTGGTTCCTTTTATGTGATAGCTGTTTTCTATTCGCTGTTCATGTTACAAACTTGCCTTATTACACCCAACTGAAGGAGTTCACTTCAACTAAATGTTTCGTTGTTAGTACGTAGAGGGAACCTTATTACGTACCCCAGGGTCTCGTGAAAGGATCAAAAACGAAGGTAATGCGGAATACCTGGATTCGGTTCCATCTCTGATTCCGATGCCGATTCCGAG
>JAOTBA010000203.1:20478356-20503685 GCA_025629845.1 Erythroxylum squamatum
TACCTTTTATTTAGACATTTTAATTATTTCATTATTTTTTATGTACATGAATATTCTTAATTAAATTGAAAAATAATGACATATAAAAAAGGAAAATTATCAAAAATATTTTCTTGAAAAATAATTATCAAAATAATCAAAATAAGTAATAAAATAAAAGTTTAATTTAACAATAAAATTATTTTAAAGTTTTTACACTATTATATAAATAGACATAATATATAATATTAATTAGGGTAGGGTTGGAATAGTGAGCAATGTTGGGATTGTGCGTTAAAAAAGATGAGAGAAGCTTGTGGGGTTCAATTCACGTGGTTTATAAGGTGAATTGAATTTGTTAAGAGAGTGGATTTTAAACCCATGGAAGAATTTAATTCATGCCCTTTTTTTAGTTCCAAACAGATGAATTCAATTCATCCTCTTCTAAACGGGGAGCAATTATAAAAATTTACCAGAGGATCGTAAGAAACATGCCCAACTAGAGTTCTTATGGTACATTCGTGTAGATTCTTGCTTGATAAGCCAAACTCTCTGATCACACATGCTCCATCCGCTAAAAGGATGTCGTGCGGTTAATTAGCTAAGATTAAACACTATGTTGGGTATGGACAAAGCTCGGACTCAAGTGTTTTTAAAATAGTGATAGGCCGAAATGGAAATGGAATAGCTGGAACCGGAAGAAATTGATTTCAACTTAAGCCCAAAACAGGAAAGCTTGAGACAAAGTTCAATAACGGGCTTTCTTACTACTGAACGCATCGATACTACTTTGCTTCCCGGATTGGTACACAGAGAAACATGCACATGATGCAAGCTCTCTCTAGAGGTTAAGAGTTGGTGTTTTTATTTTTGTTTTACAAGTCAAAATTTGATATATAGAGACAGTTTTCAGGCACATGTAGGTGCATTCTAGTAGAGGTACTGAGGTAGTACAGTTTGTGTTCAAATTGATTACGCGTGTATATATATATATATGTATGTATCAATACGACAGTATACAGAATAAAACTTGGAAGACCAAATTGATCCGTCCCTTTGAAGAAACATGCATGCGTATGAGCCAAAGGAAGGTGCACCCAACCCACCACGTGTTGGTGCTTAATGACAGAAATTGATTGCAGAGTTTTATCTTACAAGTTAGAAAACATTCAATTCTGCCACCTAAGACCCATTTTTCGACTTTCATAAAAACCAAGACCCACTTTTTTTAACAAAACAATACAAAACTGCCCTAAAAGTAGATGTAATGTCACCACCTTGGCATAATTCATACGGGATTCAAGGGAAAGGCAATGAATAGTTAGTTAAAAACTAGATAAGCGACGTCCCCAAATTGCAGGAGCCAGCCAGTGATCTGGCCACGTGAGAACTCAATTACGCATATGACCCTGCCACGACATGACATTTTAAAACTCTTGTACAAGTTGATGTGCGTTGACCTGCTCAGGTCAAAAAATCCTCGCCGCCATTCGTCCCGGGCGACCCCCAACTCCGTGTGCCTTTGTCCCTCGACCGAGTCATTTGGAGTAAATTTGCATTATGTTTAGATGCAAGGCCAATAAATCACAAACTCATTAACGTTGTTTTCTTTGTTTATCCTAGCCTAGGTATCTAAGCTAGTTAACTTGTCATCTTATTTTTGTTAGTACGTATAGAGGACCTTATTACGTACCCCAGGGTCCCGTGAAAGGATCAAAAACGAAGCTAATGCGGAATACCTGGATTCGGTTCCATCTCTGATTCCGATGCCGATTCCAAGCTCCAAACGACTCCGAATCTCGCGGGTCCTTTAGCGGAAAGTGTTCACCGACTCACGGGCAAGGCCTTTCTACAGTTTCTCAAGTTCCGAGCTTCCTTAACGGGTCAGGAACCTTATGCTCGTGAACTGTTTCTCTGAGTAACTGCAGGAGACCTTACCTTTATATAGCTTCCATATCGGGCTTCCCCATCACAAGGTCGATATGGACCCGGTCCATACTAATCGGGACCCATTTTCCACCTGGACTTTGACCCCTTGAATTAAATCATTTATTGGGTCACTTTAATATCTTTATTTGGATCAAATGACGTAGTTTAATCGGTAATTTGTTTAAAACCCAAAATTGCAATTAATTGTAGTCCAATTTTATGAGAGACATTGACAACATTGCCCCAGTGGACAAAAATGTCTAACATTCGCAACTTAGGGTCAACTCGAACGTGATGCCAAATCTTCAATAATTGATTTGAGGTGCATTTTACTGTCATGTTATATTTCTATACTAGTCTGAATTTTGAGTAAACCAATTAAGTAAAATTTATTAACAAAATAAATAATTATTATTTTATGCATTTTAAATAAATTATTTATAAAATCAAAATCTAGTATGTCATACACCTGAATCAACTAAATCAAAATCTTAAAGAAAGCATGTTGGATTCGAGAAGCCGCAATCGAAAACTGACGATATTGTATTCTATATAGCTTTTAAGATTGTATCAGTAAGTAATAAGCTGTAATTGAAGAAGATCTTATTTTGTCTGATATGTAAAAAGATTTGGTCCGTACATACAGCTGCCTGAGGGAATTCAGAGATTGAAGCTTCTTCTCTGCCATGCCATGCGCTCCGGTCGTGTAACAGTATCATATAATATAATAATTTTGGTCTTAGTAATAATGCATGTATATAATAGTTTTGGTCTTAGTAATAATGCATGTATATAACATAATAATGCATGTATATAATATATATTTTTCATATGGCTGTGGTAAAAAGCAAGTGAAAGATAGAATTATTGCATATCATCTTTTACCTCTGTCTGTACTAATCTCGAGCCCTGTGCTTGTTTGGCATGGTTGACTCGTACACCCTCTCATCTCATGCCCCGTTACTTTATTGTGCACACAAATACTCTTCTTGTATTGTTCTTCAGAGACGGAGACAGGGACGGGACAGGGAACAGGGAGAAGATGACGTGGGTCGTTTTCAGGAATTAAATGCTTTAAATTCGTCAGCCTCTTAAAGTGGTGGCTGTTGAATCCTTTTCTCTTTCTCGTGTGTTGCATTTCGTTTTATTACTCGCAAAATGTTTTATGTATTACTGCCATGTCTTTAGTAGATAACTGAGACTTTAGGATATGTCTGATTGGCCACAAATCCCAAGGATAACTAACTCTTGTGCGTTCAAGGCAAGGTATGGGTAAACTCTTGCATTACACGTAGTTTATCAACTTCCCACAGCGAGAGTAAAGAGAAGACAGAAGAAAAGAAAATAAATATGACAGATCTCTCTTTATGAAGTACAAGTGAACGAGATAACACGTATGTACTCTGGGTGGCGACCAAAGTATGTTGTCATATTCAGTTTCTGAAGAGTGATCAAGAGAAGAGAAAGGAATACACGGAGGAAGATGATGATGTTTGATGGTAACAAGGAAGCATGTGAAGTAAAGTCCTCAAAAGATTACATTCATTCCGTGATATCCATATATATATATATATATATAAAAAAGGTGTTTGATAAACAACTTATCAGTTGTTTTTTATTTTATTCACATGCAATTAATGTTGAATGTGCTTGTTGACATGGGATCCCTTCAGAATCAGGGCTTAGTCGTCTTTGTCTAGATTCGATCAGTTCCATGTTTTTCTCAACTAGCGAAAAGAAAAGAAGAGAAAAAGGCAGTAGCTGAGTAGAAACAATGGTAATAACCCTTAAATGGTGTGCAAGATGACTCTTTTCTTTAACTTTCGGTCCAAAATGTGGAAAGAGATCAATCAATTTTCAAAACCCTTAATACTGGATAAAAATGGTCGAGAAACTTGGGTTTGGTTTGACAATTAGTTGGATATCATCCCATTAATAGATCACCCGTTATACTTTTGGCTGAGATTATGTCTGCCAACTAATGCTCGTGTATCTAAACTTATGGAGGATGGAAGTTTGAGAATGAATTTAAGAGGATTTGCACTGCTGCAGGAACAGTACTTGCCTCTGCTTGCTGATACTACCTCTGCTGGCTCCCTAACCCAAAAGGTGTCTTCACCAATGCTTTTTGTCATCAAATTTTCAGAACTGGGTTTCAAAATGTTCCTTGGTTTGAACTCATACGAAAAAATACCATTAACCCCAAAGCCTCTGTCATTTCGTGGTTGGCCATTAAAAACTGTCTTCAAATCAAATGTCGGTGGTTTAACTCAGCTGATAAGGTATGTGTCCTTTGCAAGAATACTGATGAGAATAGGGACCACCTGTTTTTCTATTGTATTTATTCCAAGTCTATTTGGATTAGAGTTCAATACATGGTGGATGCTGCAAATCCTATCTTTGATTGGGAAGACACATTAAGGTGGTTCATTGAGAGGACTAAAAGTGGTAAAGCGAATGCTATCCTTCTTAAGGTAGCCTTCACCACTACCATCTACATGATTTGGAGAGAAAGAAATCAAAGAATATTCAAACAAGTTGAAGAAGAAAGGCATCGATTAGCATATATAATTCTGAACGGAATACGTACTATTGTAGTGGCAAGGAAAGTAGAGCATAAGTTAACACCAGGCATGAGAACAAAGTGGCACCTCTAATGTTAGTATGTGGATATAGTTCGTTAGAACTATAAACACTACTTGTATTATGCTTAATTTCCGTCATTTATGGAGATGGACTAGGTTCACAACTTGTTTATGCTTATTTTGAACTTTTTGTACAGTAAATGAATCATTTTCATTTTTCAAAAAAAAAAAATCAAAACCCTTATCTCTCACTGATTATCTGAACACATTTTGTTAGAGTATATTATATTGACTAAACATGAAAATATTAAAGGGTTTAAATGGTAAGGGTCAATTATCTAAATGACTAGTTCTAGTTATTTTAACAGTGGTTGACCCAAGCCCAATTCTTATTAGTGGACTCTATACTCTGTCCATATTAAAAATTCTAATATGGTATTACAGCCCGTTTGTCTCGATGGTTTGAGGCGGTGCCCAGTTCTATCCCTTTGCCCAATATATCCAACAGATGTCCAGCCCTGTTTTGGGTTGAGAGGGTGTATAAAGAATCCCATATCGGACAAGTATGAGTGCATTCAACCATTTATAATAGTGTGCAAACCTCCCCTCTCAAGCTAACTTTTGAGGGTAAGTTAGGTATTTCAATATGGTATCAGAGCAGGTTTGGTCCAGATTATTAATTTCCCAGTTGTCTGTCTGGATATTCAGTCCCAATGGCCCGGTCTGATTACTACTGCGTTTATTTCAAATGATAAATGAATGTTCAGTCCCACTTGTACTTGAGGGGGAGTGTTAGAGTATCTGATATTGACTAAACATGAAAATGTTAAAGAGTTTAAGTAGTAAGAATCAACTATCTAAATAACTAGCTGTAGTTATTGTCAATGGTTGATCCAAACTCAATTCTGATTAGTGAACTCTACAATTTGTCCGTATTAAAAATTCTAATAAAATAATTAGAAGAATAATTATATATAATATGGCCCCTGATCCAAGATTTTATGTACAACGGTTGTATATTTGAGTTTCTTCGAAACACTTCTCTAACGTTTTGCCTTATTGATCATGACAGTGCCCATTAAATTGTGGCTTGTCGCTACAAAAACGCGCGTGCAGCCGTGCATGTGCTTTTTAAGGGGATAGTGTACGCAGTGGCCTACCATTCCTTGTCATATTAGGACCCATTTGCATTTCGGAACACTTCGAAAATTACACAATCATCTACCTACACCACAATAAAGACAAAATGTCACCTTCAGAGAAACCCTAGTTCATCATTTTGCAACTTATCTGGGAGCTCTAGGAACCACAACTTTTGACAGTGACCCCAATTCATGCCCAGTTGAGATCCCACTAGTGATCAGTTCAGTTTGATAATTTCCTGATCAGATTCCAAAGAGAAGATTGGGTTATATGTAGTTGTATACAGTTAATTATACTCCAAAGAAACAAGTCGTCTTGCTAAAGTTTCAACTGATCTATAATTCATCAAGAGTATAATTAGTAACTGTATACATACAACTACATATTACTGTATACAATCATCAAGAGTGTAATTGGGATAGAGCGATTGGTGACTGTAAATTCAAAGATATATTATTCTGTAAATTAGCACTTTCTTTTAATCTTTGAATAAACGAAATCATTAACAAATGACCTACGTCAGGGTCATTTAGAAATTTTGTTCAAGTTGCTGGCATAACAAAGTCCTAAGTCTGATCTTAACCGCAGTTTATTCTTAAAACATAATTGAAATTCATTAATTATTCACTTGTCTCAGTTGTTGAATCATTTAATCGAGCAGTACCTTCGTTCATATGCAATAACTCTTATCGTTCGTAAACTCAGCAGGGTTCCTTAAGTAGTGAGAGCCCGTGACTAATTCTAACACTTTTAAGGTAAAAAGAGAATATAGTTTCTTATCTGTACACCTTTAGCATTTAGTTTCTTATTTGTTCATTGAAACCCTAAATTAGGCTGGAAACTAGCTTTGATTTTCATGGTGCCTAATGCCTATAAGCTAATGGAAATGGTCGCTTCCATAGGGTAAACGCTGTAAGTAACATGTTAATTGGTTTATGTATATATAGTATCACATAATTGCTGATTCAACGATTTTAAGAACGTGAATATAGGATAGGTATAACATGCAGTTTTTCCAAAATAATCACCTCACAACTCAACAGCTACGAAAACTACACAGCAGCTAATTAAAGAAGTTATAAGAGAAGCTGGGGTATATATGGTCATATTGTAAGGATGTATACAATTGGTAACTGTTTGTGCTAATGAGTAATAGTTCTAATAATTAATATGCCTACTTGTTCTTTCTAAATTGTTTGTATTCGAGTTTAGTGAAAACTAAAATTGAGATTCCTGACAAAGAAGTGATTGTAACCAAAGTTTTAAGTAACCTTTTGCTAAAAACATTTGATGTACGAGCAAGCAAATATAATTACGATAACCATATACAGTGGAATATTGCAGCCACGAGTTGTCTATTTCGGTTCATGTCGTCAATCACAGTAACAACTGTTAGGTGGAGAACTACACACTCAAGGTGATGTGATGAAGAAGGTGACAAATTCAATGCTTACCAAAAAGGAAGAGCTGACTAATTCAATGTTCTAGTCACTCTTGTTCTGTCTTTTATGTGCAAGGACCAGAAAGAAAACAAAAGAAACAAACAAAGAGACGATAATTGTCAACAAAGGGGTACAGTTAGATGATTACACCTTATTATCTAGATGTTATCAAGGGCTTGGAGTTGGAGCCCATGAATTTGCATGTTTCAGTTCAACGAAATCTGATCTTAGAGTTCTGGGGTGCATTAGCACGTTCTTAGCAACTAGTTTTGGGAATTCTCGAAATTCCTGGGGAAGTGTTTCTTTACCATTTTCATCATATTTTGGGTATTTGGAGTGCTGCCTTATTTTGATCAAAGATCACATCAACAAAGCTATGGTCACGTCCCATGGAACAACCCATTTTTATAGCTACCTACTCATGGCCTAGCGTCCACTTTGCCCTTAATTAAAATACAAGAAATCACTTGTTATTATTTAATACACTTCCCATTGAAAAATAAATAGTGTAATTTTACGACTCTCTTATATATAGATTGAAAAATATTTAATGAATGAAGATAAAGTATGCTTGTGTACGTGATCTTGCAGTCATTATCTCCACTGTAATAATCAAGGCTAGGTATTTAGTTTTGATGGTTTAGGACCACTAACTTGGCCATTCTTTAATTTTGTGCCTAATTCGCCATTATGAAGTAATTATAGCAGAGAAGACAACTAAGTGCTTATTAGATGAAAACGCCTTTTTTGAGACGCTATGTATTTAGTTGACTTTATCGTCTTGGTCTCCAATTCACTTGAAACAAATACTACGATGAAGTGATCATAGATCGGGTATCACTATCTTAACCTTTATGGTCATCTAAAGATAACACAGTTTAGTAGAGCAAAGAGGGCTACGCGAGTGATAGTCCAGTGTGTGTATATATAATTAAATTATAAACTAATTGAGTGAATTAATTTATGAATAAAACTTTAAGGGAAAAGGATTTAATTGTCCTTTATTTTCCCAGTTCTGATAAAGTTAGCATTAATGCAAGAAATGTAACCTAAAACTGAAAAGAGCCTTCTTTTTTTTTTTGGCTCAGATTAAAGTTCTAACCTAAGTTTGAGATCGAGTGAGCTAAATGATATGATACGATATGATAGTACAAGTCTAATAAATATCATTTGACATGTTTACTAGAACAATAAAACGAAGTGGCAGCAGATAAGTTTATACCATATTCGTGCTAAATTAAAGAGTTTGTACAAAGACAATGGCACCCAAGTCGTTGCTAAACTTTGAGTTCATTAAATGTTTTAATAATCATATAGCTAGGATTGTGGCGTGAAACTGAAGACCGGGAATGAGAGAGCTACCGTGATTAGTGAAGGGGTGTTGCTGGGCGTTGGGAATTGCCTCGATTAGGCAAGTAGGCAGGCTAGCATCCAATAATATGCTCACTGCACCGTGAAAGCGATGCACCGCCCAAAAATATCACACTTTTTCTCGTTTACCTTTTTCACATTCTTATATTATATAATACCATCAATCCCCTTTACTTCTCGCAAATTGTGCCCTCTCTTCGCTTGGTTTTGTGTTCTCTTTTGACTCCAACGCGTGGACTGTCTCCAATTTCATAGCCAGGGCCTGCTATTGTTTGCATATCTACCGACTTAATGAGAATGGTCCAAAAAAACCTTGAGTCACAAGATTCTTACAAGTTGAACCGGTCCAAATGTCACTTTTGTCTAAAATGACGAGTTACAGAGCTTTGTTATTCTTGGTAGACGGTATATGCTAGTTCTAAAGTCCTCAACAGTATATGTTAGTTCTACAAGGCAGAAAACAAGTCATCAAGTGAGAAAAGAACCGCTTCGTATAACAATTCAGATCAAAAGTTTTACAGAGACCATGGTCCTCGCTGAAAGCCTGATCTGAGTTCAAGCATCCTATAAATCCCTTTCAACTTAATCCCATGATCTTTCAGCTTTAAACATCTCGAAAATCACAGATGCCACTGGTTTTGCTTCACAGATGTCCAGTTGTACATCATCAGCTATAAACAGGTCGTTTTCATGATGCAAGCCGTGGCTTCCCTTTCATAGAGTTCAAGTGTTGAGTGACAAAGATGACGCCCATGACAATAAGTAGGCAGCCTACCAGAGTGCTGAAGAATAGAGCACCAGGCGTCCTGGTCTGGACAAACCCGTACACCCCATTAGATGTCATGACAATGAGGTCAGTAAGTCCGTCATTTGAGAAATCGTCACAGATCAAGGCATGGGTGGGAGGTGCAGGAAGATCAATAGATGTCTGTATACTTCCCCCAGGAGATATCACCACTGCCTCTTGATGTCCTGCCACAAGGATCATTTGTTGATTGTCATGTGCCCGCAAAGAGAAAGCCTTTAAAGTGGGAACCACTCTCCCAGCTTCCATCATTCCAGATGGAGAAGCAAGATTTGACCATGTAGCATCTGTGAAGAGCCGCCATTGCCAAACGGCATCATGGCCATGCAATCCAGGAGAGTAACAAGTCACCTGAAACATTTATCAGGCACAATTATCACACCACACTTGCAGCTTCAAGGCTGTACAATAGACAATGAAGACGATTATTCTATGGGGTGAATGCTACTGAATGCATTCCGTCAATCTCATGAGCTATTTTTCCAACAGAACCATACGAGTTTTCCACACAGAAATTTGACATTTCTAACAATATGGTAACTATTCTGTCGAGCAGGCATTGTCTGCAAATTTCCAAACTCACTACAAAAGTTGAGTGAGTAAAAGCAAATACTTATTGATATAGTTCTATTGTTATAATACCATGAGACAAGGTCTAGTTAGTCATACCTCCCCCCGATTGTTTAAGAATACAATATCTCCGTGACTCCCCCTGCGATGCCTATGGCCATCACTTTTTGGTATGAGAATGGGTGTTGCCACCTCTAAAGCAGACACATCAGGAAGTTGACCATAATTTCTTGAGAACTCTCCATGCTGAAACAAGTTAAATGGGGAATGATGACAGATGGAAGCATTAAATAGTTGATCACGCACTGGCACACCAGAAGTTGCAACAGCCCAACAGGGACGCAGCACTTCCATGGATCCACTAGCAACAGTCTGCTCAGCTCCATTTCCACCAACGGCCTGATAGGAAGAAAATGAAATATTTCTATTACCAATTAACACCAAAACTCCCAACCATTTTTGGAAGGAAAGCATATTGCTTTAGACATGAGAACGACAATAACGCTAACAAAGGTAACATCATCTTATCCACCTTTTGAATCTCACACACAAAGACTTGAACAAAAATGTGGGGAAGAAAAGGATTCAAATTAGATAGGTTTTCTACTTAAAGATGGTGCTTATCACAATAAACAAGACCAAACAGTAGTGATTCTAAGTTTGGCATAATGAAAGAATCAGGTTCCACTGTCCCATGTTAGAGAGTGCACCATTAATTTAAGATCCAGGAAACAAATCCTATTAAAGAGTTGCTATTGCAATTTTAATTGAAATAAGTACAGATTTCGGAGTCAAAAAGCATATTCAATTTACCTGAACGTGATCAAGGACTCCATCTCCATTGACATCAGCATGAAGCCCACCTTCTTGGAGATGAAGCTGTTGAAGTGGTGAATTTTCAGTATGTTTGGCAATGAATCATGCAGTATTGGACATGACATAAACACACAGTCAAACAAAAGCAATTCAAAGGGATACTAAAAATTGGCATTGAATGAAAATTGTGCTGCAGGATAAGTGCTAATAAGGAGTTTTCACACAAAATACTTTTGATAAAAACCACCATCTCTAGTATTATGATAAAACAATAACATAACTTTTGACGTATGTTGACCTTCCCAACCCAAATTAGGGGATTTTAACAAGAAATGGCCCAGCAAATTGCCAATTGAACAGTCTAACAAAATGAAAAATCATCACCTGGCTTAAGAGTTACCTTGCAAATGGTGCGACCAGATGCTAAATGAACAGCTTCTATCCCTTCTTTTAGGTGAGCTACCACAACATTAGGAACCCACCATAGCTGAGTGTAGTTTGTTATGGTTGGAATATAAGGTAATGCCTGTAACAGCAAAGCAACACATCAAACAAAAGACTTGAAATCTATAAGATAGATTCACATTGGAAAATTCCACAAGTCAAATCCAACAGCTCTGAAGACCTCAACCCCCAGCGAGGTTTTAGGGAGTTCCTACATCTTCTCATAATTTATTTTTTCCCTAACCAATAAAAAATTGAATTGTACCGAAAACAGTGAGAATGTACCCATTCTTGAAGATGACCGTTATAACTAAGGAAGTAGTTATTGGTCCAAAATCCAAATGGTATAAAATGAACCAGACCCACAAACTATAAATTGCACATTTATCTCATATATTTGACAGGACTTGAAATGGTTCTTGCACAAACTGCACAAATATATTTCAGTAGATTTTACCTTTCTAGATTTTGCTGAGCCAGCATATTTAGCAGCTTTTCCAATCAAATTTGAAATCTTTTTGGTTGAATCTTTCCCAGGAGGATGATTCTCCTCAGGCTTGTGAAAAGGGTAGTTTGCAGTCTTTCCAGTTGCTTTTTTCAATGCTTTTCTTTTGTGACGCCTGAAGTGCGCCAGCTGCAAGATGGTGTCCTCTCTCCTATCCTGATATAGACATTGAAGCACCAAATTCACTCTAACAATCTTAATTATACTACCTGACTCATGGAAAGAGTAGTTCTGAAATGCTTACCCAGTGGTGTGGCATAACTCCCAGAATTGATTCCCTGAATTCTCTGCATTCAAACTAATGTTCAATTTGCATAAGCAAGCTTTTGTTTCGAAGAGAGCAATAATGCAATTAGCAAGCACATGGAAGAAAAGATTAATAGAGTTGGATAGAACATCCCCATCCCCACAATCCACTTCTCCCAATAACAGCTTTTGCGAGTTGGTCTTAATTGCAGAGGAGAAAGACTTAAATGAATCAAATAAGCTGTTCAAGATTATGCATTTGGAAAAACAATGAATTACAGCTGCGAAAGGATAAAATGGTGAAAACAACCCTAACAAGCGCAGCTGTTGCAATGACTTGTTATTGACTTCCTATCAATCTTATGAAATATGATTAGAGTTAATTATCACTGACATGAATTTGATGTCATACAATCCTTAAGAAATTACATAAGCAAAGCTTTTGAATTTGAAATGTCATCAGTGCATACCTCTCCAGGATGTCTTGTATTTAAAGCCTGCACATCAAGCTTGTAGTTATGTTGTGGAATTAAGTGAGATCCATCTGAAGATTGCTCTTCGATATTCTGCATCACCAAAATGTTGAAACAGAAGACAATGATATCAGTAAAGGTAGCAATGCTATAATTTGTCACCGTAGGTATTCTCATTAATTAGATACTGGCACAAAAAGATAAATTCCAGTAAAAATATATTGCACGAAGTGCTTGTTCACTGTAACATGTACTCATTCATTTGTCTACACTACAACTATTTCACATAATACACTAATTTCTAATTCCTAAATGTTCATTGCATATTTCATTTAACTATTGAAGCAATGCAAAATTCCCTGTACATGATAATATATTTGCTATCAAGACCTTATTATCCAAATCTAAACATAAGTGCAAACAGGATGAACTGCAAGTTTAACACATAAATCCCACCTCAATCTTTCTACTCCAGCGGAGTTCACCACTTCGACCAGCAAATGCGAAAAAGGCAAAGTGGCGTAGATCCACAGATCCAGAATTCTCTGAGGCCTGTTAAGAATAAAATGATTGCTAAATATTCCACTTCTAAAAAACCAAAAGAAACAAATGACATCAACTTGTTCGTCCTGGTACTATCAGTCAGGCATTGGACAAGAGGATAATCAGTGCACTGTAATGAAAGGGAACCAAATACTTGATAAGGTCATATTAGAATCAAAAGTGCACAAGAAAATTTTATGCAACATTTGTTCAATAGTTCAAAGCATGATCAAGAGTGCTTCAGAAACTTGCATGCCTTCTACTCCCAGGTAATAATACTTAGCTGCCAAAAGATGTATAACTAAAACGGAAGCAGATGCATATAAAGAATTTAGAATCACAGTATCATCACCTCTTTCTCACTTGCACTTCTTCTATGCAACTCAGCATTTTTCTCAGCTATGCCAATCTCTTCAAAGGGATCCAAGTAAAGCTGAAATGGAAGCAAAACATACACAAAAGACCATCAATTAGTTATAAGGCTGTGCTTGGATCATAAAATATTAGTCACATCCAGGAACTGACACATTTTTATGTAGTTTGATTACCATCAGCTGGCACATGAACCACAATGAGTCCACAAAATCTGACTAGTAACATATACAGCAGAAAAAAATATAAAATGGTACAAACAATAGAAAAATTGGTATGAAACCAAGAAACCAGGAAAAGGAAAATCAAAAAGGGAATTTAACAGTAAACTCTATTCAAGTTCAGCAATGAAAACAGTTGAAAACATCAAATGTGCGACATGGTTTATATATGAGGAAATGTTGCACAGCACAAGCTCTCAAAGGCCATTTCCATCTACTCCTCAAGCTAGCATGTAACGAGTGAAGAATTTCTGAAACCAGATAACTTATTTACCCATTTCAGAGGGATGAACACAGAGGAATAAACAGCCTAAGTTTCTCTTGGCTCGTGCTAAGTTCAAATGGCTAAAAAAACGATAAATGCAGGTAGTAAAGCATACAGTCAAATTTGCATTCCAAGTCTATAAACTTTGTGACTAAGTACACACCAGTATCCAAAGTAAGGAAAACAAAAAAACTTACATGAGGCTGTTTCTCCATTCTCCCACCAACAATAATTAGTCCTGTATCTGTGTGCTTCAGGGTGTAATTACTTATTGAAATTGCTATCTCCCTATGGTGTGCATTATGCGGAAAATCCTCCTGCATACAAAATGAATCACCAAAGTTAGAACAAACTACAAAATGCGCAAATCCCATGACAGAATAACATCACCACAAACCTGCAGATTCTTCTCCCAGAGCTTGTTGAGGTTGTGATCAAAGCACATCACTGACCAACCCGAAGTAACAACCACCAAAACCTGCTTCAGTGGCTGTCCTTGCGTGTAACTTTTATCAATAACACCAGTGGCCATAGCCACTGCACGCCTACCAGATGCAACACGGACCTTGTCAGGCAACAGTGAGACCTCAGTAATCACTCTCGCTTCGCTGAAACCCTCGTCCACTCGCCTCGAGTGCGGCTCCAAAATCTAATATACATTAATTACAACAAAAATGAGAAACAGCTATCAAAAGCCATAAAAAAAACAAAATTATGGAAATCAATAGAGAGGGACCTGAATTTTGGCGTCGTGAGTGGCGACAAGAACTTCTTTCCTGCCATCACCGTTTAGATCGGAGACAATAGCCGGAGGGAGGCGTTCGGCTTCGTATTTGATTGGGTAATCGTCGAAAAGATGAAACCACGCCTCTCTAAACTGGAAATCACCCTCGTGCTGAGAACAAACCATGGGATCAGAAAAATGAAATCGCAGAAGGAAACATTCTTCAGCTTCTAGGGTTTAAGAGACCAACCTGGAGAGAGAAGAAAATGGCGAATGCGCAGAGCATGAGAATAGCCAAATCTCGTTTCCTCATAATGGATTGATTTCAGCGTCCACTCGTTCTATTCACGGGATCGAATTTCCGGCCAATGATTCCTATTCCTCGATTTTCAGTGACTACAAACTCTCTAGAATGAAGAAGAAAAGAACGAAGACTACAGTGTTTAGCTAACTCGAAGGACCAATCGAGCCTTTCCCCCCTTTTTTTTTATTATAATTATTCTGTAGTTACCTTCGACAAGAACGGTGCCGTTTACCGTTTAATTGATCCAAGCCTGTGCCACTGATTTTTGTCACATTTGTCCCCCTTGCGACCAGTTTTTCACTTTTGGAATAAAATTCCCTGACCTTTCTGTTAATGTCGGTATGGAAAATGTTGGAAATTACTCTAGTGAAGCTCACAAATTTAATTCAGGATACAAGAACAAGAGGGTGATTTTTTTAATTTATATTTAATATAGATTATACAATGTATTAAAATTAAATAAATTTTAATAAAAGTTGTAAATTATTGACAAACGATTTGTTTAGTGGCTGAGTTCGGTCGACCAATTGAAAAGCTTTAGTGACATGATAATTGAAATGAAATGATAACTACTCAATTCAATATAAATTCTGTACATCTTCAGGCCTGTACTAGCTAATATTACTATATATTCAAGGACCTGAAGAACCAAGGCGACTAGCAAAAGAACAGCCAAGTTGCATACACAGTTCATTAGAATGGCTGCATATATCTACAGATTGGATGGACAAAGCAGCTTGCTCTACTCATCCTGCCAAGTTAATGAACTCAGAAATTTGGAAATCTTGTACTTATCATAATGCCTTTTCCGTCTGTTGTTTCATTATCTTCTGCTTCTTTCTAGTCTCCACGTGTGCAGAAAGTTGGGCACACTTCAGCTTGGCTTGTTCCAACTCTTTTTCCAATTCCTCAATCTAGTTTCCCAATCCAGAAGCCGAGTGAGTAGTTGAACATGCAAAGAACAGACTTTTACAACTAATTACACCTACCGTCTTTCTCAATTCAGTCTCCTTCTGATCGTGTTCTTCACACCTGTAGACGATTGTAATTGTTGCATTTCAATACAAAAGCACAGATAAAAGCGAGAATTCCGAACTCATCAGCTACTGTATAGCACTAAGACAATCAACTGCCTTTAACCAGCAAGTTGACATTACTTCCTTGTATCTATGTTAGATACGGAGAAATAATTAAGACAAGAAATTGAAACACTTGTCCAAGCTCAACAATGTAACTGGTGTTCGTTGCTGCTTTAGTCTTTGCTCAACCGTAGGAATCCTTTTATTTGTAGGTGAAAATGGTCAAGACTAAATGATTCTATTCTAAACTATAAACTACTAGATTTAGTGATAGCAAGTACCTCATGAAAAGTTTCAAGTTTTCGTCACATATCTGTTCAACTGACATGGACCCTATATTTTCTGATATGACTTCAACAGATGATCCCTGCAAGGAAATTAAGAAAAATGAAAAACTTGAAGTGCACACACAGAAATCTAGAAGATAAATAATCGGACACATATGTTGTCCTCTGGGATAAAATGAAGTGACTATTAGATAACAAATTTCTTTGGAATTCTTCATCTGTAATTGCCAACCTGACTTTATACGAATCAAAGAAAAGTCGGGAAAAAATGACAAATTTCAAGGGGCCACATTCTCTCTCCTGCTCTCATGCATTAACATGAACAACTAGAACTTGTTCATAGACCAAAATCCTAAAGCAGGTACTTCTTGACTGGCACCTAAAAATTAAAAGCCACCCTTGACTAAATTGAATGGTAGATAATTAGAGGAAATTAATGTTTTCAGAACCTTGATCTCTACAAGCTCAAGGTATGCCCAAACACCACGGAGTTGCAGATCATATTCCGTGTGTTAGAGCCGGATATTCATAGTAATCAGATGCACGATAAGAATCAATGAGGCAGCTGTGCAGTACAAAAGGAATATGGTTCTTACAGCTGCAAAACCTATCGGCGGTTGTTCTGCAAGATAGTCGCCTTGATCTAGATTCCCTCCTTGGAAATCAGCTGAAAGACTAACATCATGCTGGTTAGAAGGCAACTGCTTCTGAAATTTAGCTCCATGCTCCTTTGGCACATAATGGCTTCTTGAACCAGGTGGCTGATGCCCGACTAATTGGCAGTGTTTGTTCCTGGCAAAATTCTCATATTGGCTTTCAAATTTTTTCTGGGGATAACATAAAAGTGATTTTATGAGTGTGTGGATCTTTACTTCAGTTTATCCTGCGTAAATATTGGCTCATAATAATAATAAGAAAATCTGCATCACACTTTTAACATTTGACACATCATAAGCGTGCCAGATATAGAAGATGTTTGATATGCAAATCAAACATCTTTGCTCTGTGATCTTAGCTTTAGCAAACCATGAATGGAACGGATAAAATTTTGAAACCTCCTTTACGCCTGTTACCTCTGTTATATAGTAGGCACCATTCTTACTTGAGATTAACATACAAAAATGGAAAAGGCAGAATATCTGTTGCAAGTTAAAAATGTTATATGAATTTTGATAGGAAACATGCATCAAAAAGCTACAGTTGTGTGGATGGGAACCAAATAAAGGAAACACAACTATATGTCAAGTTTTTACAAATGAAAGGAAAGAACTATAAATATCATCTCATTAACGTGGAGGGACTGATAAGAGTAGGGAATGGGAGAGAAGGTGGCTGAAGATCCTTTGCCGGACTGCAAGAACTTTGGTAGGAAAAGGTTTTCCCTGAAAAACTTTCCACGGGACACTATTGCTGACACAATAACCTCTATACGAAATACTGATATGGATAGAAAAGGAACTGCTCGAATAGCATCTACTAACATCACCGAAAACCTTATCAAAATACTTTTACGAGAAGGTTCTATTCAAACATGGGTTTGATTCACACTCCATGTTCTGATAAATATTTACCATCCGAAAAGAGGAAAAAACGGAGTCTTTGTCTAAAGAGGTTAGCAAACAGTTACAAACCAGTATTCCATCAGTATTTGCTTCAGTCTAGATTCCAGCCGTATAAAGAGTGATGACCTTTCAAAATCCTGCTTATCATGTGCTGGTTCGATAAAATTGGCTTCAAGAACCCCTGTAGCATAAAGTGAAGTAGTACATGCATACAATTTTACTGAAAAATCATTAAAAAGATAACAGAAATCTAGAGAAGAAGGACAAATACCAACAACACCATATCCCTTTGAAGAACCACTACCAGTGACTTTCCAGTAAGGCTGCAGTCAGGTAAAGAATAAACTTATTGAATTAATGTAAGTCACATGCTGCTAATTTACTTTACCCAAGGCATCAAGGACACTTAATGCAGGAAGCAATCAGAAGCATCTAAGTTTCTAAGCAACAACAGTCATCCAAGTCAAAATTATATATACAATTCCAAGCCTGAGATATCTATGTTCCTATTTTAAAAGCTTGAAACCAACATAGTATCAGAATTTACCCTGATTAGGCGATTTTTATGGTACACGTTGAATCCAGAAACCGATAGAGAAGGTGCCTCTTTGATGAATCCAATGGTTGTTTCCACAGTAGCCTTAAATGCCCCAAATAGAGGCAGGAGAGATGAGAAAACATACACTTTTCAGGTCAAATGGTTCCACATGAAAAACTAGAATACTTTGGTCCAATAGACAACCAACATTTAAGCTTTTAGAACCTCAACAGAGAAATTTTATAAGAAGCAAATTGAAAATGTGAAAGTGATAGCGCATGAGCTTTTAATTATTCCCTGGAAACAATATATGTTGAAAAAAGTATGTACTGACTGACTGAGAAAAAAAAGGGAACAAAGTACTGGCTGTCAGACGTGTAACAGCACAAATTGCTTTCTTCCCAATATATAAATGAAATGTTTGTCATATGTTGCTCAAGGATACAAGATCCACTAAATAGACAATTTGAAACTGCAACAGCATCAGCTTTCTTAAAATAATGCATTTGACTTTCAATGGTACATCAATGAGAAAAAAGTTGCAAAATGCAACTTCATATCAATCTCTATATGCAAGGTGTGAACCGATCATGAACAAATTCCTGCCTGTCGATCCATTGTCAGGAATTCTAAATGCTTCTTATCATTACTTCGAATCTCAAAGGAATTTCAATCATTTATAAACCCCGTTAACGTTCCATATTACAAATTTACGATTGTCTTGTACATTGTTCATATCTTGTGCTAAATGTGTTATCCATCTATAATAACCTGATAAAACTGGACGAAACTCCACCCTCAAAAGCACCTTAATAGGAGAGGATTACCTAAGCCTCATAAGGCTTGTTAAGCTGTTTTCCTAGTTGATGTGGGACACTGATACACTTTAAAACACTCTTTTTCATGGCTAGGACTAGACATTTGATTCATCAAGTTTGCAGAATTGAACAGCTATGAGTGGCCCACCTGAATACTTGTGGAAGGCCCAACATCAAATTAGGAATGGGTCTGATATCATAATAAAACTGGACCTAACTCCACTAAAATAGTCACCTTAAGGTGAGGAGGATTGTCCAAGCCTTATAATGGTTGTCGGGCTCTCGCTTTTAGTCGACGTGGGATATTGGTACACTTTAACATAACTTATAAAATGACCATGAGTACGTGTTACATAACAGGCTAGAAAGATGAGGCAATTGTTGATCACTGATGGAAGAGAAAAGGATTAACTGCAATACTAGGGGAAAGACTTTTAGCATAAGCATTTAAGCATCAATTACCACAAGGATTAAATGGAAGCCCATGGTATTACTGCAGCTTGTGGCATTGTGCAGTGAAATTATGAGACATAAAAGAGAGAAGATAATAAAAAAAGGAGATGGATGATAACATCCAGTGATCTTACCTCATTCGATGTCACTGCCAGCTGAGGTCTGTAATTTACTGTTTTAGCAAATTGCAAGTCATCTGCTATAAAAAATTGCTGTACAGGCTTGCCCCTTAGAATAACACTAAAGTTTGTGAATTTTCTTAGGTACAAGATTGATGCATAAGCCTAGTCAAAAGGAAGATTGTTTGTTCAGGTCAAAAAATGTTAACAGAGAATAGTAGAAAACAAACAAAAATGAAATAGAATTCTTACCCTCAACGAATAGCGGATGCGGTAGGAGATATGAGACTGAAGCTCAGCAATCTTTTTGTGTAGTTTTATTTGGCCTCCACAACTAGCTTCATCCCTGAGTCGTATATCCTAAGTCAAAGATAAATGAGGAACCATAAATATTTCCATGTGACAAATAAAAACTTAATATACGAGTTCAACATAAAGTTGTTGTTATCAATAGTTAAAATTTTTCCGTATATGGAGATAAAGATATGTCTTTATTTGATATAGGCAAAAGGCACGAATTTCCCCCAACGTCTTCTAAAAAGTCTAAGTTAGTCCCTACTGTTATTTATGGTTTCACATTACACCTTAACATTTTCAAAATAATACTAGTAGCACCTTAAATCCTAACATAGTTCATTTTTTAGCGGTTTAGTATATAGATTATTAATTTAGCCTATGTGATGTCACAACTAGGGATTTGGACCACCCAAATGCTGAAAGTAATCTTAAAAATGACTTTTTAAGACATTAGCTAAAGGTGTGATTTTCACCTTAACATTTCACCAGAGGTCTAAATAAGTCTCCGCCATTATTTCTGTTACCACTTTTGCATCTTATTCAGGGTGCAATGAGTACTATTTTAGTAACGTTATGATACTTCCAAAGTGGTACCAAAGATAACAGTAGAGACTTATTTAGACCTTTTGTGAAACGTTAAGGTACAAATACACTCTTGGCATTTGATAGACAGTATATCTTCAATACACAAGATTGTACACAAGAGAACATGTTGAAATAAAAGACTCAAAGTTGCCAAACACAACAATGAAAATTGCAAAAGAAAAAAGAAAGATGTCATGAGACATATTTTAAGTTGTAAACCACAAGAAATAAATTAGTTCTAGTTTACAAGAGAAGCGTCAATATATGCTAGAATATTCACCAAACAAAACAAAAAACAATATATGACTTTGTTTTAAGGTTTACTGCTAACTGATAAATAAAAAATCAAAACAAGGATGCTCAATCTACTACTTGATTTCTAATGTTAGGCTTTTGAAACTAGTAAAGACTAAAGACAAGAGGCTAGCAAAAAGATAGGAAAAAATGAGACTACTATATGTCCCATAGACAAAAAGGTCTTTGGTTACATTTAGATGTCACTTGCCCTCAGTAGCATACTAATCAAGTTATGTTGCAAGACAAAAATATATTTGTTCCTTGAACATAGTTCAAAATTCAATAACACACCAAAGCAGACACAACATACCTCATCATCATCATCGAAACTCAGTTCGTACACACCTTCATCATTCAACCATAGGTTGTATATTAATATTCTTGTACCATGTGGTCCAATATCCTCAAACTGGTAAACACAAATTAATCAGTGCAATCAAAGAAAATGTAAACAAAATCAATATGCTAGAACTTTTATACTGTTGTGATTAAGATTTAAAAACAATGATTAAAATAGTCTGTAAGGCATTATCTTGTGAGTAGGCAATGATACCCCAAGAAACCAAAGATGGCAACAACCTAAACCCTGTTGGTGATTATTTGTATGCAAAATTAAGCATATGAAATTGTATTTCCATTGAACTCCAAAAAGTCATCAGGAATGCAAATAACGTGTAGGGTGCAATAAAAGATGTGAACAACATCCACACACTAGAACTCTTATACTGTTGTGCTTAAGAATTAAAAACAGCAATTATAATACTCTGAAAGGCATTATCTTGTGGGTATGCAACAATATCCTAGGAAGCTAGAGATGGCATCAGTGCAAACCCATTTTTTGTGATTAATTGTACGTAGAAATTATGATCAAGAAATTGCATTCCCAAGAAACTACAAAAAGACATCAGGAATGTAAATAACACATTAAGGGTGCTAGTAACATTTGACTTCTAAAGTTTCATTTAGGTCAGTGAGAGCCAAAGGAGCATCAATCACTTTGTACATATCAACTTTTCTATCAAGTTATAAATGATGCATTCTAGGAAAGGTAAATTAAACTCGATAGGCGAAGTTATTTAAACTATTAGTCAGCAGAAATTATGCATGCAGGTAGATTAGACTTTTAAGGCATTGAATAAAGTTTAGCATTATATGACTAGACCCTGCAGTAACACCTTCAAATGGTAACTACATCATACACTAGAAGTGACTACAAGTTATGGAATCACTATCAATCCAACCAACCTGCTGCAAGAGTTCGTCCTTTGATGTAAAAGGAGACCATTCAAGGATTGTTTTCAAGTTTGAAGACCAATCATCCTGTGAGCTATAAATAATTGGTTCTGCCCAATGGCCAGATATGTCAAAATCAATCTGAAAAATAAAGAGAAAGGAACATATGAGACAATAATGAATGTATTAGTTTTGATGATGAGTTTACTTCAAAATTATCCAACGTGAGGACAGATACCATTGGAACAATAACGTCATCCTGCCCTGTTTTCCTCAAGAAGGTATAGGATAGAAGTCCAACACTCTGAAATGCCTTGCTACAGAATAGATGTCAATAGAAAGGTGCTAAAGTTCAAAACCAGATAAAATACAGATCATAGCAATACTCCAACCCCTTTCACCTCAAATGTCAGTAACTTAAAGGATGACAAAGAAATCTGCTTGCTACTTAAGAATAAGGAATATCTAAGAAACTAATCCAAATCACAATTTCTGTATATCATTAATGATTTCAAATAATAATATCTGTCAAAAATAAGTGATCTTCAGATAAGTCAAAGTTTTATCCAGTACATTCCCAAATTGTCAGATGTGAACTCAATCACAATTGAATTTTGAATTACGCTAAATGAACAAATATCAGGGGAATAGCCTACCTGCCACGAGTTGCACGACTGAAAACAATAACGTCCGCTCCCAATCTCATGGTACTGGTTTTGAATCCATTACCATCTGCAACCATACATATCTTTTCATTCATATAAAGATCTAGAAGCAGAATGCAAGTAAAACAGACTAAAAAAATTGTCAGCATAACCGAAGTGAAGAACTCAAGGAAAAGGATTTGCAACATGCCATAGTCTCATCTACCTTAACATGAACATTATAAGGCATTGCTTAATAGTGTGCTCGTCACGAATAACTATAAATCTTTTAGGAATCACCAGCTACAGTTAGGAGAATGGTAAAAGAAGGAAGACTTATATGTTTGTAAGAATTACTAACACATCTGTGTTCAAAGCTATCTTTAAATAAGAAGGGTAGACAAATTACATTGCCCAATTGTTGTATTAGACTTCTTTGAAGAATAACCCAAGCTCATGCATTTCCGTAGAGCAGCAGGATCCATGCCACCACCGTCATCTGACAAAGCATTCCCCAAAATTTTAAGTTATGTTGTTATAGTGAGAAATGGAGCACATCTAAAAAAGAAACAAAGCAAGTTCATCTTCAAACTCACCTTGGAAAACCAGAGCAGGGGAATTATCCTTTGCGACAACAACTTTGTCGACCTTCACAAAGGTTGCACCATTATGAATCTGAATTAAGGGCAGACATGAAAACATTGTCATGACCACATTGATCAGACAAGTTCATAAGAAGCAGAAACTAATCAAGTAAAGCATGTAAAAAAAAAAACTCGATTATACCTCATCAACAGCATTATCCAATAGTTCAGCAATTGCTACCAATTAAAAGAAGAGATATGTAAACAAGAAGGAAGTGATAAAAACAAGTTTCAAATTCAACAATTGATTTATACTTCTTAAAAGAACAGGCTAACCTCCAAATGCCCATTTATGTGAAGTCGCGTTAGAGTGCAGAAACTTGGGATGAACTCGTGCGTGTTCCAAATCAACTGTAAATCACCAAGATTAGCGACCGAAAATTTACGTGTACAGTTAAGACGCGCTAGAACAAACAATTGAAGGAAGACGAAACTGACCTACAGGAAGAGGCTTCCTGGAGGTGGGGGCCACGTAAAGGCCTCCAGCTTTCCAGAAACTACGAAATTCAAGTTTCTGATCGGCCGGAGAAACCAGCTGCGAGGTGGATTGAGTTTTCAGTGCCGCTTTTGGATTCGAGGATTTTTGGACCGTCGTGACGTCGTCGTCGTCGTCGTCGTCGCTGCTGTCAATCTTCACCACCTCAATCGGTGGCTTTTCTGTTTTAGGTGGCATTTCGAAGGCCTGTAAGCGAAAGAGTGTGGAATTCCGGTCAGTGTTTCCAGTCAACGACGGTTAGCGAACGGCGGAAAGAACCTAACTGGTCTGCAAGCTCACACTAATTTTCAAAAAGGCAGTGATTAACATGTATACAAATACGACGTCGATTGGACCATCTATAATATATTTCAAAAAAATGAATAGGAAGAATTTTGGCTGAGGTCGTGTGGGCCTACCTCCAATAGGCATTGCTGGTTTTGAAAGAATTATTGTACGCGAGTCAATGAGAGAGAGAATAAACATGAATATAATAAAGAATAAGAATAAATATAATTATTATAATTATAATAATTAATTAAGATAGAGAAATAATTACTATTATTATTGATGGTATTGGTTTGTTAAAAATGTTGAGAAATAAAAATTTATTAAAAATTTGTTTTATATCAAATTTTAAATATATTTTAATTAAATATATTTTAGCACCCTATTTATAATGAAAAAATGTTTAAAATTAAGTATATTACGATATTTTCTTTTCAATAGCTCTTGAAGAAAAAAATACTCCAGTATTTTTTTGCATCAACATATCATTAGTTACATAATATCCTCAAAATATAGTTTAATAATCTAAAATATTATACAATTCATCGACATAACCATAATATCCACTATTCCATTGTTATAGTAAAATCAAGTAATATAGTTTAATACAATTTACATTCCTCTGATAATGCAAATGATGTAAAATATCACAAATATACACAATACCTTAACCAAAAGCCTTTAATTGATGCAAAATAACCAGGTTAACACTACAAACTTTGTTTGCATTACAACTACATAATTCCCAACTAATACAAAGTAACCTGGTTAAGCAACATCAATTGTATCATAAGTTTATAATATTTACAAAAATATTAATATGCTTCATCGAATGATTCATTGACTAGAAGATAGATAAAGGAATCCAAGTACAAAATACTTTTTTAAATGACTTGGCAAAGCGAACAAAACCTGAACTTTAGCAAGATCATTACAAAATAACATAGTAACCTTACCAACATCTATTTGAGATATGCCAATATTAAGAAGCTCACTAATGAACTCTTGCATCTTCTCATTAGTTAGAGAATCAGATTTAGACTCCGCAATCAAAGCATTTGTAACAGCTGCATATTGTGAGGCCATTTGTTCACAAATAGACTCTGAAGTGAATCACAAGTTAATATAGATCTTAATAACGATATAGACGCACAAGAAGGAGGGTTGAATTGTGGTAAACTTTTCGTTATCCAAAAAAAAAAACTTTACTTAGAACAAACTTGTTCGTTTTAAGAAAAACTGTAAATTTCGTTTGAAATGATTTTCGTAATAC
>JAOTBA010000203.1:20503785-20521402 GCA_025629845.1 Erythroxylum squamatum
AAGATTAATTTTCATTAAGTATAACTTCAAACCTCAAAAACAAAGAAAATTAACACACAAAAAGATAGAAAATAAAGTCACTAATAGCAATTATATCGATAAAAAAAATGAAGAAAGAAAGGAAGAAAATTACCAGTGCTACTTCTTGGTTTCGGCTATTTCCATGGTGGGCTGTAGGGATTAGTTTGTAGAGAGATAGGACCAAGGGTAGACGTTTCTGGGTCTCACGTAAGAGAAAGGTAGATAAATGTTGGTCGACGCTCACGTCTGACGTCGAGGGTCTTAGGTAAGAGGAAAGCTTAACAAGAAAATAATATATGTTACTTGCTTATAGGGAGAAAATAGAGTAGAGAGTGAAGGAGGAGTACATCAGTCACGAAAAAATGCTTGCCAAAAGAATAGAGCAATGACTCCCATTCTTCTGGATTACGAGAGGAATGGAGTATTGCCTAAAAACAAGGAATGAAAATACTAGCTATTCAATTATAGGTTCTTACCAAACGTTACTTTTCATTCCATACCTATACCTCTTTTCCCATACCCACTAAACAAGTACACCCTAAATGTTATAATTAATTATCGAGTTACTTGGTTTTAAGGGTAAGGTCGGTTATCTTTATTAAGTTGGCAACTCACCCCTTGCCATTTTATTTTTTTTAGGAGATCGAGTGATTACTAATAACCCAGGTTATCTTTATTAAGTTGGCAGCTCACCCCTTGCCATTTTATTTTTTCAGGAGATCGAGTGATTACTAATAACCCCAGAATATAGGACAGATCGAGTGGAGTTTAGGTGGACCAGTAGATTACTTGTGTATAGTTTTAGAATATATATATATTTAAAATGTGACAACTCTGGTAATTATGTTATGTATAATATGTTTGTAACTGACAGACAATCCTCTCTTTTGAAACTCATGAGGAATTTGATAATTAATGATATTTTTAAAGAATTATTTGGTTAATTATGGCTTAAGAATTTGGGAGCGTCACAATTTGAATAAAAACACGAATCGTAGAGTAAGAAATCATACCTGATTCGCTTTTCCTATTGAAATCTTTTAACAAATTTTTCACCGTATCAACTACGAGCTGTTAAATCATCTAGCTTCTAACAGTATCCACAAAACAACTTCTCAGCACCTTTTGAGAGGAAGAAAATAAGAGCGTTAGCTCCCTAATATTTTCTTCTTATTAACAAAAAACCATTAGGATTTTGTACTTTTTATTAAAATTAAATTCTTTAACTATAATTAATTTAATTTTAATAAAATCAAATATCCATATTTGATCTATAAAGTTTCTCAAACTTTATAATTAAGTCTAACTTAATTAAAATTGATTTTTTTCACAAGTTGCTCTTTGATATGTGACCTATTAGGTTCCTAATATAATGGCAATTATTATAAATTATAATTTTAATTCATAATTAGAATAAGATAAATTAAAACTCTTTTTAATTTATCTTTAATTCTTCAATTAAACAATTTATAATTATCAATCAAGATTAACATCTAGCAACATGTCATGACTATCTCAATATCATAAATATTAAAATGGTTTGACTTCACTTGTCCACATATGATTATGATGTATAATTTAATCCTTTCGTCATCTGATATTCTAATTGGATAGAGTATGGATATTGTGTCTACTCTTTTGGTCCAATCATATTCGTTCTTGCTAATTAGTAATTAATTTATAATTGAAATTTGAAAAAGCGTTTTCAAATGTCAATTCACTCTGATTAGAGAATTGCATGAATCACTACTAACCAAGAACAGTAGAATATTATCTCTAATTACTTTAGAGTGACGAATATTTTATTAACTTACTCAACTATCTCTATATAGTTTATAAGTAATTATAGTACTACTGACTAAATTATTCTAGGACGGTTCATAAGTAGCATCAAAACACAGTAATTCCCACACGAGATATCTTAATAATCTCAAATTTAAGGATCAATTATACAACCATCATTATAAGGAAATCCACAATCACATAAGTAATAATCTCAGCCTATTCAACTGTAAAAATCTTAAACCGTCCAAATTTTCGATTCGATTGTTTATTGAATGAGCCGGTTGAGTTTTTTAATCATTGAGTATTATTGATATAATTAGAAAGCACCAAAAATTGAAATGAACAAATTTATTGACAATAAAAAATAAAAATCAACTAAATAAATTCTTTTATTAAATTTAAAACAAAAAACACATAAAAATCTTAATAGAAACAAACAGTCGAAAAAAATACTTGGGCATAACATTATAAGAATGGAAGCAAATAGTGTATACAAAACATAACCATAAGTTTATGGACTATCGAGTCATCACTAATACAATAATTAGTATAAATATTTCATTAGACAAGAGTAACAAATAGGTTCTAATAGACTGTTTTGAAGATGCGATTTAGTTCTCTCCTGTCGTCTATAGCAGGAGTTTTTTGTCCTCTTGTTTCATCAACAAGTTCTTGTTTTTTGCCCTAATTTTTTTGCTATTTGTCGTCTGCGCCTCTCTCGAGATTTCCCCTTTCTCTCTCTCCCTTTACTTTCCTTTCTTTTCTACCTTTGTTCCATTGTTTCCTCGGTTCTGTTTTCCCCTTTTCTCTGCTCGTGTGGGGCTATGGGTGATCTTGTAGATGCCACTGCACTGATTGCTCAGATTAACGAATAGCTGGAATTACAGGAAATGGAAGGGCGTATCCAAATTCAGAACAACGATCAGAATATCTCTGCTCCTAATCTTGCGGAATGGCAACATTGTATGGTGGGTCGTATTCTCACAGATAGATCCATAAATGTTCCAGCTTTCAAGCAAACCATGGCTAGCATATGGAGACCTGTTAAGGGAGTGGTTGTTAAGGAGATAGGTAATAATGTCTTTGTTTTTCAATTCTTTCATAAACTTGATGTGGATCGTGTTCTGAAAGGAGGCCTATGGAGTTTTTCACAGAACCTGGTGATGGTTAAGGAATTACAATCTGGCGAACATCCGACTGATGTATAGCTCACTTCTGTTGACATATGGGTTCAGGTTCACAATCTGAAGAATGGTTTTTATGTCAAAAAATGTGGTGAAGGATGTAGGCAATTATATTGGTGAATACTTGGAGTCTGATCTAAGAAATTATTCTGAGTTATGGGCGGAATACATGAGGGTAAGAATTCGTATGGATGTTCGTAATCCAATCAAAAGGAGAATGCAATTATCCAAACCTGGAGTTGACTAGTTTTGGACAGATTTTAAGTATGAAACGCTTACTCAGTTTTGTTACTTCTGTGGAATTCTAGGACATTCTGATCAGTTTTGTGTCAAATTGTATGATCTTCCGAAAATCCCACATGAATTATTTCCTTATGGTCCTTGGTTGAAAGCCCCAACTAGAAAACCAAATCGCATTGGTGAGAAATGGCTGCGATCTGAAGATGAAGTACGGTGCCTTTCACAAAACAAGGAAACAGCTGCTGTTAAGGAGGGGGGTACCTCCTGCTTCATGCCTATGGCACAGGGTGATCGGATAAGGGTGACGAATGATATGATGGTGGCGGGTATAGGAGGATCTTTTCAGTTTCACAATGTGGATGGGGAGCAGGTGGTTAATTTGGATACGGAGGATTAGAATGGAGTCAATTTAAACACAGTGGATACTACTCTGGAGATAAACCCTATCCTGGAAATGAATGAAGTCAGTAGATTGATTCTTGACTCAAAAAGGAGGAGGGAGGATATGGTTTCAAACTCAGATGAGGATATGGCTTCTGTTGACAATGGATATGAGGAGGATGCGATGCCTGCTTCGGGGGAACCAATTTCAAAAAACAGGGATGTGGTGGGTTCTGGTTTCCAGGCCCACCTAGAGCGATGAGCACATTATGTTGGAACTGTCGGGGGATTGGGAACCAACGAACAGTTCGGGCCCTTAGGGACCTAATACACATTAAGAAACCCACCTTTGTTTTTCTAATTGAAACTATGATTATGAAAGACAGAGTTTTTTTGTTAAGAGACACATTGGGATATACTGGTTTTTTTGTTATGGATCCTATTGGTTTGAGTGGTGGGGTGGCTTTATTATGGAAAGGTTTGGAACATGTGAGTCTTCTTAGTTATTCAGCCAGGCATATCGATGTGCAGTGTCGAATCGGATCAGGGCCTTGGTGGAGATTAACGGGTTTTTATGGTTTTCCGGGCTTGCAGAATAGAAGACGGAGTTGGGCTTTATTACTTTCTTTAGCATATGTTTCTAATTTACCTTGGGCTATGATTGGAGATTTTAATGATCTTATGTACAACTCTGAAAAGGAAGGCAAAGCACAACACCCCCAATAGGCTTTGGAAGGTTTTAGACAGACTCTTGATAACTGTCATCTAAGGGATATAGGCTGTCATGGGGCCAAATTTACATGGTCGAATCGGAGGACGAATGATACGAAGGAAAGGTTGGATCGAGCGGTAATGACTGGGGAGTGGTTAAAACGGTTTCCTACTGCAATCCTATACGTATTAGAATCGATTCAATCTGATCATAAACCATTGTTTTTATCTTTGGGCATTGATGAACCACGCTATATAGCAAAAAAAATTAAGTATGAAAATTCCTGGAGTTTAGAGACGGATTGTAAGGATGTGGTGCGTGAGTGTTGGAGGGGTAGCTCTCATCTAGCAATGGACGATCAGTTACAAGTCTGCGTAACGTCTATTGCAAGATAGGCAACAACATTCCATCAACAATTCACATGCAACCTAAAGGAATGCAGAGCACGTTTACTGTTCTTACATAGACATGCTTTGTCTGTCGACAATGCCGAATTGAAGAAGGTTGAGGAAACATATGGGGATTTGTTGGCACACGGGAAGAGGTCTTTACACTGTTAAGAGTGGATATAGACAACGTTTTCAGGTACCACGTATACCCATCCACATTAATGATGATATTTGGAGTTTCATTTGGAAAGCAAACATCCCTGAGAAAGTTAAGCATATGTGTTGGAGAACAACTTTGGCTCTTATGCCATGTATGGTAAATTTGCAACGAAAATCTTTGGTTGTTCCAAGTGTTTGTCCGGTTTGTGGTACTCATCCTGAAACGGAACACCATATCTTCTTAACTTGTCTTGTGGCTCAGCAGACTTGGGTATTATCATTGGTTGGGTGGCGACGAATGAAACACATTAACGGAATGGTTTGGCTGGGTGAAAACGCTACCAGATGATACTCGGCACGAAGCTTTGATGGTGATTTATGGGTTATGGTTGAATAGAAATCAAGTAGTTTGGAACAAAGTTTCTTCATCTCCAAAACATATCCTGCAGCACAGTAGACAACATTTACGGGAATGGCAGGCGGCTCATGTCCTTTCTACAGCTACGACTTCACCACATCCTCTTACTATATGGAGCCCTCCGCCAGCGGGGTGTTTTAAATGTAATGTTGATGTCTCCGTCGTAGCTAGGCAGCAGCTATTTGGTATGAGTATGATTTTGCGGGATTCCAATGGAAGAGGTATGAGGGGGAAGATGATGACAATTCCAAGTATGGGAGATCTTACTTTAGGCGAAGCTTTGACTTTCCGAGAAGCTCTTAGTTGGCTGAAACGAACTCAGGCGAGATGTGATATTATGGAATCTTATTCTTTATTTCTTATCAATGCTTTACAGCCTACTACTTTTGACTTCTCTTACTTTGGTGCAATTGTACAAGATTGCAAACATCTTTTGTCTTTGTTGCCAACAATGGCTATTCAGTTTGTTCGCAAATCAGCAAACCAAGCAGCTCATAATATTGCCCGTATTGTTGGTTCTATGCCTGATTTAGAATGGAGGATATGCCCACCATCTTTTTTGTATGATGCTTTGCATTTTAACACTATTAATATAGCTTGACTGCATCATTTCCATTCAAAAAAAAAAAAAAAGGTTCTAATAGACTAATACTGCTGCGTTTCATATTTTCACTATTTCGCAGTATATGTACGGTAAGCGTATATGCAAGGGACCCAACTAAGGAAATAGAAAACGACAATCCAGAGAAACACGCCACCACTCGACATCATGACCCGACCCGGTCAAGCTAAAAGGTCCTGCTAAATTGATTAAGCAAATCGCTCCACTTTCTTGGATCTCTATCGGCACCTCACCGGCTCGCCAAGTTCGCACCGTTATCGCATTGAAAGGTAGTTCCTTTCTCGTTTTTTAATTTGCCCATTTGATCTTTTGATTCGATTTGTGATATCATTTTCCACTTATCTCTTCGAATCTCCACATCTGTGGATTCAAATATTAGGAGAATGCGTTAATGCTTTTGGGGAATTATTATAGAATAAGTTTGGATTAATGCATTCTTTAATTTGGTTTTATCTATCTTGTTCTCAGCATATCAAGTTTATAAAATTTCTGGGCTTTGATTCGTTTAGGCATTCATGAGATGTGGGCTATCGTTAGTAAGGATCCAGTTTACTGTTATTTGGTGGTTACGGGTGTTTTATGTATAGTTGCCAGTGTAGGAACTTAGTTGTGCCTTAGATTAGAGTTCAGGTTATTTGCAATGAGAGTTGTCAGTTGGGCTTGATTTGGTCTGGAGGTCACTGGTTTGCTTTCTGGACTACCTTTTGAGAATCTCCTTGCAGTTTTGTGCAGTAAAGAATGGATATCTAGTCTTTCATAGGTAGTAAAGAATGAATTTCTGTGCAATTATCTCCAAATTTGTGATGAATTCTTGCACACTGGTCAAATTTGTCACAGATTAATTGTCTGGTATGAAATATTGTATCTTTCCATAGAAGTTTGTGTAGACCATTTTCTTGGAATCTATCGAAACTTCCAACATAGAGGGTTTATGTGGTTAATGTTCATGAGCTTGTCTTTTCAAGCACATATTGTTCGGTTAACAGAACAAAGCTGCTTTTTATGTATATCTTCGTATGTGCTAAACACTTCGCTGGTAGCATTAATGAGGTTCTTATACAGAAGGGAAAATCCTGCTTAATACATGGGAGAAAATGAGGATCCTGAGCAACAGATGATGTTTCAAGAAAATTGTCCTCAAATTGATCCTAAAAGGGCTCGCTTCCCGTGCTGTATTGTCTGGACACCCCTCCCTGTAGTATCGTGGCTGATTCCTTTTGTTGGTCACATGGGCATATGCAGAGAAGATGGAGTTATCCTTGACTTTGCTGGACCTAATTTTGTGTGTGTAGACAATTTTGCATTTGGGGCAGTAACTCGATACTTCCAAATAAACAAGAACAAGGTAAATTACTTTCTGATCTGGACTTGTGTCATATTAGCATCCACACGCTCTGACGACCTGCAGTGGAACTTGGATAACGCAGTCGTTTTTCTCCTAATAAGATTAGTCAGTTTATGATCTTATCTTTATTTCTGCACTAGGTTGCAGGCTTCCTTACTAGTTAGTACCTTGATATGGTGTAACCAGTCACTCTAATAAGTTACAAATTGGAACAATAATGAGCGAAAAATTGTTGTCTTACGTGCTTTCAACATCCCCTTTTCGTAATCCATTTTCTTCAATTATGAGCAGGAATGTTCTTTATCCCATTATCCATCTGCATTTCAAAGCAAGGACCAATATGGGGTTTCTTCAGGAAGACACCCAGTAACGTGGGATGATGCTTTAAGAAAGGGAACGCAGGAGTTCCAGCATTATGCATATAGCCTTTTCACTTGCAATTGCCACTCATTTGTTGCCAACAACCTAAACCGGTTAGGGTTTCAATGTGGTGGATGGAATGTGGTGAACCTTGCTGTTTTCATATTCCTAAAGGGTCAGTGGGTAAGTACAGGAGCAATGGTGATGTCCTACTTACCATTTCTCGTAGTATGTAGTATGGGACTTATATTAGGTGGCGCCACTTTTGCAACTTTTATTTCCTTTTTCGTCATCCTTCTCATTGGTTGGTTTCTGCTTGCCACCTATTGTTTCAAAGATTTGATCCAATTGTAACTTTTTGGTTCCTAAACATTTACATGAACAAGAGTTATAGCCCCAGTAAACTTGATTTAATTAAGGTACAGAAAAAGTTAACTGAAGTCCTTAATGTAAACAATGGATACTTTAATCTTCATTTTTTAAATAAATTACTCATTAAATTTCTGATGAAGTCAGTCTGGACAAGAGGGCTCTTTAGGTTTCATTCCCAACTACACAAGGAACAACCGTCCACACTAGGATCCTCTCCCAGCATGAACCTACACTTGGAGGGGTTTTGATTTTTTTTCCCCATTTGATACAAAATGACAAACAAATCACACACACTGCTAATTACTAAAGAACAAACCTTTCCCAGTACCCATATGCACTTTAAAAGGCTGGCAACGGGGGGCTTGCAATTCACCAATTCTTCAAATAGCAACGCCCTAGGACTTCTCCAATTCCTATCTGAAGATCACTATTTTTTTTACAGTTGTTTCACTAACCATAATATATTAAGACACGCTACATTGACTTGGACATCAGAGAGACCATTGGCCATAGCCTCTCACTTCCCGAAAGGCCACAGCATTTTCGACCAACTACAGCCTTTCTTCCTGCACTCTTCCTACCTACCGTGCTTCATTGCTTATCTTGCCCGCACTGTGTGGATAAATTACTTATTGCAACATAGATTAGAGATCATTCTTGATCACTTTTAAGAACCCCAGTTTGTTGGAGCACAAACAGCTTCGACGGACAATCGTTTCAATACATTGGGACATGGATCTTGGCCAAAGTTGCCGTTGGATATGGTGACTGTGCATCTCTGCCTCCCTACACATTTCTGTTGAGACGACCAGAACAAGGTGAAGAACTATTTGATGCTACAAACATTAAGCATGAGACAGTGAAGGTGAATACCTTCTCTAAGATGGCATATGAGGTAGGAGCATGGCAAGGGCCCTGCTGATAGCTCCCACAAGTACCCAAGGGAGTTCCAAAGCTTGCAAACTTAATCGATGAAATGGACTGTCCTGGACTACATCGGAGATGGACCTTAGGGCTATGGAACTCTTCAGCTCTTCCATAGCTCTCGATGTGCCAGTTCTTTATCGTTGGATGAAATTCTGAGACCTCAGCACAAACACTACTCACTGATCTCTTGACAAGAGAGATTCTCCGAGGGTTGCCTCCAAGCTCCTCAAAAACTACTAAGAGATTTTGTGTTGGCTTCAACCAAGACCTTGGCACATGATACCTGAAAGTGAATTTTCTTATTCATATAGTAGATATGTCACATATAGTTCAACTGTGAGCTAATTATCTTAACATATTTGCTTTGTAGGAGTATTTACCATCGCTGCGTTGGTTGGCCACATCCAAGCTGACATTTTGAAGGACGGAATGTTCCAGTGTAACTACATCCATTGCAATTGCCATGAGCATATGCAGTCCAATATCTTCCTATGCTTTGCCCATTAATCCATATCTGACCCTTTCCCATACCCTCCATGTCCAAAGCCAAGGGCTCATCTCCTTCAGGTGCGTTGAAATAGGCCTGAAAACTTCAACGAGGTAAGTTCTAAATACCAGTGCCTAATTTTCTTAATTAACCTGGTATGCAATCTCCCAGAATTTATACCTTATGCCATGTCAATGGTTGCTGCTTCTGTGCAATTAATGATGCTTGCATCCACTGAACAGAAGAAATGCTGCTTGGAGAAACAAGGTCCATGGCTTCTCCTTTAAGACCAACCTTTTAGATAAAAACATTACTAATTAAAACCTTTGAGCTAACGAATGAATAAATAAAATAGTGATCAATATGCACGACCTGATAGGTCCATTTTCGCGAGGACAAGTCCCATTTTCCCTGGTCAAGCCCATGAAGTGCAACTGGACCTAGGATTCCAGTATTCCACGTTTCATAGTGTCCACCAACATTCTTCAATAACAAGAAACAGATACAAGCTTCAGAAATTAAATAAGAACAAAAAATATTAATCTTTACTAATTGAAAGTGAGACATTAAATAGTCACAGCTTTACTGAACTTTTGTTGACTTGAGATTAAAAAATACGGCTAGCAATCAACCTGTTAAACAATACTTAGAATCGTATGCTTCATCCTAAATCATTTAGCCTTGAGAATTTGGTGCAAAGAAATCAAAAGAGCTTTTCTAGTTTTCCTGCACAAGGTTTTCTTCAGTTTGTGTCATGCCTCCTTATAAAAGAAATGATCTAATAATAGGTGAAGATATCTTAGCTTGAAGTCGTGGTTTGTCAAGTGGCCATGTTAGTTGTGTAGACTTTGTATCGCTATTAGAAACACTCTGAAAGATCAACCTGCTAAATATAGTAAAGGGAGGGAAAGGAATCTAACTGGCAATCCAACAGCAACGCTCAGCAATGCGATTTGATTTTTCCCTGCATGTAAATTGACCTTCCCAGTATACATGAACCTTCTATTCTGTCTTGTCCCAAATGCAGAACCTAATACAGGGTGTATAAATTTAGCTTTCATAATTCAGCTGAAAAGGTAACATATAAAGGATGATTTTCCGTGTACCTGAAAGTTGTCCATTAATGAAAACATGCATAGCATGGCCTGATGACTGGACCATAAGAGTGGGCTGTTCCCCTCCATGCAGAAAGGATTCAGACGCAGCAATATCAACACTGTTGTTACATTGACAGGGAGGAGATTAGTCTAACAATGAGACTCCTCTGTTGCTTTTTAAATTAAGCATGGGTACAAATTAGAAGCATTTAACTGCTTCTTTCCCCAAGTTGAAGGGGAAGAGATATGGAACAAGATGTAGAAAGACGTAAAACGCCTACCAGTACAACATAAAATAAAGCATGCCAGATATTTTTGTAAGCAGTCTTACCTTGTTATGTACCACAAGTAGTCACTAGCATCCCTTGTGACATTTATCTGCTCCAAAAGACCAGGGGCAGTGAAAGTTGAGCTATCATCAAGTGCAGAAATATCCTCGTCATAACTCTCCCATGAAAGCATCTCAGTATTTGTGGGTAACATTTCCATTTGAGATGTTTGAACTCCAACCTATGGAGAACAGTGTAAGTTGTCATTTATTTCAGTTAGTCTGGCATTTACTATTTGTGATGGATTCACAACAAGAAACACTTCCTCCCTCTCCCTCTCTATCTCTTAAGGATGCATGGGTCTGAGTTGGCGAGTGAATACCTTTGCAGTGTTAAAGACCACATTTCTGCAATCGGGAAGGATGCTGATGGACCATGGAGGCAAATTATAGTGCATATTGTTGAACAACACTCTTCCAGCAGACTGTATATCATAGTTTGCAAGAAAAGCCGCACAATGTCCCGATTCTGAGGAGTATACATGAGCCTGGAAAACCCAAATTTTGGGTTAACAACTCTGGGAAAAAAACTCGATCTCTGGAACAAAAATTGTCAAGGAGGAGAAACCTGTTGATAGGTCCCCAGTTGAGTCACAATGGGGTCGGTTGAAACTAAAGCTCTCTCACACATCTTAATGGACCTATGGAGCTCCTTTAGATGTCCATATTTTGGTTGCCTGATCAAACCTGTCAATTTAAGAAGTCAATGCAGTTAGATACATGATTCATGTTATAACTAGGTTATTACAACTTGAGTTACATTTTGGTATACTCTGAAAAATTTAGTCATGAATGAAAAGCAATTAGGTACATTTTCATAAGTCAGAGTAATGATCAATCCTAGGTTTCTTTCACATAATAATCCAAATGTATTTAGATGAAGCTAATATAAAGTATTGCTATCTCACATGGCATCTGAAACCTTAATTCTGCAAACTATTAAAGAAGTCACTGGAGGTAAGCACATGTAATTCGTCTTACCATATTCATCTAGTGGAGCATCGTAGTCATAGCTGGTAGTGATGAAAGGGCCTCCAGCACTTCGGCCAAAATTAGTCCCTCCATGGTACTGTTTTCAACATTCAAAGCCACTAATAGTAAAACGGAATTTTGAAACCAAGTTTCATCCAATTGTGAACAACATTAAAAGAAAAAAACTAACCATGTAGTAGTTAACAAAGGATCCTCCTTTCTGTATGAATCGAGCAACTGCAAATGCCAAATCTTGGACTGGACGCTCATGAATTGGACCACCAAACTCGGTGAACCTTCAGAGGTGGACAAAACCAGAAAGTGGTTGGTTTTGTAGTCAATTTATTGATGTGGTTCAAAACTACAAGAATATGAATATCCTTACCATCCGCCCCAAGCTTCTGTCCACATTGTTGGCTTGTAAGGTTTGTTTGGAGAAAAAGAGTCGCAATAAAAGCCATTGCATGTGTTTATCTAACATTGGAAATGAAAAGTCATGGAATTTATTATACAAGAGAAAAACAAAAGGAATAAAATCTTTAAGCTTTTGTTAGGCAAGTATGGGAATGCTTACTACTGGATCAGGGGCATCTTCTTCCTTGCACATCACCCAGGGAACTCCAGTTCCTGTTTGAACAGCCATATTTGCTGCCCATGTCATATAATTATAACCAGAAGAGCCAAGTAACTTGCTCTGTTTCCCATACTCATTCTCAATCTTCATAAAGATACAGAAGGGAACCAGAGGAGAACATATAGTTAGTCCAACTTTTGTTTAAGCAATATGAATAAGATGCAGTGAATTGACAAATTATTCTAGTGTGTGCTTTAAACATGAACTCACTTCTCAGAACTGAGGATGAGCAACAATATAGGAGCAAAAGACTAAAATAAGTACCTGAGAGAGAATAATGGGCCCGTCCTGGGACTCGAACAAGTTGTGACTCTTCATCAATCCCACAATCTTCTCAGTGAACCCTTGCATTGCTCTCTGCAACATAAAAAGACTCCACTGAACAATCTTGGTACGCGAAAAAAGATCTCTGACTTCAGTTTTTTCTGCATTGTTTTGGGTGTCGGTTGTTATATATAAACTCCAAGATACCGGAAAAAAGGGAAAACCTTGAAAGGCTCATTGTCAGTTCGAAAGCTTATTCCCGGTACATATTTCAACCAAACAGGAAACCCTCTGCAAGCAACATGCAGCAAATTGAAATAAATGTTAAGAACAGTTTTAAGCACACATATCAGCAAGTAGTTATAGAGGGAAAGAAAAACGTTGAGGTAAGGAACCGTCCAATTCACAAGAACTACTAAAAAACAGAGGAGTGTGAGTTACCCGAAATTCCACTCCGCACAAACATAAGGTCCAATGCGAATGTGGGCATAGAGGCCTGCTCTTTGTATTGTCTTTAGGAACCTCACTAGATCATATCTCCCTTCAAAGTTGTACTAAAGGCCATACAACGATGCAGCATGCGAGAAACCAAATTAACGCTAAAGGAAAGCGGAAATCCAGAAGGAAATACTGAGTGCAGAAAACAAAGGTAGAAGAATTATATACATTTCCAGGAGTAGGCTCATGCACGTTCCAGAAAACATAGGTTTCAATCACATCTATGCCCCCATCTTTTGCCTTCTGTATCAGATCTTCCCACATCTGAAAAAGGCCACATTTGTCGAGAAAATTAGTGACAACATCAGACAACCAAGTGAACACAACTAAACAGAAGCACAAACAAATTAAGTGGTACTTAAAAGGAGAAAATGTAGAAGAGAAAGAAATGGAAGAGGGTAAAGTACATCCGGAGTGCTCCTTGGGTAATGAATAGAACCAGAAAAGAGGATTTTTCTCTGGCCATTAATCACAATTGCCTTCCTGTCGTAGGTTACTTTACACTGGATCAGCCGAGAACCCAAGCACATAACCGAGAACAACAAAATTACCAACTTGGAAACGGAGTTAATTCCCATTCTTCCCTTCACCTGATTCACAACAAGTTCCGTGTGAAGGCAAAGAATGAGCAAGTAGTCAGAGTGGAAAAAAAGGATTTTTGTGGTTGTGTTCTACTTGGTCTATTGTGGAAGAGAAACAGGACCCATGGCTGCGTTGGACTCCCACACTCGCAGGTTTCAGACTCTTAAGCTTAGGAGATCAACATATATATATGTGTGTGCGTGTATAACTACTGCATTGACAGCTATTAACTTCACACAGTTAACAAGTGGCAATAGTGATCACTGCGTGGCTGTGAGCTACTATCTAAAACAGTAACAGTAACATAACGAGTATCTGACAACAAAACTCCCGGATAAGAGTAAAACTAAGAAGTTTTTATACACTGTTTTTCTTACCAAGAGTGACTTCATCATCGTTGGTACGTGTTTAACGCGCCTTTAACAGCAACAGTTCAGTTAACAAAGAGCCTATTTTCGAAAGTATCCTTAAAAGAATCTACTAATAAGGTTAAAGTGCAATTCTGTGTCCAAGCTCGGTCGGTACATTCGTACCCAACATTCAACCATCCCACAAAAGAAGAAAATCTGTAGACGTAAAACATCACATGTAATCAGAAATTAGAAAAGAAACAAAAGAAAAAGAACAAGTGTTTTAGAAAAAGAAAAAGGACCCACATTCAACAATTCCATGTGAACTAAAGAAACAATCTCATGAACATGAAGTGAACCCCCCCATACATAATACATTGCCATTGTCATTGTCATTGTCCGTCTTCTTTGTCACAACTCTCGCTTGAACTTTCCCGTCTCCAAATCTTTTCTTGTCAAAAACTCAGCCCAAGATCGCTGCTATCTGTTGTTGCTTTAATGTTAAGCTGCAAAACAATTCTTTAGATCCTGGTGCCTTGCCTTTACTAGCTTCCTGCCTAAAATTCATAAACATCACCATTACGTTAACCATTATGTGTCTTCTTCACATATGGTACAAAAAGCAAAATTGAAGTCAAGGTCAGTGAACTCGGCTCGCTAAGGGCAAGTACAAATTCATAACTTGGTGAATAAATATCATTAATATTTAATAAGAAAACTCTTTTATGATAGACTTGTTTTCAACCTAGTAAAATACGAGCATACCAACCGCATGTACCCTTATCTCGTAAAACGTTGAACTGAAATGCATGCAAACTTCTTCAATCCATTAAATCTTGTAATCATAGTGGAAGAATCTTTGTTGCCAACGGTAAAAACTCAAGCATAAGCATATTCATCCAGGGAGAAAAAAAAAAAAGGTAAGAACTGGTGCATCATAAGTTGGTACCTAACGGAACTTTGAAGGACAAAAAAAAAAAAGAGTCAAAGCTAACGTCCACTGATGATAGCTTTAATTCCACTTATGTCGTTAACTAAACCAAGACCCATCTGAACAATGCTCATGATCGTTGTATTCTTCAATTTTTTATTTTTTGTTTAATCAAAGGGAGCTAGTGGTTATGGTAGGTGACTTCCTTTTCTTCTTGTCTTTTGCTGTGTAGTCTTCGGTGGCGTGAAGGGCGGAGCACAAGTGTACACTGTGGGGATTTCATGGGCAGAGGGTGGCACTGGAAAAGTGGGACAGCCACCTCCGTGCCCCTAACGCAACGGGGTCATGGTCCTCTCACCCGCAGATTTCGTATTTATTTAGATGTTTCAAAGGAAAAGTGTCTGTTTTGTTGGTAAGACTAAAACAGAGACCGTACAAGTCACCAACCCACATGCCCATTCGCTCCATTATTTCCTTCTCTTATCTTATCGTATCACTTCTTTTCTGCCATTGAAACCTCACAGTCCTTTCATTCACCTTCCTCAACATCATACAAGCTGTTTAGTTTATTCTTTATGAACGACAGAAAGGTGAAAAAATGAAGGAGGAATTTATCGTGTACTGAAAGGGAAAGGCAAAGGATCACCGAAGGTGCATAAGGGTTCCCAACCGTTAGATTTGATATAGGCTGTTATGGGTCCACGTGAATGTAAAAGATGAGAAATTCGTCGGTGCACCTGACTTCTATCATTACCCCTGTGGAAAAAGGGGTTGCTGTCTCTCTCCCTTTCTCATAAATTTGACATCCACCTAACCGTTACCCACCGTCAATGGCCGTTTGTCGAGTACCCCTATTGAAGTGCGTGAGCTTTCTGAGGATCCCAATTCCGTTAACGTCGGTTCCAGAATTAACAGAATATTCTTTCTAAGTAGGCGTTGGTAACTGGACGTCTTACGAGGGGAAAAGGATCTCTGTTGTTGATCATTCTTAAAACCGTAGCCTTCCACGTGGTCATAGTTGAAACGAGATCTTCTGTCCAGTTTTATTGTCTTATTTTGTCTCATGAAATCTCAGCCATTTATTTTGTGGGATTCACGCAGATCTCATACGGGCCCCACATAAATAAATGGCTAAGATTTATTGGACACAATAAGACACCATAATATTGGACAGGAGATCTCGACTCGTCATAGTTGGTGCGTTTTGACCTTTCGCTTTCTACATCATTTGGCAGCCAAATGATTTAAACGAGGAATAGTGTTAATCAATTTGTTATGTAATTATTAAATAAATTGATATTATTTTATTTAAATCAAATTTAATCAATCTTAAATTTAAATTAATTTAATTCATTGGAGAGAATATAATATGCATATATTAACAGAAGATCATATAAAAAGAGAATTTAAAAGAAAAGGAAAAACAAGGTAAGGGAATTCAGAGACAACAGTTCAATTATTTGCACGTTTTATTTGTCCTAGTCTTTAGGTTTGTTAGATTGAGTCTATGAGTGGTGCCTATTATTCAGTAGTTTGTTAAGTAGTTCCTATTTCTTTGTTCCTATATGTTTTACATAAGCCTATTTAAAGGCTAACTGATTGATTGAATAAATGCACTAGTTTTATTCCGCTTCCTCTGTTAAATATTATCAGCTTTATCATTTGTCCAGTTCTGCTCTCTCTTTTTATTTTTTTTCTGTAACAGTGGTATTAAAGCCACAAAAAGGGACTAGAATAGCTGTAAAAGAAGATATCCTTCGAAAACTTTGTCCAGCCAGCTATTCTTCGCTTTGATGATCACTATGATCATTGGAGCATGTTGATGGAAAACTTCCTAAAATCTAAAGAGTATTGGCAATATGTTGAGTCTGGTGTATCAGAACATACGGCTGGTGTGACACAAATAGATGGACAAAAGTCAGAATTGGAAGCACTAAAGTTGAAGGATTTAAAAGCGAAGAACTACCTGTTCCAAGCAATTGATTGATCGATCCTCGAAACTATTCTCAGCAGAGATACCTCCAGACAGATATGGGGTTCTATGAAAAAGAAATTCCAAAGATCTGCTAGAGCAAAGAGGCAGCATGTAGCACCCCACTTCCGCAAGACCCGAACCCGACATCGAGGGTGATGTCCGAGCTCGTGCCCACGGAAGTGGCGTGCTAGAGCGGTCATTCAGTTACGGTTGGTACAAATTTTATTTAATTTGTAACCCGATCGACAGGCATAAATAGAAATCACTCATTTACAGATCGGTAGACAAACATAATAACATAAGCATAAGCTGAAATCAATTACCGATCGAGCCAATTCCGTTTCAGAATTCAATCAATACATTGTCAATTGGGCCCATTAATAATTCCAGAGTACCAATTTACAGAAATTGCGGAAATACAAATAATCAAATACAACGACAGACACAACTGATTCCGACCTCTAGCTTTCACTAGCTTGCAGTAGGCATACTCCCGTTCGCATGACGGGGGTATTCTTCAGAGTCCTGAAAAATAGGTGCAAATTTTGGGTGAGTTTTGCGAACTCAGTGAGTGACCATCATCG
>JAOTBA010000203.1:20534842-20551004 GCA_025629845.1 Erythroxylum squamatum
CGTAGTTCGTTTTCTTTTTCTGCTTTTCTGCTTTCGTTTTCTCCTCCAGTTTGTATCGCGGATTGTTTTTGATTTGACGAAGTAATGTTTTGTCAAAAAAAAAAAAAAAGTTCTGGTTTACTCATTGTACTGTTCTACATATGGTTTACTCGTTGGAGTCCACTACTTCTGTTGTTGAGGTGCATTGGTCTGAGGTCTTATTAGATTTTACGTTGAAATGATAATTTTAAAATACGTGATGCTCAACATAGACAATTACCTTATAGGAAAGTGATTGAGAAAAATGAATAATATGTGTCGAATTTATTGATTTATCATATTTACCATTACTTTATAATAAATATTATTGATATTATAATATTATTTATTTTTATGCAAATTCATTAAGATAATAAATTAAGTCTTTCATTCAGTTTTATTTATTATGAAATAATATTGTAACATTTTCATATTTTATTTATAATTAATAATCATTTTTATTAGTATTATTATTCATCTTTTTAAAAGGAAAATAAAATTAATTTAATGAAAATGAAAATGAAAATGAGAAATTAATCATATTTTTATTAATATTATTACATAATAAAATACTTAATTTTATTTGTTTTATTATTTAAAAATATAATAAATCAAAAAAATAATAAATCAACATATTATTTAACTGCTAATAGAATACAATTATGTATTAAAAGTTTGTTTATATTATTCGATATAAGTAATACGATGTAAATATGATATAATATTAATTACTAAATAATATTAATTCATTATATATTAACTTAATACTAATTTTTTTGTAATATATTTATTATTCTAATATGACACTGAATAATTATGTACTAATATTAAAATTATAAGATGATCAATTTATTGTTTTTATTTATTATAATAATTAATTATTGATTAATTTAGTTTATTTTTATTAATAAATACAGTTGTAGATTTTTTAATAATTTTATTGATTTATCTTTTTATTATAAATAATATCATATAAATATGATAAACCAGAAAATCAATATGTTTGATATATGCCACCTTTGTGGTTTATTTTTTAGATTATTTCTTGTGGCATTACTGTCCTCGTGTTCTAAAAATATTAAGTTAGTGAAATTTAACAATAATAAATAGACTGATTACAAATAGACTGATTACAAACTTTTCAGTAAGGACTTTAGGCAAAATTTTTAAAATTCAAATATTTTTACATGGTTGATGAACCTACAAGAATCTTTTATACCTTGTTTTTAAAAATATATTTATTATTTACAATTGTTTAAAAAATATAGTGTGTAGTATTTAAAACATTTAAATAAGATATGTTCTTAATTATTATCAAGATAGTTCAATTTAAAATTATGTGATTAATTATTAACAAGTCGGTCATATCAATAAACATTTCATGTAGATCCATCTATGTACGAATCAAATTGTAAATATTGGATGGATGATTATTCTAATAATAAAGACGAAGATTATGTCCCACGATAGAAGGAAGGGCTCACCATAAAATCCAAGGAAAGATCCAAGTGACAACTTGAAACGACTTAATACTTTTTTGTCCTCTACTGACCTTATAACGTAATAAATGAAAATCAGTTATATTTTTGGCACACCTCAAATTTGTCGTTTGATAATAACCTTATTTTAACAATAAATTCTACTAAAATAAAGCAATAAAACTTTAATAAAAATTTCTTTTAGTATTTTTAATATTATTAAATATTTTTAGCAAAGATAAAAGACTCTTAGTGAGAAAAATAACAAGGACTATAGTGGATCATAACTAAAAATGTAATGAGCTATATAAGCTATGGTTGGGTCGGCCGGACCGGCCTTACCAGGCCCAGCTCCAGGCCCGGATATCAACGACCCAGTCACAGGAGATAATCTTCCATGCAAACACAAAGATCTACGTAAACCTAGCATCCACAGCATATATAAGGTACTATTCTACCAAGATTCAGGTACGAGGTTACAACCCTACTTTTCTCTACTTTCAGCAGCCAAAACCTACACAAAAAGACTGACTTGAGCGTCGGAGGGGCCTCCCAGGAATCAACTCCCGGCCCGCTTTTATTGTTTTGCAGGTATTCCATAGCCAGAGTCGCACAGATCATGGATCCCAACAACGACGTTCGACCTCAGCAAAATCTGGCCGAACCAGATATATTAATATATCTATTATTATTATTATTATTATTGTCACCAATTAAATTAATGGGGCAAAATTTTAATTTTTTAATGAAATTAAAAATTAAAATAATAATTAAAATTAAAATTTTTTCAGCAATATAAAAGCACTTTAAATATTTTGCCCCACTCAAAATAATTTCTGGATCCGCCCTGGGTCCAGCTCTTCTTTATTAATATTTTATTTATTTTATGATTGTTGAGAATTTATTATAATCATAGTAAACAATTTATTAATTAATTTTAAATAGAGTAAAAAATTGAACACACAGTACGATTGACCAACCCTCCTCTCGTATCATGACCAACACAATTTTATAAGTTAAAATACATGGGACAATTTATGTTTTCTAATTAAAATTTATTTTAAGCAATAAATTTATGAGCATTATTGAACTACATTAAATAATGTACACCAGCAAACTTGGTTTGTTATTATTGAACTACATTAAATGGTTGACTTTTAAAGACATTTATTATTGAACTACATTAAATGGTTGACTTTTAAAGACATGAAATTGGTAAGATGTACTACCTCCGATTCATAATCAGTGTCGTTTTAGAGGAATGTACACTTATTAAGAAAGTTAATGAAATATCTGATATACTCTTATTAATTACATGTTAAAGTGTCTTGAAAATATAATCTGTGTAATCTGTGTAATTAAGATGTAAGAGAAATTAAAAGGTAATTTTGGAAGTAAAATTATAAATATGCATAAAAAGTCACAAACGACACTTATTTTGAATAATTAAAATCCCTCTAAAACGACACTTATTATGAATCGGAGGGAGTATAATTTAGATAGATAGTAGCGCAGACTAGTAGTTAAAGACCGACCTTTAACTGCCTTAAAGCAACAGGGCAGTCACTGAGGAATTTGACAGCTAGGGTCATGGCTGTCGGCATTGTCTCTTCCCCTGGGATCATCATCTCTATGATATTCCCGGCGATGAAATCCAAAGGTAGAGGCGTCCTCTCATTGGCTTCATCGTTGTCACGTAAAAGAGCGTCCACTGCGTCAGTGACTGAGATGTTGGCTCTTTTGTAGTCCACTGATTGTTTCTCCATTGCCAATTTTCTTTCTTCTACAATCTTTTTCACCATCTTGAACATCCTCTCCTTAGCCTATACGATCACACATTAGACAACAGCAAACCATGATTTGAGATGGACCTTATCACATATGGCATGCATTCAACGATCAGTTTGAATGTGTTACCTTCAGGGATTTATATAACCTTGTTCCCGGGAGTTTGATAGGTAAGCAGATTAACCCTTTAATAAACTCGTCGAATTCAGTCTTCAGAAAGTTCAAGTCATCGCCTGAGCTAATGCTAATCAATACTTTAACCAGAACCTGAAACGTTATCTGTGAGAAACACCCAGAAAGCAAAAGCTTCATAAGAGTTGGCATAAAACTTTGTTTTAATGTGTAGAGATATTATGAGACGAAAGGAACCTTTTTTACTTCAGTCTGGACGTAGATGAGGTCATTCGTTTTGTGCTTCCAGGAAGCCAATGTGTGATTGACACTGTTCTCAATGTCTTTGGTGATTCTGGTTTTGAGTTCTGATGATTTCAAGAATCGACAAATTATCCCGTGGACACGTCTCTGCAAGTTCCCATTCATTTGGAGTATAGAATGCTCTCCCATGAGCTCCCTGATTGATTTAGGATAAGCAGGGACGAAAGTGTTGCCATGGTTTTGTAAGACAGCTTTGTTGACTTCAGGATCAGTGGACACGATGATGGGAGTTCCCAGGATGTGTGTTTTGAACACTTTTCCGTATCTGAACAAAGTGAAAAACGAAATTGATGCGAACGAGAAGTGAAAAAAAGAAGAAGAGAGATTTGTTTTATTATACAGGCATTTGAAAATAGAATGCAAATGGTCACTTCTTTGAAAAGTGAAAAGCCGATTGACACAAGAGGCTTGGGTTACTGACTTCACAAGCTATACCAGTATATATCTAAAGGTCCAATTAATGTAGGTCAGGCTTTACTTTCTTTTACTTCACGGAGCTACCGTTTATCGTCTCGTGCAGGTTTCTGCCTTTGTCACAATCAAAATTCTCCTCCCAAGTACGAAAGTAGGTTCTAGTGTATAGGTTAGTTGGCTGGTTGTTACCAAACGAATTGTAATCAAGTCATTATGGGACATCTAATTTCATACTAAATGCCTATACTTACTACCCAAAGAAAGTAACACAACCCACTTTTCGAGCACTAAAAACCTATGCTACTAGTCTAGCTAGTATGCTGACATGGTCCACTTATTATAGTGATTAAATGAGAGAAGTATTCATTGAAACCTGAATCATCTATTAGCCTGATGTGTAACTACTCGAAGTATTATTGTTATTTGGAGGGGGTTCACATAGGGTAAGGGAATCTGGAAAAGGAGCAAAGAGGCATGATCCCTTTTTGTCTTCTTTCTCCAGAAATTGATCACTAAGACATGGTTTCGGCCGAAGGATAATATCAAAATCAAGCTCATTTATGACTATGTTACTTCTATTTCATTGAGAAACGTATATACAATGACTAATTTACATCGTATTCTTGCTAGTTTGAGTTACCATCCGTTGGTTATTTATCACGATCAATCCGCCCCCACCATTGGCCACTAATACTTATGAACAACTTTTGGAACCACTTCCACATGATTGAGGGCAGCCCCTAAGGCTAAAAACAAGAAGAAGGAAAGAACAACATAAACGAGGAAAACCAATGTCTTAATATGCTATCAATACAGTACTAACATAGATTTAGAAGGATCAGTCAACGTGTAAGCCCTAGAAGTTGAGGAAGAAAAGGTTTCGGCTAATAATCGAACCGAAATGGATAAGAGAGTAAAGCATGTTTATCGTTTCAAAAAGGGAGTTAGAAAAGTGGCCAATGGTTCATGCATCAAAAGAACCATAGGTTCAGTTTCAACTCTATTGAAAGGGGGAAGAAGAATAATTACAAAGATCAAGAACATGTAGAGTACTGATTAGGAAAGCTTACAGAGATTTTCTTTTCTCCATGAAACTAACAGGTCGAGAGGTATAACCACACGCAATGAAGTCGAAAGTTTCTCCGATAAATGGCCAACCTAAGCTTCCCTTGGGAACTCCATACTTCTTCTCGACTCTAAACTTCGCTTTCCAGTACCAAAACCATCCTACAACAATCACCACAATCACCCACCAAACTGTAGCCCATTCCATGTTCACCAAAACCATTTTGCCTACTGTTTCCGGAGAATCTAGCGCGTTAGTTACACAAAAGGTTGCGATCTTTATGAGCTATATCCAATACAATTGTTGATTTTAAGCTCTTAATCAGCTCCAACTCCATGCAGGTGTCTCTCAATTAAGTATTACTATTATATATATATTTCTCTGAAATGATCACCGTGGTGTGGTTTGAAGGTGAACGAGAGGAGGAGACGCAAGAGAAAGACAGAGAAAGAAAGAAAGAAAGAAAGAAACTTTATCACCCCCTCTTACTTGTCCTTAATTTAGAAGAGAAAAGAAGAGAAGTGACTGAGAGAAATTGTGGAGTGGGGGTCACAGATATCTTGAGTGAGGAATTGGGGAGATCTAGAGCTTGCAATTGTCATTTAATGAGTGGTGGCCATTTTTGGTGTATAAATTGCGAATTCAGATCCTTTGTCTAATATTACTCTGTCTTATTATGTCTTATAGAATCTCAGCTATTTATTTTGCGGGACTCACGCGGAACCCATGCGGAACCCACATAAATAAATGATTGAGATTTATTGGACACAATAAGACACCATAATATTAGACAGAGAATCTAGACTCACAAATTACACCCTAGTTGGCTTCACTTTGTCTTCACGACCTCTTGGATATTTTGTTTAGCTATGCAATGAGATGGATCATCCAAGTAAGATATATCTAATCTTACAGAAGGAGAATTTGATATAAAATGACCTCTTATTATGTACAAAATTAATTATTAAATTAATAATACTTACCTATTGTACAACTTTCATCCTAAATTTAAAGTAAATATGACTTTGTAATTATGGCTATATACTTACTAATTAATGAAATGAAACTCAAAGGAAAACCATCATATAAAGTTAGATAAATAATTTAATGTATAGAATAGAGTTTGCACTGTTTTTTTAATGATAACTTTAAATGTCATTATTAGTAATTATCATCATCACCCAGTCTAAAGTCCCACAACGAAGCGAAATTTGAGGAGGCCTGATAGTATGCTTAATATCGAAATTAGATTCTTAAATCAAACTTATGTATGTTAAATTGTATTAAGAATCAATAACAGGCACACAAGACCAATGTTATTATCATTCATTTTCCTTTTTATTTTGATATCTCTCATCCCTAAAAGATGCAAAGGTTTGTTTCTATGATGTTTCTTTAAGTATTGAACCATTCGATATATATGTTTTTAGTTTAATTCAATTTATTAACTTAATCTATTTGTTTTTGTACTTTAGACAATCTTCTTTATGTGACTTATTGTTTTTTGTTTGTAAATACTCTTGGTTAAATAATATCAACTTTTCATTTTCATACAATAATAAAATGTAGTTGAGCAAATACATCATTCCATTATAGCTTTTCCCGATCGATCAGGCACGTCCCTTTCACTTTGAAATGAATAAGCAACCATGTTACTGATAAATTGATGTTCATACTTATACATGAGAAAAAGGTTTCATGAATTAGTAAGCAAGCATAAAAATACAAATATATTATACGGATTGTTTTGAAAAAGTTTGTTTCCCTTTCTTCGCATATAATTCTTAATCCTTCTAGAAAGTTTTTATTGCACTGTTTAGAATTAATTATTTACAATGATACCAAAATTATTTTAAAAAATAGAAAACAAATAAATAACGAGTAAATGCATTATAATATAGCTTTTAGTAATATTATGATATACTTTATAAAAAGTTGTATTGTAACACACACCGTAACTTAAAATGGTAAAATTTAAAATTTCTGAATATTCCTGTTTTTAAGAAAATGCAAACGTTACTACCAAACTATTACCTTAAGCTAATTGTATTATGACATGATTTATTAATTTAATCAGTTATTGAGTTTATAATAAGCGATTAAAACAAAAAGTAACACTTTTATATTTGTTTTCCAAAATATAAGTGAATATCAATGGTTGTAGTATTTATTTAAAATAAATATAATCTTGTTTCTAATAATTTTCTTTAGATCCTATACTATCAATATGATTGTCACTTTGATTATGGAAAAAAGATTTTAAAGAAAAGATGTTTAAATTATCAATTATGTGTTTCTTCATTTATATAAGTTTATTGACATAACTTTAACTACATATTAAAATATAATATATACAATACATATTCCCAAAATTGATGCTTACCATTCACATTTTAAATTTGACTTTTCATATTTTATATATCAAAGTTGCTTATAACACTTAACGAAAAACCCATCTTTTTCTTTAACAATCTTTGGCTTTGTGCATCAACAACTCTCACAGATAATATGAGAACTTATACATCTAAAATATGAAATATACTTAACCAAGGTATAAGATAAAGAATAATCTCATTAAATTATTTTTAAAATAATGTGATTTTTTAAAATTGTTTATTCTTCTAAATAATGTTTAAGTTTGTACATTAATTTTAATCATTATTAAAATCCATATAAATTTTATAATAGACTCATGATGGAGATTATTCATTATCTAAATTTATAAATGCCAAAAATGTTAATTAAAACTATAATGGCAGTCATCTATTTTATAAAGGTTCATCTCCTTTTTCACTTCTTTGTGTAGCATTATTACTTGAACGTGTTAAAGAATGTTTGATAGTTTCTATGAAATTGAAATCCTTACACAATAATTAACTTAAAAGCGAATGAAAATTTCAATAAAATATATCAATTCTTCAATATTCTACCTAACTTTAACACATATTAAGACCCTGTAATTTTTTTCATAACTAAAAACTAATAAAATATAAATGTAGGCGTAATTTGTGACTTCTTTCAATCAAAATTTTATCTATAACTTTAAAATTTTAAAGATATAATATTTAGTAAAATAAAATATTTATAAATAATTTCTTTTTTATTTTGTTTTATGTTATGGAAAACAAAAGGAGAAAGTTGTGTACCTTTGTTTATTGGAATTAGAATGTTGTGTAATTTGTGTTACATACTAAATAAAATATGAAGCATAATAAATAAATATATTAGCCTTCAAAATAATTAAGGACATAAATTTTCAATTATGACCAACTACTTAATCATTATTAGATTATCATATTTGGTTTACAATTTGCTCCAACCAAAATTCTAATTTCATAATGAGAACAAGAATTTTAATCCAATTCCAACATTTAGTTACATTTATTATTCATCTAGAAACTGAAACTCGGATTGATTCTCAGGGAAACGTTGCTATACATGTTTATTGGTTTGAGACTTTCAAGGAAAATGAATAAATAAAACATTATTTCTGTAAGTTGTTTATCGCCCAAGTGGTGATCGGAGGTGCAACTGTACGTAGAAGGGCATGCACACAGAAACGAGCCCAACTTGTCAGCTTATTCTGCTATCTGGTTTAAGACAAAAAAAACAAAAAAAAACTAACGTTGTATAAATATGGAGGAAACAAAACTAACCCAATATCGTATTGTCTTCATCATTCTCAGAACTAGCACAGTCACCGCCACCACCTACCTCTACTCTCTCGCTGAAAGCTCAGAGATTTGCTACTGTTTATATTTTCTCTTTATCATCTTTCGAGGTGGGTGACTATTATCTGTTACTGGTAGCCAATGACACACCAATAGAATTTAGTGTTTAAGGGATCAGATGATTTGTCCCCACCTTGGCGTTTTGCAGGTCTCATCCAAGTTTCACACACACACATATGAGACCTGCAAAACGATATATATATATATGTGGATAAGATTTAATAGAACAAAGTAATAACTGATTTATTAGATAAAAGATCTGTTTCTTATTTTATGCAAGTAAGCTGGATTCTTGCCATTTTCCCATGGCTGCACTAGGAACAACTGTGAAGTGCTTCCACTCCTGCATGTGAAAAATGGGCCTTGACCTCTTTTTAATCATTTGCTTTAATTCAATTATTTGTTGTTTAGTGAACATTGATCAATGTAATCTCGTGGATAATATACTTAAGCAAGCTGCAAACGCGCGGTCCATAAAATGAACAGATCTTCCATTTCGTTTCCTTTGTAATTAGCATATGATACTCCAGTTATACATGAAATGAGAACAACTATTTAAGTTATTACCTGGTAAGAAAATAATTAATTTCTGTGATGAAAAAGAAAACTGATAAAAAATATGCATTTTTAGGATAAATCATAATTTAAATCTTAAACTTTGTCAGATTTCAGAATATTAGTAAGAATTATTAAAATATTACTTAAATTTTTAATATTTTAATTTATTAAAAAATAATTTACCCTTAATTTTTATATTAATGTATTGCGTAAACAGCTATGTAAAAAATTACATATAAAATAATTATAATTAAAATATTTTAAAATAAAAAATATAGCTCCAAGCAAATTTACCTGTAAGTTCCAAAGCAATTAGACCTATTCATTATAAAGTTTTCTTTCTCAGCAAGACAAAAGGACAAAAATAACCTTAAGATTTGTTTATGATAACAAACTAAATTTTGACGTTTTGAAATGTTTAAATTAAATTATGTCATTTTAGAAATATTCAAACTAAATTCTACGTTAACAAAAAAGGTGAGGAGAACATAACATAATTATTGTTTTTTTCTTCTTCATATCATTGACGTGACAAAAATAATATTTGTAATGTTATTATGAGTCCCACAATGTCACGCTTATGTGGCATTATGGGACTTACTTATTTCAAATTAAGTATTAAAATTATTAAGAACGAAATCACAGACAAATTTTCAAGTGCTCTGGTTTATTTAGATGGTGGGGTTGATGAAGGAGAATATTTTTTCTTTGAACTGGAGTGCATTGTGTCTTATTATGATTACAATAAGATCAACAACAACAAACGCCCACAAGACAATGATAAGAACAAGTTTGCCTTTAACTACGAAACTCCCAATAAGTCTTGTGACATCGTTTCTGGGTTCCAAAGATGACGAGCTCTTTGCAACAAATGTGCAACTATGGCTGCGCTCTTTTGGTTCCTCTCTTTAGAACGTTCTCTATTTCATCTAAGGCTTTGGTGGAGGTTAAGCCTGATGAGATTGACATAGTCTCTGGAATTCACGAAGAACATATTTGTCGGAGGGTATATTATAACTATTTATGTATAGGCTTTTAAATTGAATTTTAACTGATAAATGCATATTTGACTATATTTATATACCTATATTTAATGTATTTTGCTTGATATTTTATACTTTTATTATATATATTTGCTACTTAATTTGCTCTAAGTGCATTTATAGGTTATAATGGCCTTCATGAACTAAAAAGAGAAGAATTTGGAGGAAAAAGTGAAATAAAATGAAGATTTGAATCAAATAAGAGATATACGACTGTATTTATGGCTGTGTACGTCTCCTAGCACATGCGGAATCATAAATTATGGAGATTTTCGGATATATAAGGTCTAGTGAATGCTCGTATAGTAAACCATGTATTCTAGATATGAAGAACTTTTAGAAGGGATGATATTGATCTAGAGAAGTGAAGAACACGAAGAAATCATCAACAGTTCCAATAGATTACAACATTAAACCTCAAACTTACAAAAACATTCTATATAAAAAGACGAAGATTTAGAATTATGAACTTTTTGTTTTCTATTCATTTTTCTTTCAGTTTATCTTTGATTTCATTTTATATTATGAGTAGCTAAACATCTTTAGTGTATGGGTAAAACATATTTTGATTCTTTTATTTAATGCAATTGTTTTGATTGATTTATTGTGATTCAATTATATGTTTTATATATGTTTTAATAGATTAGGAAATATTGGTACATAATCTGATTTCACAATATAGAGATTGAGAAATCCTGTGTATGAATAGATCTATCGTAATTGAAAGGAGTTGATTGCAAACCTCCAGATAGGTTGATATAAATTCTCTAGATTAGGGTTAAACTTAATAACATAATTCACAAATCGGTAACAATCCTAGAATCTTTAACTTGAAGAATTTAGGTTAATAAACTTAGGAATAGTTGTTAGTAGTCTCGAGAGAGTTATTACCATAAGATAGGAATTTCCACGGTCCAATAATTAATAAAACAATTGCATAATAAAAGGTTAATTATCTAAGGGTTTTAAGGGCATTCATTTCCTAGACACTAATTCGTGATATTCATTGTTTTCTGAATGATTTTCCTTGTTCTTTGCTCATTATTATTTCTTACTTTATTTTAATCGTTTAAGTATTATTTTTAATTAAAAACCAAAATCCAATTCGTAGGCTAGATAATAGAAGAAAGCTAATTACTAGTAATTATTATCTTCGTGGGATTTAATCCGTACTTGCCCAGGATGCTATTACAACTAATCTTAGGCTTTCGACGGGGATAGTGATGATAGGAACACCAGGATGCTATTACTATAGCCATTATTTTTTTAATTGTTTCTTGCTATATTTTTGGCGCATTCATTTAATTATCTTTTGATCTTCTCTATATTAACAATGTGTTTGTGGTTTATTTTAAGGATTAAGGTTTAACATCATCACCATAACTCACAATGGAAGGATGGAATAGACAGTACTCTTATGGGAGCTACGATATGTCTTCGTAATATATAACATCACCATATAGGAAAGAGAGGTTTCCTAACATATTTTCAGAGGCTCAACCGACATCCATGTTGTTTTGTGGCATTTGTGGGAGTAACTATTTTAATTATGAATGTCAATCACAAACCTATATATGGGAGTAATCAGGCATATACAGTCAACCTCGAGGTGAACCATACGAGAACAGTTACAATTCATAATGAAACAACTCTTATGCTTATGAATGGAATGATTATGCTTTAGCTGAATATTTATATTAACAAGCATCTCAAATTAGGGAGCCAACTCTGGAAGATATGATGACAAATTTTATTCAAGAATCAATCATAAGGTATTAGGAAATAGAGGTTTGTTTACAAAACACGGTGAATTAGATCGACTAGTTAGCAAAGATAATATCATACGAGATGCAAGAGAGTTTGCCTACTCCTACTGAAAGAGGTCCTAAAGAATATGGAATGGAAATCACCCCAAGAAGTGAAAACGAACTTCCTAAAGAAAATGAAGAAGTAGTAAAAAAAGAAGAAGCCTTTATCGCAGAAGAGGAAATTGAGAACTGGTAGGAGGTAATTGAAGAAGATGAGCCAGAAACCTTTATCTAAGAGGAAGAAGAAGAAAAGTGGGCAAAGGTGGTTGAGGAAGAACTGACAGAGGAACCAAAAAAGGAAACTACTGATTAGGAATTGGTAGCCACCTTAGTACGAAGGCTTTCCGCTTCCTCTAAGACAAATTGAATGTGTCAACAGAAGATTCATGGAGTTTTATTATTCCCTATCCTTTTAATAGTTTGTTATTAAAACAGGCATTAATAAAATTCATTAGTGTTATTAATATAATCAATTATGTGCTTATGATTATCTTGTAACAAATGGATTACTTAAAAGCTACAAAACCCCTATGCAGAGAAACGAGTGGATAGACCCAAGAAGATGGTAAATATGCAGGATACATTGAGCTAACGACGTTAAAGAAGTTCTACAAAGAAGGCAACCTATGAGCTAGTTTTAATTTTATTTTCCTTGTTATTTTGTTTTTGCTTTAATGTTAGTATAGGTTTTAATTAAATTTTGTTTTTCATGTGGCGTGTTTTAGGATAAAAAAGATTGAGCATCTAATGAGATTGAGCATAATTAGCATGTTAGGATATGCGTGTTTATGAGATATAATGCTAAAGTGCAAAATTTTTATGGTTGTGCATAAATTTTAAAGTTGCACATGTTTATAGAGAGTTACATGTTCTCTAGACATGCTAGTGTAATTTTACACGTTTTGATACACACTCGTGTACCAAACTGTGTAAACCTACAAAAAGTTGTGATTTAGTGCCATACATGGATTGGTGCACGATCGTGCATCAGATAGTGTAAGTCTGCAACATACCTTTAAAAATCCAAACTTCTTTAGATTTTTCATTCTCTTTTTTCCCTCTCTCACTGTCGTCGTTGTCTTGCATTCTCTAACCCCAATTTTTGTGTTTTTTCTTGCAATCTATCAACTCCTAAGTAAGTATCTTTTCACTTTCAACTATTTATGCATGTTTAATTGGGTGTTTTGTGTTATTTAGCTTAATTATGCTTAAAAACATTTGAATTGAGAAATTGAGACTTTTTGCAAAATTTTTTTGATTTATTGTCTAATTGTGGTTTGATAGTTGATTATTTTTGTTACCCAATTGATTTTATGATTTAATTTGACTAATTGCATGAAATTTGGGTGAAAATTCAACTTCAATTGCATAAACTTGCGATTTTTGCTTATTAAGTGTTTAATTATGATATTTTTGTGTTAAAATTAGGTTAATTAGTTGTTTTCGACGTTAATTGACATTGGATTTATGTTTAATTGCATAAATTTGATGTTTAATTTCGTCAATTTTGAGTAATTGTTACTTTAGGGTTTTTAATTTCAAATTTAGGGTTAGAATGGCAATTTAACAATTAAGTTAATTTAATTTGTTAATTATAAGATTTCTAATTTTAATTTTGAGACGAATTAGTTTGGAAGTTAGTTTTCTAATTAAATTTGTTTATTTATTTGTGTTTATTTATTAACTATTTCTATGTGATAATTTTTTGTTGATAGTTTGTTTTCGCATTTAATAATTTAGTGAGCATAATCAATTTTAAGTATGAAGAAACGTGTATTCCTATAATTTATCTGTAAATCTTCTCACACTTATTCAAAGTTGCAGACACAATGACAAGATCATAGAGAGAAATGGAGACCCCTCGGAAAGAGACAATAAGGAGAAGGATCTTCCACTACAGTTCAGCCTCCAAAGCGACTGAGGATGTTATCGTTTAATGTCGGGGCCCAGGAGGACAATACTAATGAATGGAGGATAAAAAGTTCAACATGAGCAGATTCATTGACTGGAAGGCGTTGGAGAAAGTCGGCTTAGCCTAATAAGTTTGGGATCTTGTTGACATTGGCGCACAGTCCTGGTTCTTCGATATCGTGGAACCTTCTTATAGAGAGCTTACAGTAGAGGCCTTCTCCACATTCTTAGTGGAGAGAGGTTGCTATGATCGGGATTGTCCTAACATGATCCAGATCCAATTCTGGATGATGGGAGAAATGTTCAAGATGAGCTACATAGAATTTTCCATTGTAATGGGTCTTTACAACTAGGAGTTTGTAGGAACATCGGAGTACCTTACACTGCAAACAAACTTTCCTTATGGATTTTCCCCTCAACACTTTTGGTGTATGATTAGCATAGAAGACGACCACAACCCAAGCAAGTCTAAGGCTTCTACATTAGACATCCTATGCTCAGATACATCTACGATATTTTGAGTCACACGCTGAGTGGTCAGGGTGACAATTGGAGAGTTGTCGGAAACATAGACGTGTACTACCTATGGAGTATGAGCAAGAGGACACCAATTCACTTGGAACATGCACTTTTCCAATTCATTAGGCGTCATAGAGAAGACAAAAAGATTGACACAATCTATGTTAGATCTTATGTGACCAGACTGGCATGACAGATGGGTTTATTTGATTAACTACCATTGATGCGACAGATGAGTACTATGATGGCACTTATTTTGGCAGTAATATAGCATATGCACATGGTACATCGACATCAGGGTCTTACAGGCGATATCTACAGACTTATTGTGGAACTTGATGAGCTAGCAGTGCAGAGTGGAGATAGAGCAAAGCCACCTGTAGCAGACCAACCACAGTTGCAACCATCACCTCCTAGATGGGAAATGAAGCATCATAACCGAATATTCTAAGAAGTCCCAGAGTAGGTTGCAAAACCTAGCTTAGGTAAAAATAACACTATTAGATAGACAGGTGGGCCATCTTTTAGAAACTAAAAAGATTATTCGACGACAATTGGTGGAGCTTATTGAGTGAGTAGGATGAATTGAGATTGCAATTGAGTGACTAGGAAGACTTAAGCCTATAGTTAGATGGATGGGAGTTGATGTTATTAATGGCGAGCCGTCTAAGCATATATTTCTAGTCTCTATCATCTAGCGAGGGCACTTCCTCTATAGCCCCTTTACTGGTACAGGATCGTCGTTGGATCAGCCAGGATCACATAATGTTAGGTCCCGATTTCGGAACCTAACTCTTGCTCTGATACCACAACTATTAGGTTCCGATTTCGGAACCCAACTCTTGCTCCGATACCACTCATGTTGGGACCGTTTCCGGAGCCCAACTTCGGATCATGAACGTGAGCTTAATCATAGGGGATTTCCCTAAAAATCATCGATTCCTCTTCTTGCTCTGATATTATAAGACTCTCAATTTTTTTCCTTCATCACTCTTTAATACAATACTTACAACTAATTTCATCATTCCCATTTCCATACCCTCAACTAAGAGTTTTACAAAGCTATAATGGCCTCTCAAGCCATAATACACCATAGTCTGAAATCTCAAATTACAAAAGTTACAAGAACTACAAAATAGCAAAAGAAACAATTCCTTTAGGCTCTCGAACACTTGATCTTCTAGCTATAACCTGAGGATGGGATAGAGAGGGGGTGAGCTTGAAAGCTCGTGGGTAATAGTTTATAATAAAAAGATAAGCAAAACTTTTGGAAACGTTTTACTTGTCTTAGAAAACTTTCTTTGAGTTCATAAAGCGCATTCTTCTCAAAGTCTTATCATGTAGTCAAATTCACAATTTTCAAAACATGAATGCATCAAACTTATTCAAACAT
>JAOTBA010000203.1:20581631-20594402 GCA_025629845.1 Erythroxylum squamatum
TATTAAAGTTATAAACTTAATTTTTGTAGAATTAAATATCTAAAATTTAAATTCCTATAAGAATATTTAACGAAATATTAAGATATATAATATTTATACCCTTATAATTATTTTTAAAATCATGTCTTTATAAGTTATTTTACACATAAACAGCTAATTTTACCAAACATCTCTAACAAACAGCCAATGCAATCCGCTAGTCAAATCAGCTGATAGAATCAGCTATCAGCTAACAGCTGATGCAATCAGTTGTTTGCCAAACAGGGCTAAGAGGTTATACTTTCCACCAAAACATAAAAAGTAAGATGGATTTCTTGTTTGACTAGAATAATAACTAAAAGCTATCCTTTTCTTTAATAAAAAGTGTTTTGAGTCTTTATTTTGATAATTACTTATAGTTAATATTAATTAAATTACTTTTTCATATTTTTAAATAATTTATGATCTAACGAAATAATTACTTAATAAAATAATGATTATATAATTGATTTTCCTTTTATATTTTGAAAAGTTAACCAATATTTTATAGGAAAAACAAAAAAAAATATTTATTTAATTTAATGAAATTAGATTATTAGGATATTTCATATTTGCACTATAATAATCATATAAAAATGCCCAATATTGCTCACATTAAACAGTCGCTGTTTTCCTGTCTCTTCATTTCACTCACTGTCTCTTGTTCGGTTGCTTTTATCTCTCTAACCCGTCCCTTTCTGTCTTCGCCACCACCACCGGCACCGCTGATTTTGCTATGACCAGCTCATCGTCTGCCGCCCGGAAGGTTTGCCTCAGTCCTCTGAATTCCACTTGTAGAATTGACTGGTGTCTTGTAATTTGTTCTTTTGTGCGTGTCTGAAATCGGGTTTATGGGTTAATATTTTAAAATGTGAAATTTATTGGTTATTTGGACGCTTGATGGGTGTTAGGCACTGAGTAAGATTGCGTGCAATCGGCTCCAGAAAGAGTTGGTGGAGTGGCAGGTCAACCCTCCTCATGGTTTCAAGCATAAGGTCACCGATAATCTCCAAAGGTTGCTCCTGTTTTTATTCTTAATCCTTCCTTTACCGGTCTTTTTATTGTGTTGGGTTACCGAAAAAATAAAAGGGCAAGCAAGATATAAAATCTGGGACCCCAAGGGGGGTTCTTACTCTTTCAGTTTTTTTTTTTGGTTTCCTTTTGATCGCGTTAGTTTTTGAGTCCTCTTCTTGCTCTTCTATCTCTCACATCTTCTCTACGTCAATTGTTTTTATTTTCCTTCTCTTTTTGGGGGGATTTTTGTGCACAGGTGGATAATTGAAGTAAATGGAGCCTCCGGAACCCTTTACGCCAATGAAACATATCAGCTTCAGGTCGATTTTCCAGAGCATTACCCTATGGAAGCTCCTCAGGTTTCTAACTCTCACCTTTTCTTCTTGGAAAGGAAAGCCTTATTTTTTACTCTTGTATAATTCTTGGGATTTTTAAATTTGGGTTTTCATAGTGGGGTTTTTGGTTAAACAGGTTATTTTCCTTCATCCTGCACCAATGCATCCCCATATCTATAGCAACGGCCACATTTGTTTAGGTAATTTTTATGGGATTTTTTATTGCTTCCTCTAGTGTAGAGTGGCAGTTGGTGCCCACTTATAACTGGGAGTTTTCTGATTTTTACATGCGGTGCTTGTTTGTTTGATCCTGAGTTGATTTTATTCACTCATTGTTAAAGGTGATGGGCTTGTTCCTAGATGTTGCTTCGTGTAATTATTGTACATGGAATCCTTGTTTTTGTGTTGCTCTCTGTATGCAGTCCACGAATTTTTCCTTGTGTACAGAGTTATTGTTCATTCAACTTTAACCTGCTACATTTTCTTTCTATATGTGGATTCTGCAGCTTAGTTCTAGAGATCATATTGAAAATCATACATTTGCAGTTTCTTTTTGACCTAAAATTGAGCTATTGCAGTTTGAGACGTATAAATATACATGTGCAATGATGAGGATGGTAGCTGGGAAAAAATCTGTAAGGGTTATTTTTAGATCGCCCGTTATGCCATCTTTGCTTAGTTTAGGGAATGTATGAGTTCAATCAGTGATGGACGGAGGGTGCTATATTCTACACATGGATTGACCTTAAAACTAACTACTATCTGACATGAACTCCCTCCGTTGAAGGGATTAGCTTGTAATATGTTCAGATCCTTGACAGAAGGTGAATGCAGCAGATTGTTGTGACATTCAAAGTTGAAATAATTTAATTCAATATTATTACATTTTCTTATATATTTTATATATAGATATTTATGTTCACCTTGGTTCAAACTTGCAGCTAATTTGACACTCATTTACTTTAATGTGTACAGATATTTTGTATGATTCGTGGTCCCCTGCCATGACTGTTAGTTCTGTCTGTATCAGCATTCTGTCAATGCTTTCCAGCTCAACTGTGAAGGTTTGATCTAGTATCCAATCCACTCATAAATTTAATTACAGGATTGTGTTCTTCACGCTGCTACTATTTGCTAATTATTGTGGATTTTCCATCACATTTTGGATCATTGCATACTATTTCATATTGTACATTTCATGACACACATTAGTCATTGCATAGACATTGGAACTTTTTTCTCAGTCTATATTGTTTGTAATGCTATTGGTCTTACTTTCAGCAACGCCCTGAGGATAATGATCGATATGTAAAGAAATGTAGGAATGGGATATCCCCAAAGGAAACCAGGTGGTGGTTCCATGATGACAAGGTATAACAACATTAGTTTTAATAATTGTAGTAGATGGTCTGTTTCTAAGGAAAAGCATTGTGCAAAGCAAAATATATGGGAATGCCCAATAACTCTTGTAAATGGCAATGCTCAGTGCGTAGTGGACGGTTGTGTTTCTGATAAATGCGAGGGATGAACTCGGTCCTTAGGTTTCTCAGGGGTAAATCATGGTGCTGCTTATGTCAGCAAATGATTGAAACCCCCTTAATCGTCGTGTAACTATTTTCCTTATATAAGACTATGTTTGTTATTTTATTTTGGCAGTATAATGAACTCAGATTCCTCATTTTCCATTTTCTTGCTTCGAAAGTTTCACGAGGAAGAGTGTACCCCCTGGACCATTGTCTTAGTCAATTACCATGTATATAACGGGTTATTTGGTAATGAAAGTGACAACGTCTAAGTTCCAATCAACAACCTTGGCCTATGGCTCTTAGCCATTTTTGCAATCAATCATTACGGCCATATTGATGTCCTTATAACAGGAATATCATTGCTTCATACTCGATTAGTTTATTTAAGTTAAAACAGCCAATACTGTAAAGCTGGTACTTTGCTATATCAAATAGCATCTGAATTTCTACAAATTTATTTGAGATTTACAACTGTTTTGTTTCAAACAAAATTTCCTTGGAAGCCAAATTGAAAGTATGGGAATGCCGTTAAGGTACAAACTACTGTGACCCTTACAAATTTATCACCAAAAACCAATTCCACAACAAGCAATCCTACTCATGAAGAATCCAATGCAGTCAAAGCTGATTAATTATCACGACTTTAGCTCAGACTTGCTTCTCCCACTTCAAGAAGAACAACCAAAGTTTTAGTTGAAAAAAATCAATAGCAGCCTTCTGTTTTCCAATAACTGCAGCATATAAGTTTCAGCGAGGCCTAACACGATTGTGCTTCTTACAGTCCCACGTTTTTCATCGGTTAAGAACTGAAAAATGTAAGAAAAACTCAGCGTCATAAACATTTGAAATACAAACAGTGATGGACAAAAGTTTGACATAAACATATCAACAGAACTAGTTCAATAGGCAACGGTATCATATTAAGTCAACTTGTCTTCCTATCATTGAATTCCAATTGATTGGCGTGATACAAAGCATTGAGCTCGTGATATTCACGTAAAGCGCTTATCATGATGAGATTGCTTTACTTATTTGCAAATTGAAGGTTAAGTTATCGCATTTCCTCTACCATTACATAGTTTCTTATTCTGATCGCAAAATAAAAAGTAACTGCAACAGAACAAAGAAGCACATTTTCTAAGATCTTGCTTTACGTGATAACACAAAAAACTTTCTTCTCAGTTTAACTGTGAATGGCCTTCTCTCTTATTTAAGGAAATTCCATGAATCATGCCCATATATGTTTTAATCCCAACCCTAATTAGCATATAGAACACTAAAATATTGTCTCCATTCACGAAACAGAGCGACCAAGTAATATACAGAACAGGCTACCACCCCGCAACCTTCAAAGATTGCTATCCACCTAGACATTCCATCCCCAGTCAGCTCTCTTCCGAATCAGCTAGGATCCAAAAAGCAATATCATATCTAAAGGCTTTGACTACCATCTTAAGGAACAAAATCAAACAATCCCATGTCTAACGTTGTTGTCATGTATAATTGTGCAAGATTTACAATCAGAATTAACTAACATCTTAAGTTAAACTTCCTTGGCAATGCAAAACCAAGTTCATAAGTTTAGAGAAAGACCTCACCTTTTCACTCAATGGAAACTTTGGCCCCAGCATCCTTCATCTTGGCAATAATTTTCTCAGCCTCATCTTTAGTCACCCCCTTCTTCAAAAATGTTGGAGCTTTCTCGACCAGCTCTTTAGCCTCCTTGAGCCCTAAATCCGTAAACCCTCTAACTTCTTTAATCACCTTGATCTTCGCAGCAGCATCAAAACCTTCAAGCTTCAAATCAAACACCGTCTTCTCCACCTTCTCTTCTGCAGCCGCCGTCGCCGAAGCACCGCCTCCGCCTCGCATAGCGCCATGCAAGCCACTGAACCCCATTCCAGGCATCATAACCGCCATCACCGGCATGTCCTTCACGTCCAATTTGGTCCGCAAAACCTCAGTGAGGTCGGAGATTTCCAGAAGCGTGAGTCCAGACAACTCGTTCACGATTTCCGAAACTTTACTTGATTGTGCAGGTGGGATTGCCTCGACAGCGGATGTCAAGCCGCGAGCAGTGGAACTGGAAGGTTTAAGCTCTGATTGTAGCGTCAAGTTAGGGTTTTGAAGATGGGTTGCTGTGAAACGAGATAGGCGGGGAGAGATTAGTCGTAGAATCCTCATTTTCGACTTGGGTATTGCTAAATTAATTGAATGCACGAAACTTTCTTCTCGCTAAGCGAGGCTCTATAGAGGTGACAGTGACAGAGTGCTTTCATCGCTGACAAAAGCCCTAGGGTGAATTTGAGGAAGAGGAGGTTTTAGCACATCACGATTTGGGCCTATGACCCATTACTTGCAAGATTTAGATTCAAAATCTTTTAAATTATTGGCCCATAGATGCATCGTCAACAGAGGTGGAGCACCCTCTCATGCTTTTTTTTTCCCCATTTTTTCTAATTGATTGGTCTATTATTTTTTGGGTCGCCTGTGGACTCCTATAGTCCTAAAAAAACAAGAACATTTTTTATGAACAATTTTCTAGGCCTGAATTCCCTGCTTCTTATGTTTTGGAATATGTTCACCAGATTCACAAGGGTTTCAGTCTGACAAGAAAGAGCTAATATTGGAGACCGACTCCGAATTGAACAACTCATAGGCTTGTTTAAACCCCTGCATGGTTAGGCAAAGCTGAATACGGATGGAGTATGCAAAAGAACTTCCTCTTCAGCTTCAACAGGTGGACTTATTCAAGATAGTACAAGTGCTTGGCTTGGCGAATTTGTTCAGAATATTGACTGGTACTCCCCCACTTCCGCGAAACTTTAGATAGTTTTGTCTGACCTAAAGTTTGCTTGAGATATTAGTTATTATCATATTGAACTAGAAATAGACTCTTTAGCGGTGACCAATGTCCTATCCTCATCTACTAAAAGGACACTGTCTCACAACCCTCTAATCATAGGGATTAACGGGATACTTGTTCGAAACTGGGTAGTTAAACTTCGACATATCTACAGAGAGGGCAACCGATATACAGATTGACTAGCAAACGCCCGCCGTTCATTTTGATTTCGAAATCACCACTTTTAATACTACACTTATAAGGTGCTTCTCATTTCTATTAGACGACATGTCTGAGATTTGTTTCCCCAAATTACTCATGTAATATGCTTAGTGTACTCTCTCCTTTTCGTTCAAAAAAAAAAAAAATCAAGAAATTGTATTAATAGGCAAACGTGAAACAGTCAGGTTGGTCGGAATCAAAGTCTGAGGTCAAACAACAATAATGAGGCTTTGAGACCAAACATCATCAATGGAAACAATGTTGAATTGAAACCTAGTATCTGAAGTCTTCCAGCCAATCCTAGAGAATTCAATGGTGAAATTGGAAGGCAATAAGTTCATATACCTCCTCATTCATAAAAGATTGGGTGGCAATAAGTTTCGTTTTATTAAAAATTTTACGTTCAATTAAATATGGCCTAAGTATATTTATACAGGTTCTAATCTATTCTCTCTATTTTTTTTAGATGCGAATAGGGACGGAGCCATGTTATTGGGGAGGGGGGCCATGGCCCCCCCTTTCAAATATATTTTTTAAAAAAATTACTTATATAATTAAAATTTTTAAAATTACAAATATAAGTGGCCCCCTCTTTTAAAAAAATCCCTACCTTCTCTTCTCTTCAACTCTGCACGCACAGCCCTCCTTCGCCAGATTGAAAACGCCTCCACCCTCCAGGCTCCATCTGGGCCATCTCACGGCCCCCCCTTAGAGTTGAGTCTGGCTCCGTCCCTGCTTAAAGACTGTGCTGGGATCTTCAAATCTATCAGCCTTGCGTGAAACAGTAAGTTTATTTACAAACTATTACCTGAGTTTACCTTTTATTTTTGAAACCAGTGCTTTATGAGATTTATTTTGTCAACTTTTGAGGGCAAAATTTGCCAACACACTCAAAAGTTTAATCATACGCAGGTACGGAAATAATGAATAAAATATGTTCATAATCATTCTAAAGTGCGACCCTTGTAATTGGAGTCTAGATCTTCTGTCTAATTGTCTTATTGTGTCCAATAAATCTCAACCATTTATTTATGTGGGTTTCACATGAAATCCGCGTGAGTCCCGCAAAATAAATGGCTGAGATTCTATGAGACAGAATAAGACAGAGTAATATTAGACAAAGAATTTAGATTCTTGTAATTGGAATCCAAAGGAATGTTGTGTGTTTGTGTGGACCTCTTCATCTGCTCCTTTTTTTCAGGCTGATTGATCTATCCGTGTTGTCATGTCACTCCATTTGTTTTCAGAATGACAAATACTTCTCTCTTTTTTCATAGGTTGTGGAGGTCCCTAATGTGTCCTGGGATGATATTGGTGGATTGGATAACGTTAAAAAGATAGCTCCAGGAGGTACGTGCATCATCTCAACTTAAAGGTTTTAACGTTATCCTTCTGTACTGAATTCTTTAATCTTGTTTCAAACTTTTGACAGATAGTCCGATATCCAGTGGAACATCCTGAGAAGTTTAAGAAACTTGGCATGTCACCTTCAAAAGGTGTTCTCTTTTATAGACCTCCGGGCTGCGGTATAACCCTACTTGCAAAACCAATTGCTAATGAATGCCAGGCTAACTTTATAAATGTAAAAGGTCCTGAGTTGTTGACAATGTGGTTTGGAGAAAGTGAAGCAAATGTAAGGAAAATATTTGACAAAGCACAACGATCAGCTTTGTGTGTGCTTTTCTTTGATGAGCTTGATTCTGTTGCAACTCAGGTACTGATACTTTAACCTTTGGACAGAAGCTGCTCAAATCGTTGCTTTGAGAAGTTTGATTTGCTCGCAAATATAATTCCAGTTGAAGTAATTCAATAATCATTCACGTCAACTTGTTGCTTACAATATTTTGTTTTTCTATCACCCTGGCAGCTCCAGCACCACCGTGGCTAATGCTGGTGGTGCTGCAGATAAAGTATTGAACCAACCTCCTGAGAAAACTGTATTCATCATTGGGGCAACCAATAGCCAGATATTACCGAACCAGCGTTACTTAGGCCAGGGCGTTTGGACCAGTTGATTTATATCCCTTTACCTGACGAAGCTTCTCATCTTCAAATATTTAAAGCATGTCTGCACAAGTCACCTGTCCCACCTGATGTTAATCTAGCAACTCTTTCTCGATATGGTCAGGAGTTTGATGGTGTTGACAATACAGAAATTTGTCAACGTGCCTGCAAATATGTTATTAGAGAGAATATCAAAAAGGTAAGACCATCCATCTTCAACGATATAATTGGCACCATAAAGTTATTTTATGGATGTCAATGGAGCAGCCGCCCGACCAGACCACAGGTTACCCAGCATAACCTTATATTTTTAAAAAAATTAAAAAATGATGTTGTTTTGACATTTTGGTTGGGCCAAAAAAATTTGGCCCGTGGCCCGTGGCCCGGTCAACCCGAGCCAAAATGCTAAAATTGATATTCCTAATTATTTTGTCCATGACTGTTTTGGATTTTTAGTTTCGTTAAAGAGTTTGCATGTTTAGAAATTCACTTGAGCATATTATTTTCTAGTAAAGTCCTTTGACTATCATATAGTATTGTTTCTTTGAATAATTTTCTTCTCTTAGCTTGACTTTTAGAGAAGCTATACTTTGAAATCTAGATTGTAATTGCTATAGAGGCCATGCGTGTGTTATGGACAGAGATTTCAAAGGACATGTTTATAACTGACGAGGAGCATAGATGGACAGCGAGAACGTGATGCAACATTATTGAGTTCCAACTATAGCGATTTTCGTTGATTAAGTTGTATTGTTTTAAAATTCTTAGTTGTTATCCTAATAGTTAGCTTTTAAGTCTTGCATGTAGTGCATTCCTGTTTTATAGGAAGTAGTTACTAATTTTTTGTTTAAAAAGGATTGTATGTTGGAACTAAAGGATTAATGAGAATTATTTCAATAATCAGTGTTACAGAGATCTATGGGTTCTCTCTTAATGAGCCCACCTCTATATTCAACATAGGTTATAAAGGAAGGAAACCTCGAAAATACTCTCTTCTACAGGAATCACACGTTAACATTGTTGTTAATCACCCTCTAACTCGATTGCAGGTACGGGACCGTAATAAATTGGTATCAAAGCAAACAGTTATCGGCAAGTTGTCTTCCAATCTATAAAAATAGTTTGAATCCTTTGTTAAGATGTACCAAGAGGACCGAAAAAGGCTCCAGGAGGAAGGGATCGGATGGAACTTTCCAATCGGACTGAAGAACTCTCTCAGGGTTTGGCAGCCACCAGGGTGGGTGGACAACAGCGACATATTGTAAGTGTGGACTGAGAACCACGAGAATCTATGCCTGGCGCCAACCGAATGAAGGGAAGAATGTAACCTCCTCGTTACTCTCGGTTGGAGTTCCCGACTTATGATGGGAAAGATGGCCCACTCGCTTGGCTAAGCTATTGTGATTACTACTTTTGGCACCAGTGTGTTCCGGAGGAGGAAAAAGTAGAAATTGCCTCTTATCATATTGATGCAGATGCACAAGTTTGGTTCCCTAAGCTAGACAGAGATAGACCTGGTATCCCACGGGAAGAGTTCAAACAACAACGTCATCTCAGGTTTACCCTCGTAATTCAAGGAATTAAATTAGGGGAACTCTCCAAATTGCGGCAGCCGGGAATGGTGGAAAAAATATCAGCATAAATTTGAACAATTAACAGCTCACATAGACTCTTTCACCTCAAAACAAGAGATGGAAATATTCATAAGTGGGTTGTAAGAGTATATTGCAGTATAAGTAAAACTACACATGACCAGGGACTTAACTAAAGCAATGAGGCTGGCCCATTTGGATGAGAGGCGTGGACGACCAAGAAGAAGCTCAGCTACATCTTCCAAACCATCACCTAGCCCTCCAACGGCTTCTTCTAGCCAGAAATTATTTAAACGTCTTACTAGAGCAGAGATGGGAGATTGTAGATCAAAAGGGCTTTGTTTTAATTGCGATGAAATCTATACGAGAGGGCATCAGTCTAAGAGGCTCTTCTAGTTGGATGGGGTTGCAGAATCGAATCAAGAAGAGGAAGAAGGAAAAGACACCGAAGAACAAATTGAACCTGAAATCTAACTCCATGCCATAACTGAAGTCACATTAGGAGGACAAACCATGAAAATTCAAGGAATAATTGGAGGGCAACCGTTAGTGCTCCTTGTTGAATTGGGTGGTGCCCATAGTTTCATTGATTCCTGTTGGGTCAGCAAATTGGACCTTACGATGGAACCAGTAGAGAAACTTCAAGTGACGGTGGCAAACAGTAGCAAAATCCAAAGTCTAGGTCATTGTCTAGCAGTGCCGATTGTAATGAATCCCCGACTGATTTATATTGATTTGTTTATTCTCAATTTCAATGGTATTGACGCGGTGCTAGGAGTTAATTGGCTTTAATCATTGGGGCTAATTTTGTGGACTTTAGGGCTAATTCTATGGTATTCAAATAGAATGGACGAGTGGTTGAATTGTGGGGTGTAGAGAATTCTTGCCCACCTCTTGTTGCTCAGCTTAACGTCATCAAGTTTGAGTCCCATATAGACACGATGTTGAGTGAGCTTATGACCAAATTTGAGTGCCTTTTTGGGAACCGACGAGGCTTCCCCCAGTTCGTAGTCGTGACCATCGCATCATCCTTGAACCAGGAATGGAACCGGTAGTAGTCAGACCTTACTAGTACCCCTATGCACAAAAAGATAAAATCGAGAAGCAGTGCAAGGAGATGATAAAACGGGGCATTATTTCACCCAGCCGGTCACCATACTCCTCACCTTTTCTTCTTGTGTCTAAGGTGGATAATACTTGTCGATTCTATGTAGATTACAGGGCATCGAACTCCCAGACGATCAAGGACAAGTTCCCAATTCCAGTGATTGAGGAGTTGTTGGAAGAACTACATGGGTCATAATATTTCACCAAACTAGATTTGCACTCAGGATATCATCAAATGTGGAGAAAATGACTTTTCGCACTCATCACGAGTACTTTGAGTTCTTGGTCATGTCCTTTGGTCTCACCAATACCCCGAGCACCATTCAAGCCTTAATGAACGAGGTCGTTCAATCTCTCCTATGCTAATTTATTCTTGTGTTTTTTGGCGATATCTTTGTGTACAGTAAATCATGGGCAGATCATCTTTCCCACCTTCGGATAGTCTTTGATATTTCGAAAGGATATAGTTTTACAAAATTTCTGATTCGGACGTAGTTGTTTCTAGCATAACCAAAAACAGAAAAATTAAATGCACAATAGCAAATCAACACCAGAAATTTGTTAATGCAGTTTGACACACTTTGTCTACACCTGCGAGGCCCACACTGAGCTTAATACTTTCACTAACGACAATAGTTTTATACAAGTCTTTATCGAACCAACTCACTTAACCCTTGACACGATCCCTCGTCCTAACAACTCGTGAAAGTAATTCACACCCAATAATGCGATCGAATCGTGCTAACCTTAACAGTGAATTTTTCTCGACAACGTTTAACGATAAAGATAATAAACAAACAACTCAAATGATTAAAATAATAAAGAGCATAGAAAAATGCACTTGAGATAAGAAAAACAACTTCCTTAATAGATTTAGCTCCTTCAATGACATATCGGAAAGTTGTTCACCAAGAGTGCTATAGTAGTCTTCAGGAAAATCCCCAACTAAATAAACGTTTATACACCGAAACATTGCAGAAATCTGAACTATAAAATCCACACCAGCTGTTGGAATTTTTCGCACACCACCTTCACTATCGACAACCAGCAAAACCAACACGATCAATAACTGATCAACCCAACAAAACTCTCACAAACACCATAAAAGAACAGCTGCCAAATTGCTCTTAATGGTCGTTCAAGAATAGGAAAGAACGCCGCTTGTCATCAACAATTATGTTGCCCATTTAAGTCATTCAAGAACAAAAGAAAAACGCAACAACAATGATTCCACTCATTCACATATTACCTAGCCAAATCACGAAAAAACTAAGAGAAAAATCACAACTACCAAAAAAACCCAATTAATAACAAAGACTGGAGAAAAATACAACCAAAAAGATTCCTTCTAAGTCAGATGGAATAATGTCTTCACACAATCAGCTGCTAAACATCATAACAAATAACCCTAAACAAATTTCAACTTCCAAATCACACAAAACTTATCGTTTTTGCAACACTTCAACCCACAACACACGTAAATCCCAGCCATACTAAAACTGCAAATAGTTAAACCAAATCTCTAGAAATATGCTTCCTTAGATAGCTATTATCTCAAAATAGGATATACATTAAGTCTCATCTTGTTTAGGATTTGAAAGAGTCTCACTTAAATCCAACTAAGTCAAATTATCAAATAATGTTCAAATTAAATAATAAGATATCATAATATATATCTTAACAATCTCCCCCTTTTTGACATTATTTGTCACATATTAAAACTCCCCCTAACGGGTATAATTGGACACATAACATCAAATTCACAAACCACATGGAGAACATCAAATTCATAAATCTCATGGAGACTCCCCCTTAATCAAACAACAAGATCCAAGCGTAATCAAATATCCGAATATCCAAACTCAACAAGAACACAACCATCAAAACATCCAAACAAAAACAAAAATAGACAAACTATATTTTTCTTCCCTTTAGGAAAAAAATTGTCAAAAAGTACAATCAGGAAGCATATGGGAATCGAAGAACCCGCTACTTCAGTTGACAAAGGGCATCAATCCCCATTTGAAAAATTGACACGACCCGCCTTTTTGGGCCGTGTTGGCACTAGGGAATGGGTAGGCTTAACGCCACCAAAACCCGTAGTAAGC
>JAOTBA010000203.1:20600215-20615977 GCA_025629845.1 Erythroxylum squamatum
TGTTCTTCTAACGTTTCAAACTACTCTCACATTATAACGTATTGTATCAGTAAACTCTTTGTTTTTAATTTTTCTTCCGATACCTTTAGTATGAGAGCGTCGAGATTGCATAATATAAAAATCGAAGGATAAAGCCTGAAGGCGTCGAGAGAATAAACTAAAAACGAAGGGAAAATTTCAGTTTTACTTTGTTTTATTCTGACTCATAAAATTTCAGTCATTTATTTTGCGGGATCCACGTGAGTCTCATGCGAAATTTACATAAATTAATAACTGAAATTTATTGGACACAATAAAACACCGTAATATTGGACAGGAAATCTGAACTTTTATTTGGAAGTCCAATTCAACTAAAGTCTTTAGGTAGAATGGTTTCTTGATTCCAGTGAGGGTAGGACAACTGCTCCAACTTTCCGATCTTATTCTTAAAAACTACCCCTTTGTATTCCTACAAGGTCAGGCCTGGACTTTTGAAATAGTCCCAACAACTTATTTCCTTTCAAATATGGCAATGCTTGTGCTAGCTATAAATGTATTCAACAAAATCATACTTCTTTTAACAAAAGACATAACCTAAACCATCAGAAGTACTTGGTGGTCTGATGTAAGCACGTTAACCTAATCCATCAGAAGCACTTGATGGTAATTCTAACGACTAACATTGACATGCGCCACTAACATTAAAGGTTTCTCTTCTCATGTCCCATTAAAACGCATTTTCCTGTTAAGTACAAGCAGCATCCATCCCAAACTGACTTCTACACAGGCCTGGGCAAGAGCAAACATGAAATCTTTCTAGCGTCTGTTGGTGAAGATCACTGTTATCATTACTTTATGTGTATTCTGTTTTATGAGCATTCATTTGTCTAATTTTTCTTTGCTGCATCTATTGGATAGATGGATGTTCATTGAACAAAATGTACATAAAGTAACGATAACAGGTTATTTGTTTCCAGAATCTACTCTTATGAAGAACAAAATAAGACTCACTTTTGACTCTTATAAAGAACAAAATAAGACTCACTTGAACCTTTCATAAAAACAAAATGAGATGGAATAAAACTTACTCTTAACTTTCGTAAAGGCTCCTTTTTACATTACCCGAAACGTATAAAATGTTAGAAACAGCCTGCTTCTGCACTTTCCCGACTGTAGGTTTTTACTTGATTTTCAATTAGATATAGGATATGTTCTTATGTGATTTAGAAGAATGGTTGGACTTAACTTATTAGTTAATATCAAATAAAAAAATGTTAAATAAATTCTGAAACTACAAACAAAATGGTAAATCCAGGTCTAGCTCCATCAATGGATCAGGGAACAGAGATGGCGCTTAAAGTTTTTTCTCGAGGAACGTTCTTGGGATGTGTTAGAGAAACACATTATAAATATCAATGCTAACTATTTTATTTTGGGGATTAAATCTGTTAAAAAATGCATGAATATCTACAATCCGTTCCAACTCTAAAAATAATTTGTTAAACCGTGCCTTCAGTTTCAGAAATCTAAAGCTTATATTGAGCCGTAATTTCTTTCACTTGCTCTAAATTTTTCTTGGTTTGAAGCAGAAGATCGTTCCCAGGATGCTTCGCTAGAATAGCCACTGTTTAGGTCTTCTGCTCTTGTATAGCCATGCCGTGTGTCGCTAACCTGTAAAAATTATACCAGGACAAGAAACAGTTAGCAAGATTGAAAATGTTAATTAATTACTTATCCCTGGATAACACAAAGAGACGTAATTCTGACCTATGAAGTTCTGAGTAAACTTATAATTTCTAAGCATGCAGATAACCTTTGGACAACACAAAGAGATGTAATTCTGAACTACAAAGTTGCAGTAAACTTACAGTTTCCAAGCATGCAGATAAAATTGTCATGCCTGGCAATGCATTGATCCCTCGCTGCATTCACATGATAAACGGTACATTTAATAGGGGCATATATTATCCATATCAGAGCGAAAACTCAAGCACTATAAAAATCAAATGCTAAGCCAGAGATCAAGAGACTACCAGGTGTTCCACACGTGTCTTGTAAACAAATCCACCAACGCAAACTAGTGTAAATGACACCAAAAATCTGCTCCATGAAATTTGTTTAAACATCAGATGTCAGCATGGATTACAAAATAGTCACTAGAGATTCTAATATTCCATCACATTTCTATGAGTTGCTGATAGAGGTGAAGCAATTGAAGTTCATAAAAACCAGTGTCATCTGCATCGTATGTCAAATAATGTGTTAGGACCAACATGGAAGAGGGTAATAATGGAGAGGATAACAGAAAAGGAAATAAATCGTTGATATGGAAAGTATATTCTAGGAGAAAGAACAGTGGGCCAGAGGAGAGTTAGTTAGTAGCTGATGTGGCAAGTAGTTAGGCGTAACAGAATGGATCCTAGCTTGGGGGTTTTAGGCTGAGAGAGGAGGGGAGAGAAGGGAGACAGGAAAAAAGGGAAGAATTTGTGACAGAAGGATAGTTAAGCCTTCTGAGGAGCATAGGGAAATACTAAATATCACCATTGTAATGGTTCATAGTATTGCTATAATTCAATAATACCACGTACCTCTAGTATTCAAAGACTAGAGTTCAACCATAATGAGTCATACTGAATGAGTTTAAACCGGAAATTTAGAATGATTCCGGTGACTATGTAATTCCGCAAGATATGTACAATGTAGTCATAAGATGTCGAGTGTCAAACCTTATCTTTACTTGGACAAAAATTGCATAAAGAAATCTCAACATCATTTTAGTAAAGAAATCAGAGAAGTGTTACATACATGCAAGATAGCATCCCAAAGAAAGCCCATCCCCTTCTAGAGTCCTCTTGTTGATTCTGTCTATGTTCTACAAAATTTGAATAAACAAGGTTGTTTCAGTAGAAAAGGAAACTTCGCAAAATATCCACAATCTAACACGCAGATATGTCCAGAAAAATAGCACAGTTTCAATTTCACGAGACCTTTTCTAGCAAAACCCTTACCGCACATTTTTGTGAGAACAAAATGAATGGGCTCATAACCCTCTATAGGGATTGTGACATCAATCTCATAAGGTGTACCACGGGCCTCCTTACCTTCAAAATTTTAACCAGGTTTAAAGGATAATCAACCAAAGAGGACATTTACAGAATTGCAACAAAAGTAATAGCCTTACATGTCCAGTCCATAACCAACATTGTAGGTGACAAGGTCGTAGGTGGACTTCCAGTAGCACCTGTACCTGAAAACCTAACATCCAGGCCATTCTTTGGAAGAACCTGAAGCAGCAGTCAATCATTCAAAATCAACCAGGGGACAATATTCAAGGCAAATTCCTGAATTTGATTTGTCTATACCTTAATGATAGGCTTTCTCACTAGTGAAGAAACTGAAGCAACTGCAGTCATGTAAAGGACTACCCGAGTTTGTTCAGTATTGAAGCTGCCAAATCAGAAACATCTAACACAATTAGAGAATAGTGAAAAAGCAATAAATTTTGTGCCAAATTTTAACCAAAGGAAGAGATGTGTGTTCCATGAGTAGACTCTTTTACCTGAATTCCTGGCTAGACTTTTCAAAACCTGGTTGAGTCAAGCCATTATATACCTACACGTAAAGGAAAATGGAAGAGCTGTGATTTTGATTCCCAAGGGAACGTCAGCAGTGAAAAGCTGATTTTCTTACAATTTCCCATGATCTTGGATGAAATCCAACGGTGAACCCTTCAAACACCCGTGGACCCGATTTGTCACATGAAATAGCAAGTTCAACAACGACTCTGGTAGGATAATAGATTGGCAACACAGTTAGAGAAAGGAATCAAAGTTCATCTAAAGACTTGGACACATTCAATCCAGAATGGGAAAATTTTTAACTTATATCTGCTCAGAAAATTAAATACAGGGAGATAACACTATGCAAACTATAAAGCAGAATAAGTTAAAGTAGAAAATGCAAGACCTGCAAGTTGACTCATAAGTAACATTGCATATGCATTCAATTCCACCTGAGATAGGGAATAAACACAATGACATTGGTCAATGATAACAAAGAGTATTTTAGGGTGTAAGGCAACTGGACACTGACAGTTATTAAATAACGCACTCGCAAACCTTTGCATTTTCCATTTGAACAACTTCCACATATAATATTCACCTGCAATTCCAAATGAAAAATTAGCTTTCATATGAAAAACAGGCTGTTAGATGCAGAGCAAAGAAACAAACTAGCATGATCTTCTTCCAGGCACACTAATACAGAGGCAAAATAGGCAAAAGGTTAGAGCTGTGTCTAATTCTTCCAGAACAGTACTAAACAAGTCTATGTATTTTTATAACACCTCCTTTCAGTTCAGCTTTTCTTTTTTCAGTTTTATCTATGCCTTTTGGGAAGGGGACTGGAAGAAGCATCAAAACTTACCTGAGATGTACGTCCCAGCTTTTCGTAAGTATCCTCACAATTTCTAAGATCACCATTGTAAAAGCCCTAGGAGAAACATTGATCATAAATCAGGCAACGACATCAATGGGTTAGAGAGGTAATATGGAGATTACAGCATGTTTAGGAACTATAATTGACATTGAGGGATAGTATGACGAGACACAAGGAGAGAGAAAGGAAGGAGATATGAGAATGCAAGATCCACATAATTTCTAAAAGGGAGCCTGAAAAGATGCTGAACATATCTTCACAGGGCTATTGAAGAGAAACTTTTATCTAAGACCAAGCATTGGCATCAGAGAAGCTAAATTATTCATGCTATCTAGTAACAGAGGAAGGGAAAAGGAATGAAATGCACTACTGATGTGCCATGCTTCATCTACTTATTGTGCTTATGATTGCAAAGTTCAAAGAGTTCTGTTTAATCAAAATTTCTCACTTGAACAAAATCAGCATTTGCAGAACCCATATTGATGTAGTTGAACCTCTCAAATTGACCAAAACCAACATATCCCTGCACAATTGTCGAACACAATAACATGAACATGCATGCATTGCAGAAATCATCTACTAAGCAAGCAGCAAAATAATGATGGCGTCACAAAAAATCCATCTTTAAACATTTAGAGCTCTGAAGTTTTCAGCATAGTTCATATCTCAGTTTTTAATGGTCCTGGAAATTAAGAAGAAAACATAAACTAGAGAAATTTCAGTCAGAAGGACACCAATGTTTTCTAAAAGGTGTATATTTTTACATATGATATGCTATATGCTGTTTAAGACAAGAAACTATACCTGCTTATTTTTGTTGTGATTAAAGGAATAAAAATGATAATGGCACAAACGTTTACATTACTTTCTTCAACATTTCATGCTTCAAGTTTTCATGTTGTTCTTAAGCATTCTTGTTAGAAGGGGCGAGAGGGAGAGTTGCCCCTCTAAGCTACTAAATAGTTAAATCACCTAAAAGTACAAAGCTTATAGAACAAAAATCCAGAACAATGTACTTGAGAACATGGTATTATGGACTACCGTTTGTGATCTACTCTCCACATCTTTACAAAATCGAACAACTGTATCGGCATCCTGTGAGAATGTAACATAATCAACAGTCAAAACAAACAACTGGCAAAAGAATCCATGAACTGTCCAATTAGCACTTGTTTACTAGTTAATCAAAGCAAATTACCTCCCCATCATAGATAAAAGTACGTCCAATCCAGCTGGTCTGATTTTTAGCTAAGAAAAATAACAGTTTACCAGAAAAGAGCATAGAGAGCAGTTGCGAAGAAAAGAAATTCCAAATTTTGTCCAATTAAAACAGCAAGATTCTGAGAACTAGAGACTCTGATGGGAAAAGCAAGTTAATTATGGTGATCACTGACCATCCAACAAAAAGGCTACAATTATAACACTATTTCGAATGATCAGCTGGTTTTAGTCTCCAATCCACATGATACTTAAGGGGATGAGATTCAGGAAAAAGAATTCTAGGGTCTGATTAAACAATTGAAATTTAAGTTTATAACCTGAAAATAACGAACTCAAACGAGAATTTCAGGATACGAAGTCGACAAGGTGACTAGCATTATCAAAAGCATAACAGTTGGAATGCGGAGCAACAACCGAGGTAGCTCCTATTGCTTGTAACAGAACAACTGAGGAAAAAAAAAAAGAAGGAAACAAACAACACAATTAGAAAGGAAACCAACTAAGAGATATTTCCCGACTAGGCTATCAATGAATTATCACACATGAAAATCATAAGTTCGATAAGTCACCTGGGACGATCGCACACAGGCATTTTAACGAAAACATAAGAGGCTCCCGAAGATTCCTCATAGCCTCCAAGTAACACTGAGCTCAACTGGTCGACGGAACAAAACAAAGAGCAGAGTAAGCCCAAAAAGAACGAAACTTTAGTAGCAAATCGAATTGGGTGGTACACAATTTCCAGTTTCAAGTTAAGAAGTGGAATCTGCTTCGATTTTCGTGTACTCAGATGAAAAGCATTGGTCACTGTATGAGACTGAGCCCGTAGTGAGAGTTGGATTCAACAATGAGCATGGATCAAAGAGACGCGTGAGTTGGCAAATACCTGAAGGCGATGGTGATTGGAGGGATCCCTCGGCGGCACGAGCAAGCACCTTCGAGGACGGCGAGGAATGTTGCTTTCTTTGTGTCTCTACAGCTAAGAGTTTTGCTGTGGCCAAACTGAGACCTTCAAGTAAACGAGTCACTCCAGATTGATATTTATCTTACCTTTAACAAATCAGATGAAAACGAAACTCCGTAATTATCCATATATTTTAAATAAAAATGTATTTAAAGTTTTTTATATTTTAGTATATTAAAAATTATATTTAATAATGATTTAATTAAGTTATTGTTAAATTTGGTTTTAGATTTCCAGACCAACTTGATGTTCCCTCCTTCAGTCCAGATTGCAGACATTCATTGGAGCAGCTTAAGCTTGATTACAAGTGTCCATTTCGCAGTAACCAGATGTACAGACACCGGAGCTCCAGCCCTCCATTCCCAACCCTAAAATGTTGAGCCCCGTAAAGCCAAGCTCTCAATTTCAGATCCAAAGGCCGAAAAACAGAGATGGCGAAGCACGCCGGCGCCGGCCCCACCGTCGCATGGTGGGTACCACTGCAGAAGCGTTGGCTTTTGGGTATTCTTCTGATGCTATCAGTCTCGACCGTGTTCGCCTTCTTCATCAGAGCTGCTTTCTATTCCTGCGATCGACATTTCGAGGTCGTGGCTACCACCGGGGCTTTGCCTGTCGAGTCGCTGCCTAGTCCTCTTAGTTTCATGAAGTCGAAGCTTGTGCTTTTGGTTTCGCATGAACTCTCTCTAACTGGTACCCATTGTTCTCTATTTTTCGTGTTTATTGATACTTAATATATCTGTTGTATTCGTGTAGTTTTGGAAAGGAGCCCTTTTTTTCCTCTTTTAGCTATTTATTGATGTTAAAGGGCAGTCAAGCTTACATGTTTATCACTCATGCTGTTGATATAAATGCTTAAAAGTTCCAAGTTCGTATGTGCTAAGGGAAGTATTTTGTCAGATATTGTATTTTTGGCTTCCTATGTTCGCAATAGTTGCGATGTTGGATGGTTCACTTTGTGCTCTTTTTTGGATGGTTAAATTCGTGTACCTGGAGCTGACAAGAGCTAGCTGATTGATCATCGGACCCAGTTGTTTCATTCACGCGATTTGTTTTCATACTTAATTTGGATTGGAAGAAAGGGTAGGGAATAGGGAAGGGCATGCTGATTTGACTGTTATATGCTGAAGGTTTACCCCTGATGTTTGATTGCACAATGTTGCTATTTTTTTCTGCCATTGAGAGCTGCTGACTATAACATGGGAAATTATGTAGTTCGGAGATGCCCAATGTTCTTTAGGGCATGATTGCAATTTGTCTAGTAAGATGTTTTGTTTAAAGTGTTTTAATGTCACATATGTTTTTCATTAGAGAGAATTTGTCGTCAAGTCCAACTTTGCCGGAGAGAATTCATTTTGTAACTTATATCAAACAGGCCACTTATCAGAAGATTATTGGATGTTCACCTTGTATTAGATGAATGTCAATAAAACTCGGCTGTTCTGCTGCATTTTATGTTATTCATTTTTAATGTTCTGGGACCAAGTTCTTATTATCTTTAATGTGATAACAATTAGCATTTGAAAAATAATACATTCCTAATTGGTTACACCATTTTGTCTTGTCTTGTATGGTAAATATATTGCGAAAGTTGTGTATGTTTGGCATGTGTCATGTGAAGAACTTTTTTCTTTGAGTCATCATACAAAAACTTCATGGGTTTAATAGCATAGCAAGTTTTAAATCCATAACAAGACTTCTACGGTGGGAAGAAACACTCCTTTGGCTAAACTGTTGAATGACTGAACTTGCTTCCACCAAATAATTATTGGTTGCAGTTGGTAAAGGATGTTTGACAAGGTTTCCATACATCCTTCTAATTGATGAAATTCTCTATATCTTCTTGAACAGATTTTGCATAATAGGTATGAGTCTTGATTTTTAATGTTTGTTTTCATCTCTTTTGTGTAATGTTTTTTGGATGACTTTTGCGGATGTAATCTTACTTTTCCCTACGTCCTTCCTATATTTGTTGTTGTAGGTGGACCTTTGTTGCTCATGGAACTAGCATTTCTATTACGAAGTGTTGGCGCTGAAGTTTATTGGGTTACTCTCCAAAAGCCAGAAGGAACGGATGAAGTGATATACAATTTGGAGCAGAAGATGTTGGTCCATGGGGTACAGGTATGATACCTATATACCATCACAATTTTCAGTATATATGGACTGCAAGCAGATAGTTTTTATTTACCCTTGCCTAATGTCTATAGACCCATCTGATAGTTTTTATTTACACTTACCTTAATTACTATATAGACCCATCTGGCCAGAATGTCATGTGTAAATAGCCCATGGGATTTTTTTGAACCGACCTATTCTGTTGGGTTGAATCTGCCTGCTTTGCGCTAACCTGCTACCCAATGAAGCAAACCTTTTTGTAAAATGTTTTTAAAAGCTTTGGTTCTGATTATTATGCTATATGGCGTCGCAGGTAATGTTTGCAAAGGGCAAGGAAGCTGTAGATACAGCTCTCAAAGCTGATATTGTTGTATTGAACACTGCAGTTGCTGGGAAATGGCTGGATGGTGTCCTAAAAGAAAATATTCCTCATGTTCTCCCAAAAGGGCTGTGGTGGATCCATGAGATGCGTGGGCATTATTTCAGACTAGATTATGTCAAGCACCTCCCTTTTGTTGCCGGTGCTATGATCGATTCACATGCCACAGCAGAATTCTGGAAGAATAGAACACAGGAGCGTTTAAGGTAGATTTTCGACTTTTGCTTTTCCACTTGCTTTTTTCTTTCTTGGGAATGCAAAATTTAGACTAGTCTATGATTATATTGCTTGCTTTATAGATTGTACTTTATTTGTCAAAGGTTATTATTTGTACTCCTTTAAGTAGTCATTGCTTAGAGAATTTTAATGGGCAATCCTTTAATTATAATCAAGAAGAAATGTCCATTAATTAAGTTGCAATCCTTATGGATACTTTCCTTGTTTACTGCTGAAATCCTCTTAAGCCAATTGTTGAGTGATAGATTGTTTACTGGGGTTCTTGGGGTGCATATTTAACAGATTTTTCTTTTGCCACTTGAGCGTTTTCTCTCCCTACAGGATTAAAATGCCTGAGACCTATGTTGTTCACCTTGGAAATAGTAAAGAACTTATGGAGGTTGCTGAAGATGGTGTGGCAAAAAGGGTTTTGCGGGAGCATATTCGACAATCTCTTGGCGTGCGAGATGAAGATATACTTTTTGCCATAATTAACAGTACGGTTTCTTACTGATGGCATTATGCCCTTCTTTTTAACCGTATGGGCTTTTCCCTGTACGTTAATCAACTACTCTGATAAAATTGAAACCTAAAGACGTCTCTTGGTCATTTCAATCTTAAAATTATTTTTTAATAGCTTCTTTTCGCTGATGACCACTTTTCGACATTCAAGTAGTCATGGTTCCTCAATTATCTTGATTACTGTTCTTGCTCCATCTCATCCATTCTAAAAAGGAAAAATGGGAACCTGATTGGTGAAGCTATTTTATTTTGGTAACTATCATATCTACGCTTCCTAAGCACTGAAGTGATATGCAGGTGTTTCAAGAGGAAAAGGCCAAGATTTGTTTTTACGTGCCTTCTATGAGAGCTTGCAATTGATCCAAGCAAAAAAGCTACAGGTGCCATTGATGCATGCAGTGATTGTGGGGTCTGATATGGCTGCCCAGACCAAATTTGAGACAGAATTGCGGAATTATGTAATACAGAAAAAGATTCAAGATCGTGTTCACTTTGTGAATAAAACTCTGACTGTGGCTCCTTATCTAGCTGCAATTGATGTTCTTGTTCAGAATTCACAGGTAAGTTAGTATAGTATGGAGCATCCACTTTTGTATATTTCATGGATACATCTGAATAGACTTTGGAAGTGTAGAACTCAAAACAACTCTAAACAAAAGGAATAGCAAAAATATCAGGTAGTGAACAAGTACGGGTATCAAAGCAACTGAAGTGCACCCTTTGATGACAAATTTACAGAGTGAAAACTGGAGCCTCATTTCATATTTCTTGCAGGCACGAGGAGAATGCTTTGGGAGGATAACCATTGAGGCCATGGCATTTCAATTGCCTGTACTGGTCAGGCTCTTTACATCAGACAAACTTTCTTTCCATTTTGATGGTGGTTATAACTCTTATTTCATTAAACATGCATTCAGGGAACTGCAGCAGGAGGTACCACCGAAATTGTTGTGAATGGCACTACAGGTCTGTTGCATACCGTTGGAAAAGAAGGGGTGACCCCCCTTGCGAAAAACATTGTCAAACTTGCAACTCATGTCGAGAGGAGGCTTACGATGGGGAAAAAAGGTTATGAGAGGGTCAAACAGATGTTTCTGGAGCATCATATGGCTCACAGAATTGCTGCAGTACTGAAGGATGTATTGCGGAAGTCAGGAAGGCAGCCACATACTTCATAGTTCATACACTGCTTGTCCCCATCGCCTTTTGCCGAAAGGGAGCTGTCCTGTGACACAAGGATCGGGTCTGGCACTTTCATGCGTAATCGCAAAGCTTAGAGATATTAACTGGGTTACTAATAATAGCAGATCAAAATGTAGAGTCATAATCTTCTCTGGTTGTCTTGTTTCCCGGAATATCTGTAAATTATGTACATACATGACTAATTCACACCAGTTGTGTGCTTATATAGGCAAGAAATCAAATAAAATTTTAAAGACATATGCGTCATAGCAATTTGGGGCCATGATTTTTGAAGACCTGATACTCTTTGATCATGAAAATCCACCAGGTGTGAAACTGCAAGTAGGTTTATGAAGTTGGAATTGCCCGCCTGGTTTCGAAACCACGATTAAACGGTCACAGAAAAACGTCAACAATCCTAACAAGAATCCCGACCTATGTGATAAAACCGGTTATTGTATCAGGGTATCTTCGGCGGTTGGGGGGGAAGATTGCAGGCGTCGGACGGCGGCTTGACGGAGGACTTGGAGAACCAAGTAGTGTACAGGAATTGCTTATGAGGTCCAATATGGTTGCAGATCAGCTTAATCTTCTGCCTCTCTCTCATCCACCTCATCACTATCTTCATATGCCTTTTGCCTTTCAACCCTCTCAGCCCCACTTCCTGGTACACAACAACAAGCATCAAATCAATCATTGTAATGAAGATGAAAATTATTGAAAATGGGAGACGGATTGCTTCTTTAAAACCCAAATCCCAATATTACCTGGACCTTTTCCCAGATATCTGAAACACTTATAGGACCATGCTCCTTAACTATGTCGAAGATTGTTCTAGTTATAGTCTGCGTCTGCTCAGGCGGTGTTCTCAGCTCTATCTGTTTCATTTTTGGCTTGGGATTCGTGGAAAAATACCTGATGGCCGCTCCGATCATGGCAGTTACTTTCTCCGTCGACGAAATGAAACCCTAACCACCGAATCCAGCAACTGTGGACTGATTTATAAGCCTAAGAACCCAAGGGATACGATACCGTTTAGCTTCATGAAGCATAGCCAATAAAGCCATGGTGTGATGGTTGCTCACTCACGTAGTTACTCCACATCGAAAGCTCTGGCCTTTACACCCAGACAACCCACTCCCTTATCTCAGCTTCGAGAACAAAGTACCCTTCTTAAGTCCCAACTCGTATCTGCTCTCCACGGCTGCAAAAGTCTTGCTCAGTTCAAGCAAGTTCATGTCCATATTATACTCAATGGCTTCAGTCAGTGTTGTTATGTCGTCACCAAGCTTGTTCGTACACTCACTGGAATTAAGGTTCCAGTCGACCACTACCCACGTTCCGTCTTTGACCAGGTCGAGAATCCCAGTTCGTTTCTTAACACCTCCGTTGTTAGGGCTTACTCAGTTCAGGGAATGGTCGCAGAGAGCATTAGATTGTATGGTGACATGAGAAGGAGAGGGATTAGGCCTGTGTCATTTACATTTTCGGCGGTTTTTAAGTCGTGTGGAACAGAGTTTGATGTGGGCCTGGGAAGGCAGATGCATGCCCAGACGATTGTGATTGGTGGGTTTGAGTCTGATTTGCATGTTGGGAATTCGATGATTAATATGTATGTGAAGTGTGGATTAGTGGAATGTGGGCGAAAAGTGTTTGACGAAATGCCGGCCAGGGACTTGATTTCTTGGACGGAGTTGATTGTTGCGTGTGCCAAGTATGGGGACATGGAATCTGCGAGTGAATTGTTTGAGAAGTTGCCTGTTAAGGATATTGTGATTTGGACTGCAATGATTACGGGCTTTGCACAGAATGCTTGCCCTCGAGAGGCAATTAAATACTTCGAGAGAATGCAGGATGTAGGCGTTGGTGTTGATGAATTTAGTTTGGCCGGCGTTATTTCGGCTTGTGCTCAACTTGGTGTGGCCAAGTATGCTAATTGGATTGCTGATGTTGCTGAGAAATCGGGATTTGGGTTTGGGAATAACGTTATAGTAGGATCATCATTGATTGACATGTACTCCAAGTGCGGTAGTATTGAGGATGCTTACAGAATCTTTGGGGGACTGAAACAAAAGAATGTGTTTTCTTATAGTTCAATGATTATGGGGTTTGCAGTCCACGGTCGTCCACATGCTGCTATGGAGCTCTTCCATGAGATGTTGAGAACCGAGATTAAGCCAAACGGTGTCACTTTCATTGGGGTGCTAACGGCTTACAGTCATGCAGGCATGGTAGAACAAGGTCGGTCTTTGTTTAAGCAAATGAATGAACTTTATGGGATCGAACCATCAGCTGATCATTATACTTGAATGGTGGATCTCCTTGCGAGAGCTGGACACTTGAAAGAAGCACTTGAACTTATTGAAACCATGCCAATGAAACCTCCTGGAGGAGTCTGGGGGGCTCTGCTTGGAGCATGTCGCATCCATGTGAATCCAGACATTGCTAAGATTGCTGCTAGTCATCTGTTTGAGCTTGAACCTAATTGTATCGGAAACTACATCTTGCTAATCAACATATATGCATCAGCTGGCAGATGGAAGGATGTATCAGAGATGAGAGAATTAGTGACAGCGAAAGGTTTAAAGAAGAATCCTACAGGCAGCTGGTTCGAAGGAAAAGAAGGTGTAAAGGTTTGGTGAGATCAAACGAGCTCGAGAAGATCAAGCAAAGTCATCGTGAGAACACATAACAGTGAGGGACGGCATGAGCAACGTTCAAGATTAATCACAATTTTAACCTCCCATCGCAATATCCTCGAATCATTCTTGTACTTCATCGAAAAAAATTGTGTTTGATGCATCTCCTTGAATGTTCTTGGTATTTTACCATTGGAATGTACAAAAATGAAATTTCTTTGATTATGTTATAATCTTCATGGCAGTGAGATTTCAAGAATTTAACGAACTACATATATTAAGGTGTGGCTTATTATTTAACACACAAACCATACAAAACCAAAATTACAACAGAAAAGCTTAATCCGACAAACAGATGTCAACCCATATGAGGACCTAGTCACTTATTAATACTGTATTCCATCGACTTAGAAGTCCAGAATAGGATCAGCTACAAACCAAGTCCTAAACACACTAGTCCCAAACTCCAGAACAAGACAGCATAATCCTACATACATATTACATGAACATCTACTTATGCTCATGGTGACCAGGTAGCTTCTCCTTGATCTTCTCCATTATTCCCTTCTTCTCATGGTGACCCTCCGTCGAGGTATAACCACCAGGAGTGGTGGTTGAGGTGACGTGCTCATCCTTCTGATGACCAGGCATCTTCTCCTTTATCTTCTCCTTCAAACCCTTTTTTCTTCTCCCACCTTGTCTATCATCTTCAGACTGTAGAATGTCTTAAGTTAAGACCACGTACTCAAAAAGGGTAAAAACTAAAAATAATAGCTAGCCATAGTTGGATGCTTACAGAGCTGGAGCTTGATGAGCTTCCAGAGCGGTGATGCTTGCCAGAAACTCCATGATGCTCTTTGCCAATGTCAGTGCCAGTCGCAGCTGCCGCGTGACCATAAGGACCGGCGGTTCCATACGCACCAGTGGTGTCAGGGCGCGGGATTGGATTACCATACTCGTCATAATCGTTTGTCGTGACGCTAACTGGTTTACCGTACTCGTCGGTCTGGCGAGCAGGATGGTCATATTGATTCTGATAGTGCGACATTGTCAAACAAAACCACAAGCAAGCGATTAACTTTCAGTTCAGTACAAATCACTAGACAAACAAAATCAAAGCTTGAGACACGTAACACATGGGATATACCAACTGTATATATATAGACAGGTTTGATGTAGAGTTGAGATTATATGTAACAGACAGAATTCTGATTGAATTCCTAACGTTGCATGTGCATTGATCCATGGTTGCCACGTAGTGATGATGGAGCTTCCTAAACGACATCTGTTCTTTTGGATGTTATCGATGGCAACACCGCCGGAGTAAAATAAAACGAGAAAAGGAAGAATACAACTTGTGTTGTGGCTCTTGGCAGTGTCCGAAGGACAGTCCTCGTGTTAATCTCAAACCTATGGTAGGTACGTCTGGTAGTGGATAGGAATCATATTTTGCAAAATATCGGTTAGCACAGCAATAAAAGAACATTACATATTCAGGAATTTAGAATCTGGTTAAAGAATAAATGTTTATTAACTATAAGCCTTATTAAATTGTAGATTTCCTTTTGATTACGTAACAGAAAAATAATTCCATCTAAAAACAAAGAAAAGGCAAAGTAATACTCGGGAATATTTCTAAGCCCTCCACTTGCCTTCTGTACCTGAATGAAAATTAATTCGTGCAGAAAAATTTTGCAATAGTTGAAAAAATAATAAAGAGAGGTATGTTATTCTTAAAGAGAGGTATGTTATTCTTAAGCAAATAGAAAACTTTTGAAACAGTTGAAACAATGAGAAGGAAAAATCTGAGGTTGAAACAACAGAATTTTCCTTGCACTTCATGTAAGTTGGGAGAAAAAGGTGCACATCAATATGATCGAAGCAGAAGCTGTACATAATCTATACAATCCTCTCCACAATTACAAACGAGTCCCCTACATGGAGCATCACAAAAGTGTAATGACACCACTTACCCCCTGTATGGTTGCTGACACCGGAGACAGGGACAGATGACAGGACACAATAATCTTATCCTCCGTAGCTGTTTGGGACATGCCTCCTTATTTCTGTCATCTGTCGTCGGACGACAGAAACAATAAAAATCTGTC
>JAOTBA010000203.1:20624536-20642005 GCA_025629845.1 Erythroxylum squamatum
AAACCAATCTAATGGTGGTGTGCTTTACGACGGGGCTGAAGGTTGAGTGGAAGTCGATGCCCGGACGTTGGAGGAAATCTTTTGCTACAAGCCTAGCCTTTAGCCTGTCAAGAAAACTAGCAGCTGTATATTTAGATCTAAAAATCCATTTGCAATCAATGATATTCTGGTTTGATGATGGCGAAACCAAATCCCAAGTTTTATTCCAGACTAATGCATCATATTCCTCCTTCATGGCTTGGCGCCACTCTAGAAATTTGGCTGCTTGACGATAAGTGGTGGGTGCTAAGGGAAGATTTTGTGAGGAGACAGTAGCTAAATAATCAAAGATTTGTTTTGGTTTAAAAATGTTGTTCTGTGATCGGGTGGTAATCCTGGAAGGCTACACTACTAAGGTGATATTACTAGGTTGAGATTCGACTGGTTGTTGCAAGCGTGCGGGTGAGGGTAGTTGTGTGTGGGTTGAGCTAGTTGACAGTGTTTTAGATGGAGAAGAGTTGAAGTCATGTATGAAAGGTAGAGATGACGAACATACCTGTGAGGATTGGCCCACGGGAGCAAATTCTTCAGAGGTCAGAAATGATTTTCTCTTATGAGTGGGAGATCCCGAATGGAAGTGAGTATCATGCTGAAATTGTGGAGTAGGAATGGGATAATCATTAATGGGGACATGTGGTGATGGAGTAGTTGATGGAATGGAGTTAATTGGATTGACCCAATTTGGCAGAGTGTGTGACGTGATTCTAGCTAAGTGGATGGAATTAGAAGTAAATGGAAAGTAATCTTCTACAAAGACCACGTGTCTAGAAAGAAAAACTTTACTTGTAGAAAAATCATAGCATGCGAAACTGTTGGTGGATGATGAGTATCCTAGGAAAACACAAGGGCGTGATTTTGTTTGCAATTTATTGTCAGTATATGGCTTAAGCCATGGATAGCACAAGCATCCAAATACTCATAATTTGTGCGGGTTGGGTGGCTTTTTAAAGAGGCGGAAAAATGGAGAATCATTGTTGATGGATGGACTGGGTAGTCGATTGGTACAATACACAGCTGTTTGACAAGCAACAGACCAAAATTGGAGAGGAACCGATGCATGATGAAGAAGAGTGAGTGCAGTTTCCAATATATGTCGATGTTTCCTCTCAGCAGATCCCACAATTTGAGGAGTATAAGGTGGACTCATTAGGTGTTGAATACCATATTCAAGAAGGGTGGACCGTAATCCTAGATACTCACCTCCACCATCAGTGTACAATGTTAAGATTTTTGAATTAAAATGCTTCTCCACTAAGGTTCGAAAATTGATGAAATTTTGTTTGACCTCAGATTTTGTTTTCATGGGATATAGCCAAGTGTATTTAGTGTAGTGGTCAACAAAAATCACATAGAAACGAAATTGATCAAAGGAAGTAATAGGTGCAGGACCCCAAACATCAGAATAGATTAACTCAAGAGGCCGAGAACTGTGAATAGAGTTGTCACCAAAGGGAAGTCGGTGACTCTTATTACATAGACATGAATTACAAAAAGTAAAGGAATTATGAGAGGACACTGGCGAATTAAAACTAGAGATAAAACTTTTTGTGACTCGAGGTTGCAGATGACCTAAACGAGAGTGCCAAAGATGATAGGATGGAAGTTTGACTGAGGCAAAGTTGGCAATGGGAGTGGATGTAGAGCACACTACATTGTCACTTGGAATCGGCCACTCATAAAGATCACCCTTGCTCTTGCCCCGAAGAAGTACTGCCCGTGTGCGTAAATCCTTCAAATAAAAAAAGTAAGGAAAAAATTTAATGGAAATTTAATTTTCACGACAAAATTTACTAACTGAAATTAAATAACAATGAATCATAGGAGAACAAAGGACTTGATTAAGCATGAATTGAGAATTTAGAGGTCTGTTTCCTATATGTGTGATAGGGATACCATTACTGTCACCGATGATAATATCATCGTTGCCTGTGAATTCTGATGCAGAAGTCAAATTATTTGGGCTGTCCGTCATGTGATGCGTAGCACCGGAGTCAACCACCAAATGACTTGATGTGTTGTTATTTTTAGCAGCAAAATTGGCCCTGGCTTCAAGGTGATTATGCCCCCTGGATTGACATACTTTGGCCACATGGCCAATTTTGTCATATAGTTGACATTGGATCCTAGCTTGTCCATTTTGTCGAGAGTTTGAATTTCCTTTGTTGCCATTGAATTGCCTATTTGAATAGCCAGGATTTGGTGCTCGAGTGAAGCGATTATAATTGCTACGATTTCAATTGTTGTTACCAAAGTTGCCTCTCTGGTTGAATTAAGTCGTGATTGTACGCGTCTCTCTCTTTGTCTCAGCATGCTTTAGAAATATCTCATGTGCTTGTAATTTGTCATAGAGTTCAGCAAACGATATTGGATTATCACGGGCCCTAAATGCCGTCGAAATTTCTTTGTATTCGGGACCAAGACCAGTTAAGACTTTGATAACCAACTCTTCATTGTTGATTGGAGATCCACAAGCAGCTAGGTCATCAACGATACTCTTTATCTCACGAAGATATTCTGCAACTGACTTATTTTCGCGGTGAAGCGTGGACAGAATTTCCCGAAGGCTGTAGATTTTAGATTGAGATTTGTTTGCATATGTGATGCGGAGATTGTCCCAGGCTTGATATGAAGTGTGGACATAAGCAATTAGAGGGACAATGGTTTGATCAACTAAAGCCATTATGGCGTTTCTAACAAGGCTGTCTTGTCTGATCCAAAGCTTGTAAGCGGGATTGATGGTATTTTGTTCAGTGTCAAGGAATTGAGAGGGACAAGATTCGGTACTGTCAATGTAGCCAAGGAGATCATAGCCAAGCAATAAGGTGCTGACTTGGGCTTGCCAAGTGGAATAATTGGTTGCTCCCGTGAGTTTTAGTAGAAGTTGAGAGCTTGGGTTAAAGGAGACTAGTTGGTTTGGTTGGAGAATGTTACCTGTGCTAAGGGCAACAGGTGTTGTGTTGACTGTTTGGCTTGTTCCTGAAGATATTATAGGAGAAGCCGGTGGGTTTTTGTCAGCCATGATCGGAAAAAAGATCTCGTTAAAGAAGAATGTCTTTAATACCATGTAAGATTGGATAGAATGGAAAGTCTCATCTTGTATTATTGAGGTAATGCAATTTATATACACTTACAAGTATTAAAGATCAGTATACAATCAACAAGAATCTATCCATTATTACAGCAGTATAATTGGGATAATTGACCATCAAGTGATTGAGTCCTAAGATTAAGCCACTGTTATGTCTTATCAATAATGTTATCGTTATCACCGTGCACCGTTCTCTTAACTTTAATCTTTTATTATATATATACCAATCAACTTGCTCCTTAGACTAGTACAGTTGTATGTGATTTTTAAAATCACATCTACAAAGTGCCTAAAACCGTGTTAGTCGAAGACTAGAGTGTGCCTTTTGCATAATTGATACTTGGCGTGCGATGTGACCTTTTGTCAAAGCACAGCCCTAGACGGCTAGATCCAATAAATCGTGAAGTAATTTCTCAAAAATAATAACATGCAAAGACTTTGGACGGTGAGGATTTGGCGACGCATATTGGCGTTACTTCTTAGGCTAAACAATAAACCAAAATTAAATAGAAATTCCAGCTTGTTCTTTGTTCCAAGTTTTGTTTGTTTTCAAAATAATGGAGTATGTATACAAAAGTCTCACGACACTACCATTTCTTAATTCAAAAAAATGCTTTAAAAGTAAAACAAACCATATATGTACAACATTGCTGATATAATTATATTCCTCGTGCCTTTCTCTATGATTAGTTATTGATATAAGCAAATGACCTTCTTTTTTCGTTTTCCTAATATTCACGTGTATTCTGTTTTTTGTTTTTGTTTTTATAACGTATTTTAAGAGGGTCCTAATTATAGAAAGATACTTTTAAGTCATCTAAACTCAGACTAATCTCCGCTCAAGTCAGATAGGTCCCTTACGAAAGACAAAGCTCTGACCCTAAATTTTAAACAACTACATATATAAAAACGGTTCAAAATCGCGACATCACTTAAGTAAAAAAAAAAAAAAAATTCCCATACTAACTTACCTGCGCATTGGGTTTTTACGTGTATTCTTAAACCATATAAACCATTGTACCGACGTACCTTAAAAGGTCAACTTCTTATTAATTAACATTAGGGAAAATGCAATTCCAAGCCCACTTGGAATAAAGTTTCACAGTAGAGAGTACATACAGAACCACCTGCCTATTTTTATTACGTGACCAAATCCTTTCACACTTGACCCTATCCTTTTACACTAGATTCCACCAAGAAGCCTACACTCTTTGTGACAAACACAAAAAACCGAGCCACGACCAATATCAGAACGAATCTGTTGTAATATTTAGGATAGAACGATTCCGGCAACCAACATCGATCAGTACATGACCATGTCCATCATGGGTTGATTACTCCCGTTGAAAGAACTCCATAGATTCGCGAAGCAATCATATTCACCGCCGATCTGATAGTCCTCAGCTCCAAAACCATCAATATTGCTTCGGTTGACAAAGCTGATAATCTCGTTCAGAGAGTCAAGTCTGTTGCTAAGCTCTGACAACTGGGCTCTGAGGATGGAGTTCTCAGCCTCAACGCCGTCATAGAGTTGTGTGGTGATGTTCATCTTAGACATGATCTCGTTGTTTTCTTTCATGAGTTGAGTCAGCTGAGCTGTGAGTTCATCGAGGTGTTTTTGTTTGCGCATCCTGGATCTACGGGCTGATTCTCGGTTTGAGATCATTCTCTTACGTTTTCTCTGGTCCAATTTGTGGTCTAGATCATCAGAAGAGCTCGAGTTTCGCAGCAAGCTTGATCCTGAAGAATTCCCACTTGAAGTGGCCATTGAAGGAGAGCAAAAACACTAATTAACAATCAAATTAATATTTATGTATATAAGGTGATTATGATAAACTATGGTCTAGAAAACAGAAAGCACAGGACCCAGAAAAATTGTAAAAGAAAAGGAAGGGATTATTTTAAGATAGGTTCTAACAAAATGAATAGAAACTAAGCTTCTCAGAGGCTGAGTGTTCGTGAGAAAACGTAGAACCAGTAGAGGAAAACAACAGAGAAAGATTGAACAAGATGGGTCCTGCGTCGGAGAGTGGAGTTGATCATAAAACCCAAAAGGAGGATTTCACTTAGTACAAGAGACATGAGTGTCAGGAATCAAGAACAAGTTGTTAAACATGAAACTAAGCGTGTCGGCAAAGAGGAACTAAAACCAACAAGCGTAGCTAGGTGTATACGAACTCGGGGCTGGGATAAGCTTCTAATCAAGAGAACACAGAGTTTTAGAACCTCTAAAGAAGGGTAGAGAAAGAAGACAAAGGGATGAGAAGAGAGACTGAAAGACCTTTCAAGAAGAGATGAGAGGATAAGGTCGAAGAGAAGAGGTTTGTGTGGGCGTCGATAATGAAATTTATAGACCAGAAATGCTCAGTTGATGATACAAAAAGTTATATCTTTATAGGAGGGAAAGTTAGAGTTGGCAGGCAACAACTAGAGAGAGAGCTGATTACAAGCTTAGCTTAGTTTATAAGGGCTATTATGATTTAAGTGAGATCGTCAGTTTGAATCCTTCGCACGCGCGCGTGTATATATGTAGCTGTTTAAAATTTGAAGTAAGAATTTTGCCTTCTACAAGAGATTTATCCGGCTCAAGTGAAAATTAGAATAACTGTGGATAGCTTCAAAATACCTTCCTATAATTAAGACCCTTCTAAAATTCTTCAAAAAAATAACAAAAAAACACTTGCTTTTATGGAATTGGATTTGGTGGGTCAAAGAAGGCTTCTTTCAACTTTGAAAACGAGTTTCACATGGTTGTTTGTAGAAAGGAACTTGCTTTACTTTTTCTTCACTCGTGTAAAGCTTTCCAACTTGGCCCTAATTGTCTCCTTTCTGAAAGTTGTTCTCCTTCATTTTTCTTCTTCATGAAGTATTTTAGGAGGATATTATCACTCATTCTAAGTGCATCAAAGTCTATCAAAATGGCGGACTTACTGATTGGCACGTAAACAATTATTTTCTTCTGGCAAGTAAACAAAGTCCATGAAGATAGAAACCATAAACTCTACAGAAAAATTTTAGTCTTTCACGTCATTGTATTTTACTTGCAACCAATCTCCTACCATATAATATTGTAGAGTTTTAAGTGGAACATGAGTAAAAAACTTGTAGCACGTATGATTAGATCTTCCATTCATAAATTGATGCAACTTATCCCAGAAAGAAGAAAATTAATGAGAAGTTGAGAACAATGGTTTCATAAAATGGAGTTCGACTTTGACGAAGTTCAAATCCCTGAGAAAGGACGGACGGCCACAGCCACCTCTAGCACCAGATTGCAGAAGATGGAGTTTGACCTGGAAAGCAGAACGTGGGTTAAATTCCATAAGCTTATTATATTAAACTCCCACTTGCTGTCCATTGAACCTAACGTCACTTATACTTAAAGTACATAGTAGAATAAGGCAATGCATTCCCAGTTGTACTTGCCTAAACAATGCAGCTGTAAAAAAGAAAGAGCCAAGGGACAGAATCTCTGCCATATTGCATCCTGAACGATGTTAAGATTCCCGTTGCTTTGTTTCAATTTCCTTCTGGGATGAAATGAACAGTTTATACGTAATGGGATGGAAAGGGGAAATTGTCCTTCAATAAATTTTTAAAACTTCCATAGAGGATCAACTTATTTTAATCTCATAAATTGCTTAATAATTAATATAATAGAGCAATTAAGTTTTACTTTTACACTCCTCTGTTAATATACTTTTTCTCTCAGTCAACCAATTTTTGTGAATGGTGAGGTAAGCCTATCCTCCTCAATCCTGTTTGAATCTTCACGACCACATACATAAAGTTATCGTTTATCCATTTGCCACTCAAGTCAAATTTCATTTGGTAATGGTGAAAAACCTGGCATTTTGATCCATTCGTGTGCTTCTAGAGTGCACGTATGCATAACCGATGGAGTGAAAGCAAAACAAAATTTGGGCACATGGTGGGAAACAGCAAAGAAAGGGTTTTGATAGATACAGAAGTCCAACAAGAAGAATACTAAAGACCTCCTCGCCTGATAAGCTCCACGGTGCCTTGGAAATAATAGTAGACTAGCTCTATCTCATGAGCTATGGGCTTCAGAAGCTCTGTTTAAGAACCTGACTGAGGCTGATTGTGATCCAACCTGGCACAAGCACTGAGACGATTGTCTAAGCCCCTAATTATTTTCTGTGCCCATCAACCAATGCAGTTATGTTCAGTTCCCACAGATTTTCCCTAACTAAAAACAAAAAGAAAAACACGGTGGCAGGAAGATCATACTCGAGCTTTGTTATTGCTGAAACATCCTCTACTCCAAATATTTTTACCAGGGTTTAGATGGAATACATAGAACATAGAACACCGTGTAGGGAATTCAAAACTGACAGCTCTTGTGTTCAAACAAAATCATAGGACTTCACTAAGGTTTAAAGCACAAATGCTGACACTGTCCTTTGACTTGGAACTGCAGTCCTGATCCCAAAGAAACATCGCGGCGTAAGGAAAACAACTAAATAGCATTTAAGAGCCATATTTATGTATTGGCTAATGAGGCTTCAGGATGGTAATGCAACATCTCATGCCACATCATCTCCCTAATCATATGTTCCCCAATGTTCTCGTCTATGTCAAGATTAATCGGAACCTGAGCAGGGGGATTGAATCTTGGATCATACAGCCCTGACATGTAAGGATGTAGCAGTGCTTCTGTCACAGTTATTCTCTTAGATGGATCAAAAATAAGCATCCTTTGCAACAAGTCTATTGCCAAAGGATCTGCCTGAGGATACAACTGGGAAAAGTGGATTCCCCTGGAGTAAGGAAGTGTTCTTATGAATCTTCTGGCTTTTGGGTTATCAATGAACTCAAGGTCAACATCCCGCTGGCTTCCAAGGACATTTATGATTAGCTTCAGCTGGTTAAGGCACTCTGTTCCAGGGAAAAGGGGTTTGCGCCCAAGAATCTCAGCAAAGATGCATCCAACTGACCAGACATCAATAGAGGTACCATAATTGTCACAACAGAGGAGTAGCTCAGGTGCTCGATACCAACGAGTGACCACATATTCAGTCATGAATTGTTCGTTGCCTCTACTCGTTCGTGCTAGACCAAAATCACATATCTTCAAATCACAGTTTGCATTAACAAGCAGATTTCCTGGCTTCAAGTCCCGGTGAAGAATGTTTGCCGAGTGAAGGTAATTCAGCCCCCTTAGCAACTAAGACATGATAAAGATCAATTAGTAGCAGAAAATATCAAGAACAAAAAGAAAGTATGTGAAAAGCAACACAGTTATAGGTGCAGAACAATTTTTCTTTCTAACTAGTAAAACTGTACATGAAGCTTTTCCTGGAGTGAGCTGAACAAGTCTATCCTAAAAGGAGCTCATGAAATTTGCCATATATCACAACTGAGTTTAGAAGTAGCATAGCACTTAGAAATGATTATCTTACTGAATCTCCCACACAATGATCTTGTGCACCAGTTTTAAATATTCACAATTAGGAAAGAGAGTTATAAGTCCACGGAAGAGGAAATTAAAAGCAGCAGAAAAGGTATTTATCAATTGTAAAGAAAATATTACGAAGATAGGCTCATGCTTTTTCAATATGATTAAAATTAGAAGAACAAATTTGCTGAAGAGTAGATATGGACTTTACGTGAATCATTTCTTCCCTAACATTCCCTATAAAGAAGGTATTGCCAAAAAACCAACTATTGATTTAGAACTTTGAATTTCATAAAAGATCCCATTGGAGTGCTGAGAGAAGGCTAGGTGCAAGCTAATAATGGGCACAGTTTGTGTAGGTGAAAAGAAGAGGTTTTCCTAAAGAGCAATAAGTTAGTAAAAATGAATACTCATACCATTTAAGAAAAGAAGATGTTGGATTCCGATGATATACAAATTTGGAAGAACATAGACTAACGGAAACACATACCAACTTTAAGAACTTCGCGTCATTATTCTACCTAATACACTAATACCAAAACAGAAGCTGAAATAGTAAAGAAAGAACTAAAACTAGAATTGCTGGAGACATATTACCTGAAATAGGAAATATTTGCAATGATCATTGGATAGTGACTGCGATGACTTGATAATCTGATGCAAATCCGTGTCCATGAGTTCATACACCAAATACACATCCCTGAAACTGGCCCTATGTATTGGCATCATAACATCCTTCAATGCAATCACATTCTCATGACGAATATGTCTAAGAAGCTTCAACTCTCTTAAAGTCCTCAAAGAATCAATACTGTTTTCAAACACATTATTGATTTTCTTTATGGCAACCTTTTCGTTTGTCTCCCTGTTAATGGAAGAGCAAACAACACCATAAGCACCTTTCCCTATGGGCTTGATCGGTACATATTTGGTATCAATCTCAAACAAAGTTTGCCAAATTGAGAAATAATGTTTTCCCCGAGGCCTAATTCCATTTGGAGGTTCCACCATAGTCGCCATATTCTGCAAATTGCCATTCAACAAGCTTAGAATTCTAGCAGTCCCTAACAATATGCCTAAAAGCATTAAAAAAAAAAAGAGACGAAAAACCAACAAAAATTCGTGGCGAACAGTCCAATGTTTGCCTATTCAACTTACAACAATTAGAATCAGTTCACAACATTATCACACAGTTCACGTACCCAGTCGCAGAAACAAGAAAGCAAATTTAGAAACTTACGCTTGGGTCTGGGAATTAACGATCAGGACAAAAAAAAAACAAAAAGGCCAGAGTATGTATACGTAAAAGAGCGGACCTGGAATTGATACTTACTTGCTGCTAGCTTCGACCTTTTGAGATCAGCTTCTTCTTTCTTATGATATTCCTCTACTTCTTTAGCAATCCCAATTCAATCCAAAAACCAAAAGTAAAAGTTTCACCTTTTCCACCCCCTACTCAATATCACACAATTCTGCAACTTTTAACTAATTCCACCAAGTCCAGAAGGAAAAGACTAAAACTTTCACCTCCAATCAAGCCAAGAACCGAAATTCCTGCCTTTGAGCTCTCAATTGTGGTGTGAAGCCAACGAATTGGAAGCTACCCGGAAAGGGTAAACTAGCTTCCAAGCATAGCTTTCTAAAATATGGATCTGAACAGTTAGCTACCAGGACAAGAATCAATCAAAGTTTTATCTATCTAAACAGTGAGGGAAAGAGAAAAGGAGTGATGTTGTTGATGACTTTTACCGATATGGGTAGATTAGAGCAAAGGTGAGATTTTCCAAAAAGAAAAAAAAAAAACTGAGATGTGAAGCCCACGCGGGGTTTTTGAAAATGGAATATTTAGTTTGTTTTAATCAGGAAACATCACCACTTTCCCCCGTGCTTTGTCTGCAAGCTCGGACAACCGATGCCGGTCCCTATCCAAGTCATCGGCTCTGCCCCACTTTGGCTCAGCTACAGCTAATCATGACTCTTTACAATTTTTGCTTCGAATAGGAAAATAACATTACTTTTCCAAATATTTTCGGACTCGACTAAGACTGACTTGAGCCAAACCGGCATGGCTTAGTAGGAACTAAATGACAAATGGCCTTTCTTTCTTCCCATTTAGATTGGCCTTTGCTTTGCCTTGAATCCATTAATATCCATCTAATGCTTCGAAGAGGAAGAAAGCAACCCCTCAATGACATTTGTACCTTTAATATCTTCAAAAAGCATTGCATGACGTGGGTAGAAATATGGCTGCCGCCCTGGCTGGAGCTCTGTCCTATATCCCTTTGTCATTGCATGTTATTGTATTATTATTATTATTATGCAACATATTTGTTAGAGTTTAATTTCTCCTAATCTGTTGATGTTAATATTATTATACATACATGCGAAACATGATTTTGGTGGAACTGGAATCCACCACCACCAAATTGGACTTTCGTGTGCCATGCCCATGCCAGCTTATAAGCATACCTTTTCAACGCCAAGTCGTTTCGTCTTTTTCAGAATTTAAGGCCATGTTATGTTAGTAGTCCGTGAACAACTCTTGAATCATTCCTCCCTTAGCGCTTATTTTCAAGGGGGTTACAGAACTTGGAATCCGACAATAATTCTGAAAATGTTAGTGTAGAAAGTATAAACCTTTTTACACAAAGTATGACGAACTTCTGACAAACCCGTCAATCAAAACAAAACAAAAAGGGGAAATTTGAGAGCAAGATTTCAAGCCTACTTCATTCTCATGTGTTTGCGAGACAACAACATATATGAATCCGAATCCCCGACTCAATCTAATCAATAGACATTAGTCTCACACTCTCCAAATTGTCTCCTGCTGTTCACTGTAACGGAGTCCATGCTTGAGGAGCTCGAGCTAATCATACATCATGGCCAAGAAACAAAATGGCTATCCTTGCTCACCCTTCAGACCAATGCTACTACATGTCCAGACATTTTTTGTCTGTATATATATAGGTCTTTTGTAAGCTGTGTTCATGGAAGGTGTGAATGGCATATAGGAAGAACATCACGACGTTCTCTCCGCTATTCTATACATGAAACCTTAAAGAACTGTGTTTTTGCTGGCCTTGGAACGCAGAAAACCATCTCGCCATTTGTGTTCTCATCCTATCCAATACTCATTCATTTCTTCATTTACCAGCCAAACTACATCACACGGCAGACAATGTTAAGAATTCGAGCTACTTGAATTCTAACGTTAATGAAACAAAAGAAAATTTTGACTTGTTTTGAACACTATTTACATACCAGCTTCTTCTTCTTCTTCTTCTTCTCAATGTAAGCCATGACCTCCTCCTGTTTAGAAAGTGACTCCTCCAAAGCCTAACAAAATGCAGATCAAAGCTCTAGTTAACAGTATGATTTATATAGTTCCTTTGCACAGTATTAGAAGCTGTAATATGCACGAACAACAGAAGAAACATGTAGCGAACGGAGTATGGAAATGAGGAACAGATGCATTAATACTTGACACAAAACTGCATGAGCAATATGTTCTGACCAAACTCGGTTTCTTCATGTGAATGCCAGTAACTAGATCCATGACATCTAGAACTAATTTTCCTCGAAATTCATCTCAATTTATGTCAAACTTAATCTCAATATACCCCACTTTCAGTGCATAACGTGAGGCAAAGATGAAAAATGAAAAGGAAGATTCCTATGAAACCAAATAGAGCAAGTGAGAATGAGCAATTTCTTCTCAAGTCAGAACATTGAAAGATAACATGCTACAAGAAAGATCTTTGCAGACACAAATCTGTATTAGTTCATGCAGTCAGTTATCAACATTTGAATGCACGTTACACATGGTGCAACAAGAATTTACTTCACTGTGACCAGAACGTACCTTTTTGGTTGCTACAAGCTCTTGTTCTAAGGCCTCAACCCTACTCAAGGCAGCATTCAACATTTCCTCCTTTTCTGGTGGCATGGTATCAGGCTTCATGCTCAAAACATTCATCTTTTCCTCTAATGCAGCCGTGCGTTTCACGACAGCCATGAAGTCGTCTTTGGAGACAGCAGGTGCAATCTGCTTCTGTTTGACTTCTGGCTCCTCAGTATGTGCAGGACTATTGGAGTAAATGGTGGAATCAGTCAACTTTTTGGGTACATTGCGTGTCACTTTGATCATGGTGACAATGCCCATGACAAAGGCCATTACACCAGTGATTACTGGTGGGCCTGACCCATCTTGAATCTTGTTGTGAGAATCAGCTGCTGCAAGTAAAAGGAATCTAGAATGTGTAAGTACGATCCTGAATGGATATGCAAGAAAGGCTTTTATAAGCATAATCTGTTTATGTAAATTCCACAAGAGCCTGCAATACGTATGTACCAGAATATCGATAATGTATGAAGTTATCACACTAAACTGAGAAACAATCTAGGACCACCTTCTAATAATTCTTCTCTGAAAAATCTTTGACTGACCTTTAGATGTGTCTCAGTGACATCATTACATGTTAACCTCTAATTACTCTTGTAAGACAAAACAAAAGATGTTTTCAACTGGAAAGAAAATGAAGCAAGCCAACGAGTTCTTTTCCAATATCTTGTCCCCTCATCATGCAAGGGTCAACTTTGTTCAGGCAGAAACCAAAGAAACAAATATTTATAAGACTTACTAGTAGGTAATTTACCTTTAGAAACATCAAACTTCCCACTCTGCAACTTCTGGCTGAGCAGTTTCTGACTCAGTAATTTCTTACTCAGTAGCTTCTGACTCGCAGCCATGCTTTTCCAATTCAAATCCACGGGTTTCTCAACCACTGGACCATAATCCTCAAAGGCTACCTGTGGGTTGAAAAACTTTGGATGTTCAATGATACTGCAGAAGCAGAATGCAGAGTGAATGACAACTAACAAAAGTAACAAATTAAGTTCGAGTGTTTCAGGGGCTTGTTGCCCAATAATGTACATACAACTGCTCTTAACTAGCAAAATAACAAACATGAGTGGGTCTAAGATTCATAACATGCGCATAAAAAAATGTGATTTCTTCTTTTTCAGAAGGTAGGCGTTTTGAACTGATAATCGCAATGACCTAGTGACATGAAGTTAGGATCAGTGTGTAATGAATCCGCATATTACTTTCTTTTGCAATGTGATTACTCATCCTGGAAGATCCATGAATGTCGATGGATTTCCTTCCTTAGCCTCATAGGTTTTATTTTAGTCCCAGGAGGGCTAAGGTTAACCTGCAAATTGCTCACAAAATTTAATCTCCAACAAACTTCTCTAAAATATGCTGAACTTACCTTTTGAGATTTAGCAGAGAGCTGTGGATGCTCTACGTTTTCCCTTGGGGAGTCCAAGGCTACCTTAGGAGAGTCAAGTTCCTGATGCATTATTTAAAAATTAAGCTAGGATTTAAACCAGATTTTTCTCCGCAAGGTTAAGAATAAATGCAACGGTGAGTTCCAACAAATGAGACCTTTGAGTTTACAGGCTCATCCTCAGACATTGCCCTCTCATCAAGAGTTCTGTTTGAACATTTGTGCACACCATTTTGAACCATCTGCAAGTTAATTAAGTAAAACTTTAACTGCTAATTTAAGGCCGTATGCATGGAATGAATTTGGCTAAAGTTGCAAAGATCTTTAGAAGGAACTGCAACTCACCTTCAAAATCTCTTCATCGTTCCAAGGGCCCTTGTCAGAACGCAGACATCCTCCTTTCTCAACACAAGTGCAGTTACCTCCCAAAAAGTCAGGCAACTCACTAATACAGAAGGGAGCCACAAAGGAACATAAAGCAAAAAGTACAAACAGATAAGATAATCAGTACCCATGAGTATGGTCTAAACAGGAAAAAACTGAATCACCTACAAATATTGGATAAGAAAATTTTAAGTTGAATAGGAGTAAGAACCTAGAAGGAAGACAGGACACAATGATAACAACTCATCATAAACTTACCTAGCATCAATTATCTCCAGTAACTTGCTCTGATACTTATTGCCAAGAACCTGAAAACGATTCCCTATAGTAATTGGTTATTTGGCCCAGATAAAGATTTTCAATTTATGGCAAGGCTAAGCACACTTACATGGATCTTTGCAGTGGTCTTAGGATCGAGGAAAGATTTAATGGTGTTCCACAACATTCTGAATCCAGAACCTGCATTGATGATGAACATGCGATTCAAAGTCTGCATAAAACAAAAATTGCATAATAGTACAATTAGCTTGTCCACAGTGAAATCACAGCAAAAAGACTATGAGTCAATTGTAACATTAAGAGGGAAACAGAGACATTCATACCTCAGGATAATTATCCCCATCAATCTTCTGAATGCGAGTGATGAGATCCCTGGCTGCTTTGGTGAAATTTTTGAGGCCCTACAATAGATTCAAAACATCAATTTCAATGTCACTAAAAAGAGACATGAAACAGCATAGTACCACTGTGCATCTCCCAACTTTAAATTCACTGGAGCTCCTCACAGTAATTCACGTTATCAAATCATCATACATCAATTAGTTCTCACTCACCACTCCCTGCACATCAAGAATGGTCGTGCTTTGATCAATATGCTTCTTTGCTGCAATTGAGCAAGCTGGAAACTTAAAAGCAAAAGCTTTCTCAAACTCCTGGACATGGTATTTGAGATATCTGTCCATATCTGTAACTTGCATTAACTTGGTAGGATCTACTAGGCCTAGCCTCTCAATGTAAAGAGGTCTACCATCCTTATCTACTCCATGATAGCCTTGGGGATAACAATTCACAACTTGATCGACTTCCTTGTATTCAAAGTCCTTCACAGAAGAAAATATAGAAAAACAAACGGAGTAACTTCATCAAAGGAGCACGCAATGACTGTAAGCCACGTGATTCATTTTCTAGCGTAGAAGTCACAATTACATTGACTAATTGAGCAGAAATTTCAACTTCTCAATACCTCCATGATTGTGTCTGTGCCGAAATCTTTTCTCCACTGAAGCATGTCAGACCACATTTGTTTTGTTTTCTCAATATCAAATTTCCTGGCCTTCAAGAATCTAGATAAATGGAGGAGAAATTAATCAATATTCTACATTCAAGAATAGTGCTTAGAAAAGTTGAAGAGGCAATTCCTGAATAAGTTATTTAATCATTATTGTGGATACAAAACCAAGAGAATCTGACAAGGAAACAGAGAAAAAGAAACCTGAGCATCTTGTGATAATCATCATGTTTTGAAGGCAGCATTTCCTCCAAGATAAGTGCTTGGCGGAAAGCATCAACTGCCTTGATCTCCTCTGCATCATGGACATCCTCGATTTCAACTGACATGACTTTACTACTTCTCCGACCCTTTGTCGTCAACGAGTTCCTGAATTTTTTGGAGGCATTAATCGCTCTCTTTTTCAACGACTCGACTCTGGTCTTCTTCTCATCCCCAGAATGGCCCAGTTCAGATTCTGCCATAACCAACCACCAACAGTAAGAACCAATATCAAGACATGCTTTTATCATAACTAAAAAATGGGATTTCCCACAATCACATATTCATAAGTAACGCGTTCTTGCATGGCAGAGCAAAAGAATAAAACAAAAAATATGATGAACAAGAAGAATACGAGAGAGATACGGAGTTTTGGATGGACAAACCTGGTAAGGGAGACAGAGGTCCAGAGACCGCAGCCATTGGCGCGAAAAATGATCGTGCAACACGTTAATGGCGCAACCAATGCTCTAACCAAATGCCTGCAATTACAATCCAAAGAAAAGGCAGAAACAACCAGAGAATGAGTAAAAAGGTACACGAAGAAGGTGAGATAATAGGAAATGAAAGGTTGGAAGGCAGAAAGAGAATGACCTCCGTGAAGGGTAAGGGAAAATGTGTCGAGATCGAAACACATATAACGGCACAGACAAATTCTTTGGACAGTAGTGGAGACGTTTGCGGGGAGAATGAGATACAGTGAGGTATATACACATCGACGATAATTAAGACTCACCGCCTTTTTTTGGTATATTTGCCATCTTTTCATTTCTGTGCTCATCTTGTTGACACGGTATCTCTCCTCTTGCTCTATATACCACCATAACAAATGTTTCTCTTCTCTTGCTCTACATACCATCATAACCATATCTCCATTGACAATACAATATGAGCGTTGGTGGGAGCTATTGGGAGAATATATGAAACCTTCCACAAGGTTATAAGAGTTGAAGTCTAACTAGCGGCCTCTTGTTCCTACGTAACTTTTTGTTTTTTTTAATTAATATAGTTTAAAACAATATTTAGTTTTCTATTATTTTAATGATAATCTGATTTTATTTTTACAATATAATTTATATATTTTAATTTAATTTACAATTTCAAATTTAGTAATTATTCATTAAGATTTCAAATATAAATTTTCTTAAATAAATAAAAACTTCAAATATTAAATCTTAATTCTAAATAATAAAATTTATTTTTGAAAGTAATTTATATATTAATAAATATATTTTCTAAATAAAATATTATAAGTTTCTTACTTATTTGATTATTTATTTCTAATAAAATATAACAATTTATCATTAATTATACTATATAGTATATTAAAATAAAATAAAATAAAATAATTAATTTATTAAATTAATTAATCTTCAACTTTATTCAATATTTAATTAACAAAATTGAAAACTACAATACATGAATATAAGTAAAAATAAATAACTCCTAAACATAATTTTATAGTAGTATGCAGCATGCCAAGCGTTTTATAAAGACTAGCAGAATAATACTGCACAAATGCACAGTAATAATGCCATGTGAATTTAATTGATTATATTAATAAATAGTTTTAATGTATAAATTAAAATAGAAAATAAAGAAATATATAAAGCAAGATATAAAAATTTACAATCAAATTAGAAAAGTTTGACAAATGAAATAATCAGTAAAAAATGAGACGAAGGAGTGAAAGTGA
>JAOTBA010000203.1:20679062-20695076 GCA_025629845.1 Erythroxylum squamatum
ATTTTGGCTCATGTTGTAAGAGGCTTGAAATGCCCTTTAAAGCATTGTAAAACATTGGATTTGATGTAAATGAAATGTATTTGAATTGTGGTACATTATGGAATTCCAAAACCATTCATTATTATGTCAATTATGGCCTTTCAAAGGTTGCATTGTATTGCTTTAAAATTCATGGAGTAGGAATGTATAATGATTGCATAAGTTAAGTGGATGTGTAGGTTTGATGGTAAATTGAAGTTGGGGTAGAGTATTGATAAGTTGGACTTGGTGTTCAACTTGAGCTTGAAGTGTTATTGTATAGGATTGGGTGAAGTTTTGAAAGATTAGAAGTGTTTATGAGGTTTGATCAGGTTTAGGCAGCTTGCAGAAAGGCATGGGGGTTTTGGAAATCCCCATGTCCGTCAAACGAACACGCATGTCCGTTTAACGGACAGCCTCGGGTAAAATAGTACCCTTTGGCTGCCTTGTGTCCGTCAAACATGAATGTCCGTTTAACGGACAGCCTCGGGTGAAATAGTACCCTTTGGCTACCTTGTGTCCGTCAAACGGACATGAATGTCCGTTTAACGGACAGCCTCGGGTGAAATAGTACCCTTTAGCTGCCTTGTGTCCGTCAAACGGACATGGCTGTCCGTTTAACGGACAGGTTCGGGCAAAATAGGACCTTTTGTCCAGTGTATGTCCGTCAAACAGACATGAGTGTCCGTTTAACGGACACTCTCGGGTAAAATGGCTTCCAAGTTCGATTCATGTCCGTTTAACGGACATGTTTTGGGAAAGTTATTTTAGGGATTATTGATAGCAGATTTTAGTTTTGAGGTTGGGCCAGTGTTCGCTCACCACCAATGTGAGTTAGCAGCACGTGTCAGGTTTAGGGTTTCAGCAAGGCTCCTGTCCCGGGAATGGGTTTCAGCAAGGCTCATGTCTCGGGACCGTTGGGCTCCAGAAATGGGGTCCGACAAAGACCTTGGGTTGGCACTCCTTTAGTAAGCGGATCTAGAATCATGGAGTTTGATCCAATGTGCTATATAGAAAACGGTCCACTCTGAACTCTCTCTTTAACAATTAGGAACTCGATGTCAATGTGCTTTGGCTTTGTTGAGCTCTTATTGTTATTGGAATATAGCAGTTATTGTCACAAAATAACTTAAGTGGTCTTTCAACATAATCCACAATGAGCAGCCCTGTGAAAAAGTTTCGCAGCCATATCCCGTGATTGGATACCTTATAACACGCTATAAACTCAACTGCCATAGTGGAAGAAGCTACAAATTTCTGCTTAGCACTCTTCCAAGAAATAGCTCCTCCAGCAAGCAGGTAGATATAGCCCGAAGTGGATCTCCTACTATCTTGGCATCCAACAAAATCGGAATCAGAATAACCAATGATCTCCAGCTTATCCGATCTTCTGTATGTGAGCATATAATCTTTCGTTCTCTGCAAGTACCACATAACCCATTTGGCTGCTTTCCAGTGATCCAATCCCAAGTTTCTTAAATATCTCCCTATCATTTCAACAATGTACACAATATCTGGACGTGTACAAACCTGAGCATACATTATACACCCTACTGCTGAAGCATAAGGAATCTTCTACATTTCCTTAGCTTCAAAGTCATTCTTGGGGCATTTACTTAAACTAAACTTATCTCTCTTAGACACAGGGGTATCACTTGGTTTACAATCCTGCATGCCAAACCTTTTAAGTATCTTTTCCATATAGCTCTTTTATGAGAATATAAGAATACCTCAAGAGCATTCCCGATGTATCTGAATCCCCAAAACAAAAGAGGCGTCACTAAGATCTTTCATTTCAAGTTTCTTCGACAGAAATCTCTTGGTTTCATGCAATAAGCCTATATCATTAGTGTAAGTAATATGCCATCGACATATAAAACCAGAAAAATGTACTTACTCCCACTGAACTTATGGTATATACAATAATCCGCCAAGTTCATCTCAAAATCGAACGAGCTGACAACTTGGTGAAATTTGTAATACCATTGATGAGATGCCTGCTTGAGTCCATAGATAGATTTCTTTAGTTTGCAAATCATTTGCCTTGAATCTCCTGACACAAAATTTTCTGGCTACACCATATAAATCGTCTCATCAATGTCACCATTAAGAAACATTGTCTTAACATCCATCTGATGTAACTCAAGATCAAAATGTGTCACTAATGCCATTATTATCTTGAAAGAGTCTTTCAAAGAAACCAAAGAGAAAGTCTCTTTATAATCAATACCTTCTTTCTGTGTAAAACCCTTTGCGACAAGACGAGCCTTGTACCTTTCTACATTTCCTTTTGAATCCTTTTTGGTTTTAAATATCCATTTGCAACTAATAGGTTTCGCACCTTCAGGCAATGGTATAAGGTCCCAAACATCATTGTCCTTCATGGACTTTATCTCTTCATTCATGACATCAATCCACTTTTGAGAGTTAGAACTTTTCATGGCTTGACAGAAGTTGATTGGATCATCTTCCACCACACCAATGTCAACTTCATGTTCTTTAAGAAATACAATATAATCATTTGGAATTGCACTTCTCCTCCCTCTAGTAGATCTCCTTAATGGCATAGGTTCTTGAGGTTGTAGAGTTTGTTCTTCTGGAACAAGTTGTTGAACTTGGGGAGGAGTTTCCATGACATTGTCTTGATTCAGAATTACTTCTTGAACAATGTCAGGAATGGAAACCTTATCCTAATCATTGTCAATAGCAATTAGAGGAATTTCAACGAGTTCTTCTTCAAAGGCAAAGTCATTAATCCTTTCTCCCCCCGCAAACTCAAAATCCTCAAAAACTGGGCATTTCTCGTCTCAAAAATTACCTCAGTAGTGGGATCATAAACTTATAACCCCTGGATCTTTCAGAATATCTAATAAAGTAACAATTGATAGTCCTTGAGTCGATTTTCTTTTCATTTGGTCTATAAGGCCTTGCCTCAGCTGGACGTCCCCAAATGTGCAAGTGCTTTAATCTAGGTATACCCATATGCAAGGCTTCATTAAATGGAGTATTAGTGTGAACAATATATAGATTATCGTAACCTGATAAAGAACCGGCACCAACCAAATTTGAATTTTGAAAGAGACTAAATATTCCATTTCCAAATGAACAACAATAACTAAATTTGTCCAAAGTAAAAATGGAAATCAAATTTCATCTAAAAGTTTAGACGGTACAACAAAAGTCTCAACTAAATCTAAATAAAATCCAGTTCTTAACAATAATCTAAAATTCCTTGTTGCTTTGACTTCTACCTGCTTGCCGTCACCTACATAGATATATCTTTCACCATCACTTGGTTTTCGACAACTCAGGCAACCTTGCATAGACATACTGATGTGAGTTGTTGCAGTAGAATCTAACTACCATGTGTGTCTAGGTACCGAAGTCAAATTAACCTCAAAACAAACCAAAATAAGAAGCATACCTTTCTTTGCATGCCATGTGTGATAATTGGCACACTTCCTCTTTACATGACCTTCAGCTCCACAGAAGTAACAACCATATGGATTTTCTACCTTTGCTATTTCTTTTGTATTGTCGGAACTACAACTTCCTTAGTTTTCTTTTTTTTTTTGGTTCCTTTTGTCCTCAGATATTGTGGCTAAGTGAGCACTTTCTGCTTTATCATGCTTCAACCTTTCGTCTTCTTGAACACAGTGTGAGATGAGCTCATTAAGAGACCACTGATAATTCAAATTATTTATATATGATTTTGGGATAAATTGGAACTAATTTGGCTTATCTCTATGTGAATTTTGAGCTTTATTTGGTTAATTCTCACACATTTCAACTTTATTGCTTAATAGGTACAAATGGATAGATTTTGGGGCAAGAGGCATAACTTTTTCTATGTATGTCAGGTTAAGTTCATTCAAGTACGCTTTAGAAGAGGACTCCGAGTTCTACAACTGCCGTGAAGACTCTGAGGAGAGATTTTGCCGTCTAAAGGGTCAAAATTGCACATTTTTGTAGATGCCAAGTGTATGTCCGCCCAGCGGACATGATGTTGGACACCGTTTTTGCAGCCAAACTATCCGGAATCATAGAGCGTGAGCGGGTTTCCTTGTAGGGTTATGTCAAAGTACCCTTATTAGCCATCATCGGTTCCTCATCATTCTCATAACACTCAAGCCACAAATGCGAGCCCACACAACGAAATCACAATAATCATAATTGACTTCTTCAAAATTTTAGCTCTTAGGCTCTAGTCTATTTTTGAGCAAGAACCAACTACATCGGAGTTCTATAGATGACGATATGCTTAAGAAACCCAAGTATGTTCATGGCCCAATCATGCTCTCCCAACCGACCCCTCACTTTCTTTCAATCAAACCTTTTGAATTCAACACCAATGGCAATAAATTTTTGTGGAAACGTAGACAAATGTGTTGGGAATCCAATGCTTCAAGAATCACTTCATTTTGAGGTCGGGTTATATGGTTATGGCCAAAAGAATCAACTACCTATCTCGGGAAAAATGGCATAACGTTCACTAGAGATATCGGATTAAGGTTTTATTTATATAATTCCAAAGAGAACTTCTAGATCTACAACTTTCATGAGAATTTAAAGCGAGATTTTTTCATTTGGAGGGTCAAAATAGGGGCTGTGTGAACCCACATGGGCAGACCGTGAAACTTTCGGGTCTGGCTGTTTTTCCAGCATCAGGAATACACGACCAGTGTGATTTTTACAGGGCCTGACTGTGTAACCTTCGGGTTTAACAAAAATTTCCACTCTTCAAGACCCCTACAATGGATCCTAAACCCATCCTATCATCCCTTTTACTTATAATCGTGCCAAATCGAATAATCCAAGTGCGATATCACTCCATATACTCTAATTATTTGAGATACACATCCTATGCAACATCACCTACTCAAACGATCATATCTCTCAACTCCAATATCCAAAAATTGCATACTTTATATCGTTGGAAAGCTAGAAGGACAAACTACAATTCTATGAAAACAACTTGGTCAAATTCATACTATATTAGTGCAGTATTTCTCTCAAATCCAGAACACAAATCCTACCCCTTTGCAAATACTTGAAATTCCATAAACAACTATAATGTATATGTATTTCATTCACATCAAAATAGGAGTTTTACAACGCTTTAGTGGGCATTTCGAGCCATCTTACAACATAATTCCAAAATACAAACTTTACAAGAACAATAATTTCTCAAAATGCAACTAAAGCCTTGTTTTATAAAATCTAACTTCAAAAGAACAAAATATGCAAGTTAGAGTGATGCCTTGACGATCGACTCGATCACTCGAAATCTTGCTCATCGCTTGTGGATGGGAAGGAATGGGGGTGAGCTTAAAGCTCGTGGGTAACAGTTTTATAATCGGTAACAAGCAAAACCATTGACAATAATCATGATCAAAGCAAATCCATATCAAATCCATGAAACATGTATTCCTAAAATTCTCAACATATCAAACCAATTCACAACTCACATAAGTCAAGCATTCTTCAAACTTGTCAACACAAGTAACACATAATCACATCGTAATGGTTTGGGTAGATCCATAAATATGTCGAACTTCACAATTCCACATAATGGTCCTGTGTAGTCGTAAACTTGAGGGAGTCCACGAAGGAGCTCCGTGCCACTAGCGGGCAGGCAAGAGAAGCCTTTAACTTGGTCAACGTGCACGTGACATTCTTGGATGGACTACACCAAACATACATAACATGTAATTCATGCACTGAAAACTGTATGCCCGTATGGCACATTTCAAAAACTTGCTTTTCATGAACATGACATATTTCATTTGCATTCCCATCATCATTTCACAATTCAACAATTTCTCAACTCATTCAAAAGCAATAAATACAACAATTTTGAAGCAATTAGAATTCATTCCCAAAATTCACACACAACAACATATGGCACATTCTCAAGCATTTAAAGAACAATAAATACACATTTATAAGGTAGTTGGAAAATCATTAAATTCCATTTATTTGAAGAACATTTATGGCTCATTAACTCAATTATAAAAATGTAACCCACCTTAATTTCCTTGCTTGAAAACCTTGCTCAAAATGCCTCTACTCTTGCTCCTCTTGCCTCTCTTGATTTTCTTTAACATTGACAAAAACCCCAAATCAAAAGGAATTCAAATTGGACAACCCAAAGAAACTTATGCATGAAATTGATCATAGAATACTTAAACCCATGAATTTCCTAAGCTCTTGAACCAAAACCCCTTCTAAATTCCAAAAGATTAAACACAAACTTACCTTGAATCTTCACCAAACAATGATTTTCTTGGCTCTAATGGAAGCTCTAATCCTCCTCTTCCTTTTCCCTTCCTAAACAAACTTCAAAATCACTCTTTAAGACTATGAAAAATCAAAACCTAGCTTAGCCTTTTTTCTCTCCTCTCTTTTCTCTCCAACAACACTCTCTCCCTCTTCTCTCTTCTAATTTTTGTTTTTTCCCCTCTTCAATTGCAAGAGAAGTCTTCTTTCTCCCTTTTATAGTCTTAATGAAGCTAAAATGTCCAACTTGCCCTTCCTTCAATGCCTTAAGACTTTACAACTTAAGTGATCTTCCAACAATGCCCCTTATACATACTTACCACCCTAACACTTAATTCAATTTACCGACATCATATTATCTTACTCACATTAGTATGCTAATTAATTCCAACATAAATTAATCTAGCAATACCCCATAATTACTTTAAATCATGCTTAATAATAAAAAAAATTATGGGGCTAACAATTAAATTGTATGCTAATAACATAAAATCCATGTAATTATATATATCCAGTATTGAAAATGATTAATCAATATCTTCTACAACAAACTTTCATCCTACAACATTTACTTGCTTCCACAAAGAAATGAACTATCTCATCCTTCATATGCTTCCAAGCTAAACCAACTCCATGTTTTGATGACCATGAAGCATACAATGATTCTACAACTTGGGAAGAGAAGCCATTGTTGCTAAGGTCCAACAGTTGCAACTTTTTTGCCATGCTAATGGCTGTAGACAAGTTTTGGGTGAATTGGCCCTCCATAGTCAAATTCTTTCGACAGGAGCTTGTGTAACTGTCATCTAGTTCTAATGGCATAGTTTCCATATTGATGGGACCATCTTCACTATCAACAACTTCAAACTCATAGCATTCACTACCATATTCCTTTGATGAGAACTTGTTTAAAGAGTTTTCAGATGCATTGGTCTCAGGCTGCAAAAGGGAAGTCATGCCTTTTACCCTCTCTTTTGCAGATTAAGCATACTCCAATATATGTTTTTCCTTTAAGACGACATCATCAGCAAGATGGAGGGCCTGTGGACATTCGTTCTCTGCAGAAAAGGAAATGGCAGGTACGTATGATGAACATTTCAATCAGTTAATGTTAATTATCCATCTAATTTACTACAAAACCTGCCAACCAATTAAAGAATTCCAATGTACCCGAGCTGACATTTGTTTAGGATCAAAACATTTAGAGAACACTGGGGATCTATGAGGAAGGATACTAATGCATTCCCACCCTACATTAGTAACTTCCTATGAAGTTTTCTCAAACTAAGGAACACTAACTATTAACCTTCATTTCCCATAGGAAACATTCAGAGCAAGGAAAATAAGAACTAGTTAGTACATGTTCGTTTGAAGATAAATCCTATAACACTTTAAAACATATTGAATCTACAAAACATGGCACTAAAATTTATAGTACTTTATTTCTATATATGTGGCCTTTCTTAAATACTACATTCATGTAACATATAACTATTAGAACCTAAATGTATAGACCTGATTCAAGTTACTTTTTTCAATTGAAAAATGTAAAAGATATCTATATCGATGGCATCGTAAAGAATTAATTAACTAACCTCTTCTGAAATAGGATTTCCTTCAAGATTCATCTCAAGAATTCAATAAATGAAAGTAGCATCATTTTTAAGTTTGTGGATGTATGTAGGTGTTAATCCACATAATGATAAGTCAAGTATCAAAGAGTCTTGAGACCCTATGCAATGGAACTCTATTATCTGTAGCACCCCTTCGTACAATTTCCATCAATTTGCAAAATTAATAAGAGGCATAGAAAAATAATTCAAACTGCATGCAAAGGTTGGATGCAGAAAAAACATACAGAAAAACAGAAGTGTACTCACAATTCCTACACCAGGTATCCCAAGTATTAGTCGTGAAAAAGACAAGGTTTTAGCAAGTTGGCAAAGGGTATCTATAACTAGCTTGAAATAAGCAGGCAAAAGGAGAAATGAGATCTGAGAAGAGAGAAGATGGCAGAGGCGAGGTGAGAGTTTGATTTGTGAAATTTGAAGTTTGATTTGAGAAGAGAAGAGCTCGATTTCTTCATCTATGGAGGCGGTGAAAGATGGTGAAAAGAAGACAGTGAAGAGGGGAGGAGAGGGTTCGATGAAATGAAATTTGAAGTTTGAAGAGAAGAGATCGATTTCTACATCTATAGAGGTAGTGAGAAATGGTGAAGAGAAGATCAGAAGATGGTGAAGAGAAGACGATGAAGAGGCCAAGAGAAGCTCGAGAGGTTTCGACGAAATGAAAATATGTAGTTATGTATAGTGACAGACCGGTTGGACAAAAAACTGGTCGGTTCGCTGATAAATCGGCCATTTTTTATACAGAGAGGTTATTAGGGGAAATCGAACTGGACCACTAGCCGGTTCAAACTTTTTTCCGGCTGGTCTGGTCGTGTTTTTAAAACCTTAGGATTTTTAAAACTTTATTTGTGGGTAATATTTACTGACAAAGAATAGAAATATTTCGTCAGTGTCGATGGAATATTTCTATTCTTTCGATAATCAATATCGACCGAATATTTTTATTCTATTGCTAAAGATTACAAATATTCATTTCTCTAACGACTTGTGGTTAGTAATCGACGAAATATTTCTATTTCGTCGCTACAGATTACCAACGGCTGTTTCTCTAATGACTCATATGGTCAGTAATTTCCGTCCACAAATTCGCTTACTGAGGGAAAACCTTCACATTTTGTCAATAATTTCTATTGTTAAACATCCATTTTATTGTAGTGAAATAATCCCTAATTTTAAATTATTAATTACTTCAATTTCATTATTATTGTTTTAACTATTTTTAATCATCAAGCTTTGTTAGTTTACTATAATTTTCAATAATTTCAATCTTTTAATACCTAGATAAAATGTGATTCAAATTATTACGTTACTATATTTAATCCTCATCAAAACGATATCTTTTATACAATAAGTTACGATTTATGTACTTGCATTACTAAAGTTTTCTATATAAAACTATCAGTATATAGTGTAAGTTAATTCAACTGAACTTATGTGGTTATTGTTTAAATTAACATGTTTTTCTATTTTGTAATATAACTATCATACTAAATCTAGAAAGCTTATATTATGGGTTATCTGATAGCTAAACCTAATTAAAAAGCTTGTTTTAATTAGTTATAATAAGGGAAAACTAGAATTAACAGAGTTTATTGTTAACCTACGGTTAATAATTTTAAATAGAGGTATAAGAACAACATTATGATTGATTATACATATTCGTCAAGATTGAAGTACGAACCTGATTTAAAACTCATTAATTAATTCCAACAAATTTTTATTATTTGATTTAATTTGTCTTCTATAGTTTATTTTTATTTTATTACGTCAACAAAATTCAACCAACCCCCTCCCTCAATCTGATACACTAACTCATTCATTAAAAAAGCTAATCACACACTCTTTATGGATACGATTCTTTCTTAACAATACTATAAACTTAGTTATACAGAGTTAAGTTTTATTTTCTAGTGCGTTCAATGAATTTTTTGTTTCCTTGAGATCTATAAATGTTTTATAGTTAATTGAAATGAAAGAGCAAAAGTGGAAGATTCACTTACTTGATTCACGTGTCGAGATTCAAGAGATGAGGTGTATGATTAGATCATAACAAGGATAAATAAGGATAAACATAAGTTATTAGAGAGAGAACTACAAGTCTTCCTAAGTTACGGTAAAACCTATCAAAAGAATTCATGGAATAAATTAATGTATTCTTAAGTTTTCTTAATTAGAAAGAGATTTTAATTACTTCAATCTAAGGTTAAGAGTTATAAGTCTCTAGAGAGAATATAAATGTAATTTAAGAATTTTTACTAGTCCAAAAAACTTGAATTATTCATTAGATCAAGGTAAAGTCAAACAAAATAAAGTCTTAGGGAAAACCTCACCAAAATCTAACCTATTTATAGATTCTTTTATCCTTGATCATTACTTTTTTGGCATTTAAATTTATTATTTATTTTATTTCTTCTTTAATCAATCGTAGTCATTAATCTAGCTAATTAAGTGTACAAATATATAGTAATTATTTGATAGACCTCATAGGATTGACTTGCACTCACAAGCATGTGCTTCTAGTAAAATATACTCACTAAGTTTATTACTAGGCACTAGGTGTTGATATGGACTAATTAACAAATTGATTAGACTAGTTATTTGTCTTGCTTTATTTCCTTTTATTATTTTTGTTGAGTTTGATATGAATTCTCTCTTTTGTAATATACTTCTTGTATCGATAGTCTAACAATATGGAGAATCTCCTGGAACTAGTTTTTGAGATTGAGAGAACATTACTTATAAGTTGAGGAAGCAAAGATAACTACAGAGAACATAAGGTTCGTGAAGGATTTTTCTACACGAAGTTCCCATACATCAGCTTAAGCATTGCGAGACCCAACATTGAAGCCAATAAGTTTGAGCTAAAGCCCTCCTTTCTTCCCTTAGTATAGAAAAATTAGTTTGGAGATCTCCTTTCAGAGCATCCAAATCTAAATCTATCAATGTTTTTATAATACTGCGATACACTGAAGCTCAATGGTTTCTCTCTTGATGCAATTAACCTTAGGTTGTTTCCTTTGACAGTAAGGGATAAGGTGAGAGCATGGTTACATATTTCGCTCAATTGTCCTAAACATTTTTTTTCCAAATACTTCCCCTTAGCAAAACTACTAAAATCATGAACTAGATCATTATTTTTTTCCCAAAGGGAAAGATAATCTTTATATGAGGCTTAGGAGAGGTATAAAGAGTTATTAAGTTCGCTCCCTCATCGTAGGCTAGAGAAATAGCAAATAATTTAGACATTTTATGATTGCACGTCATATAAAATGAAGATCTTAATAGATATTGCTACCAGTGGAGCTCTCATTAAAAAGATTGTAGATGAAGCACATAATGTGATTGATGACATAACAAAACCATAACTGATGGTCTAGTAAAAGATCCACCTTAAAGAATGTCCCAGCTAAGTATGATCTTGATGCGTTGAATCTACTAGCTACTATAGTAGATGTTTTATCTCAGAAGTTTAATCATATGACTATTAACTATATTGGTACATCTAATTTTTTTAATATTTATGGATCTAAGGCATTTAGCAATTGACTATCAATTAAGGAACACATTTTTCCATGACTCACCTAAAGAACAGGTTATTTTTGTCACCCATTTTCCAATAATTATAGCCCTGGTTATGGAAACCAAAACTTCTCCTATAGAAACATGTTTACCTCTACGCATTAAAATAATATCAAATACACTCCTAGGCACCATATAACTCCTCTATACCTTTTCCCTAGAGATTGGTTAAGCAGAAATTAGATAGGGAATTTGAAAAAGTTTTGGAAGTTCTTCGAAAATTATATGTTAATGTTCCTTTTACTAGTGCTATGAATAGATACCTTCTTATGATAGGTTTTTAAAGGAAATCTTATCTAACAAGAGAAGGCTCAAGGAGTATGGAGTTATAACTTTGACTAAGGAGTATAAAACCGTAACCAAAAACAAACTGCTTGCTTAATTTAAGGACTCATTAGTTTTTCTATTTAATGTATTATTGAAAATATAAGCTTTAATCATGTGTTATATAACCTAAGGGAAAGTGTAAACATTTTGTCTTATCTATCTACAAGAATCTCAATATGGGCAACATAAAACCTACAAATATTTCATTGCAATTGGTGGACCGTTATATTAAGCAACTAGTAAGAATATTAGAAGATGTGCCTAAAAATATTTTAAATTTTTGAAGACTTATGGTGATAGATATGATTGAGGATAGAAATGTTCCTTGGATTTTGAGGTGATCGTTTTTAGCTATTTCTAATAAGAGTTTTTTCTTTTTTTTTCGTATCAAGCATTTCAAGGGTAAAGGAACACTGTGGAACCAAAATCTACAAGGAAAAGAAACTCTGTAATCCTTCTTAAATCAAGCAAATAACCTAACCCCAACAAAACTTGTTAATTGGAACCAAAGCTATAAGTTTATCACTACAAATTACCTTGAAGAGATCAGATTTAGTTATTGACTAAAAAACTAAGAGAAAGCTTTCTAAATAGAGAAACACTCAACTTTTATTGATTATAAGATGATTTTTGTAAGACACTAAATTGCCTTTTTAAATAGGCACCAAATGATGAAAAATCTATAAGGAAATGTCTTCTTGAATATTCCTAAATATAATGAACTTCATTCACAAAACTATTGCTAATATCTTGGCAAATTGTCTAAAGGGCGTTCTTAGTCCTATCATATGTGAGAATCAAAATGCCTTTATGAAGGGTAGAAGTATTGGTAATAATATTCTTACCGCACAGGAATTTCTTAAGGGTTATACCAGAAGGAATTCTCCTCCAAATTGTGCGATTAAGATTGATTTCAATAAAGCTTTTGATTCCATTAGCTGGTCTTTCCTCTTCCAGGTTATTAAAGCTTTTAGCTTTCCTAATATTTTTATCAATTGGATCAAGGCATGTGTCTCTACTAATGCCTATTGTGGTTTTGATTAATGGCTCCCCCTCTAGTATTATTAAGGGAAAGAAAGGAATTAGACAGGGCGACCCTTTGTCCCCCTATCTCTTTATCTGTGTATGGAAGTGCTCTCTCAAATGTTGAAGTTCAATGTCTTTTATAATTATAAGTTCAAGTCCCATTCTAAATGTAGAAGAATCTCTCTTTCTTATCTTAGCTTTGCAGATGATCTAATTCTCTTCTCAAAAGCTCATTGTGATTCTGTTAAGCTATTAATGGACACTCTCAATAGGTTTTTTGGGATGTCAGGACTCAAAGTGAACCTTAATAAAAGTCATTCTATGCAAGATGTTATCTCCTCCATTACAGGAATGAAAAGGACAATTCATTCCTTGAAATATCTTGGTCTTCCTATAACTACTGGAAACTAACCTTCAGTGAATGCCTACCACTCATTGCAAGGATCCAGAAGAGAATCAGTAAATGGACAAATACATTTCTTTCCTTTGGAGGTAAAATTCAGTTAATTAAATCCATTTTATGCTCCCTTCACTTATATTGGAGTTCACAGTTTCCTTTTTGAAGGAAGTTGATCAAATCCACGGAGAAATTGATAAGAGAATTTCTATGGGGTAAGGCAAATGGAAATCCAAATTTTCCTCAAGTTAAATGGGAACCTAAGGAGAAAGGAGGGTTGAGTATCATCTCTATAAAGGTAGCCAATAATACTTCTTTAATTAAAATACTTTGGAGGGTAATTTAAGATAAAGATTCTCTATGGATGAGATGGCTTCACAGTTATTTTTTAAAGGGAAACAATATATGATCTCTTTCCCCTAGACCTTCCTTCTTTTGGTTTCTTAATCATATTTTGAAGAAAAGAGATGAGGTGGTAAATGAAGTTAGTTGCAAAATAGAAGATGGAAAATCTGCTTTTCTATGGCATGATGACTGGACTGGTGTCGGCCCCCTATCCCAAAACCCTAATGTTGTCTTAGCATTTGCAGGGTTGGATAATAAGGCGAAAGTTGTTGTACTCATCAACCACAATGAGTGGCTGCAGTTTCCACAAGCTATTCAGCAACAGAAACTATCCTACGCTCGAAATCCTCATTCTGAGGATAGTAACTTTTGGATTGGAGCTCCTATTGAGAGATTCTCTAGTAAAAACATATAGGAAATGGTTATATAATTCAGATCAAGATGTGCATTGGATTAGACTGATATGGAATAACTTTCTAAGACTCCATAACATCTTTTTTTTCCTATGGTTAGTGATTAAAAACAGAAATGCTACAATGGATAGACTTCATTACTTGATCAATTTGGATGGGACTTGTTGTCTATGCAAAGAAGACCTGGAGTTTAGGGAGCATATGTTCTTTCTTTGCCCTTTCTCTAATTCAATTTGGAATTTAATCAAAGAACACTTCTGTTGGACTGAACTATCAAATTCCTTAATGGAGATCGTTGTTATCCTTACTCAAGCTCAAGCTAACACCTCACTTTGGAAGCGAAAAGTGTCAATTCTTGCCATAACCTCTCAGGAGTTATGGAAAGAAAGAAATCGAAGGAAATTCTAGCGCAAAGAACATTTGACTGAAGCTCTGATGCAAATAAACACAAGAAATGCAAGAGAACAACTAATAAGCTAGGAGATAGAAAGTGCACTTCTTACCTGGTCTGAACTTGACCCGCGATCTTTCAGCCTGTAGCGATTTTGTGAATTGAACCTGAGAAGACATAAAACAAATAAGTAAGAAATGATTATTTATAGTTCTGAGCTAGGGAAGGAGCACACCGATAACCCATCTGGTAGCTTCCATCGTCGCTGCATCTCCAACCCTAATTGGGAAAGCGTTTAGCATCGAATTGCAGAGGTTTCTCTAGTCCCTTTGCGTGGACATGGATCGCCTCTGGCACTCCGTTCCCTCCAAACCCCAATGCGATCTCTGGAAAAGGTACAACCACTCATTTCTTTGGTTGCGCTACAGAGAGATACCAAATTTTTCTTTAACTTTTCTCTTTGATTTCATGTTTGTGAGACTTGAATGTCTAGTTGACTGAAATTTGAGGCATGAATTTGACGGTACTCACCATGTTACTTTTTTTGTTTTTTGTTTTGTTTTTAATTACTTCTTGTTATATGCCTTCTGCTTTGGTGGATTTCCTTTTCCCTCTGTAGGTTACAGTCGTAGTTCTTTTCCTCTTACAGTTAAAGCGTCCAAGCGAGAAGATGAAAGAGGTGTTTATGTTGGCTTTTGGCTTTTAGGTTAAGCAGTCAGTTTTCTTGTCTCCCAAGGAAATAAAGAAACGACAGGTTAGGTTAAATATTGTCTAAAGACTTAGAGAGGAAGGGTCATAAAGTAGGACATGGTAAAAGAGAGGCCAAATTTTCTAGTAAGTGATGATTATGGATCGCTAAGATAAAGATTAAAGTCTTGAGACGAACGAATAAGTTCCTCTATGGCTTTGATTTTTTAGATCTCAAAGTTTTGGTTTTGAAATTTCTGGGTTTCTTTGGATTTTCCTTTTTCTTTCATTTCGAACTGTTTCTTCGATCGTCAGTCAGTCGTTGGTTGGGTCTTTTAGGGTTCAAACCTTCTCGGGGTTTCTTTTGATTGCTGGTTCTTTTGTGGTTTAATATCAAGATTGATTTTTTTTACATGTGGAGTTGGGTTAGAAATGAAATGTTATGAAAATAATATGCTCCCTCGTAACCTTGAAGATCTTCAAGTCCTCAGTTTTTTTTGGGTACTTTTATTTTCTATAAAATTGCTAATGGTACGTCATTTCAGCTTAAACTAGTAAAGTATCCTTCTTTTGTTGTTATCATTCATGGGTCTTGCTTTAAATCTCCTTTAATCTTCGCATTCTTAAGATGTTGCGTCTTCAGGGGGATTTTCTAGTTTATAGATCCGTTTTTCTATCATTGTCTATAGAAATTCGATTAAAACATTTTTATTTTTTTTACTTTTGGTGTTTTCTCATATCATATGTGTGTATAATTTCAACTTTATGCGTCTAATTTATGGATTTCTCTTTAATCCTGTTATTTTATGTAATTCTCTTTCGCTTCTTTCTTTGCATGGTTTTATTGCAATACTATGTAAGTGTTCGATGGAAAAATACCTCATGTCATGCATAGTGAGATCAAGGTCACAGGTATGTGTGTAT
>JAOTBA010000203.1:20699035-20713763 GCA_025629845.1 Erythroxylum squamatum
TTAACTTCTGATTTTATTGTATAAAAATTCATAAAGTTTATAGATCTATTCAACCCCCCCCCCCCTTCTAGATCGTTTTCACATTCCTTCCATCTTCCAAACAGCATTTCACTACATTAAACCCTTTCATCCTTCCCAAACAAAAATTTTCTAATATTACATCCATTTACATTCTATTTGATTGTAAATCATTTCATTTCATTCTATTTCATTAAAAACCTTACATCCAACCAAACATAGCCTAAGGAGCAATTGAACATTGGTTAGGTGTTTTTTTTAATTAAACAATATTTATGATTAGAAATTTAATCCCACCAAACTTCATTCCTTCAATCAATATTTCTATCTACCTAATGTGTCCTCTTTAGAACAAAGAATTATTGAGATATGTCCCTTTTGGAATAAATAAGTATTGAGATGTTGATGAAGGAAAAATAATATTGTCTAAAGTGTTTAAATTATTCCTTTACTTTGTATCTCCTTTATTTTTTCTTATTATCTTTTTCTTATTCTTGTAATTAACTTCATAGACTTACTTTAGTGATAATGAAGTAAAGGTAATTAGTTTACCATTTAAAGTAAAGTAACATTGATTATTATACCTATTATGCAAGCTTTCTTATCAAATTGTCAAAGATTCCATAAAAGAATCTGACCCACTTATATAGGGACTACATCATATTACACCTCATCCTTATACCTCCTAGTTGGGAAAAAAATAACACTTGCTTTGTTGCTCTTATCTTTACTATTCTCATTCATCCATTATAAAATGTATGGTTTAGGGTGCGGGTGCTTTGTAGTTGCCAATCTCAAATCTTCCACTAACTGTATACTAGTTATATTCACATAACTCCTTGTATCTATAATCACACTACAAAATTGATCCTTGATAAAACTTCTTATATGGAAGAGATTATTCTACTACCCATTCGCTTTATCCTCTCCCACATACATACTCAATGCCCTCGTAGTGACCAACATCCTTCACTCTTCAGGCTTTTCTATACTTTTATCATAACTAGTATCCTCCAAACTATGCATATCATCATCCTCCTTCTCTTCACTCTCGGACACACACTTTCCATCCTCCCTCAACATCATCACCTTCTTATTAGGAAAATTATGAAGCTATATTCCCTCTACCTAAGTACTTGAAACACTTGACATCTTGATTTCTAGTTTTTGAAGAATAATCAATGTTAAGTTTCTCTTTACTTGATACTTATGCTTTCAGTTTGGTTGCTTCATATTTAGATTTATAACATTTCAATCCATTTTACTATATGATTTATTCCATGATGAATAACCTACACTAGAAACACCAAAATAGTTAGTAAACATGTTTTTGAGTTGTTTTTCTACCTTTATGACCATATGAACTACATCTTCCAATTCTAATAATAGTGTAACTCTATGATATCAGCAATTTCTAAATTTAATTTACAAATAAAGTAAGCCATTATTACTTTCTAATCTTCCTCCACATTCTTTCTAATCATGACAACTTCTATCTTATTACGATATTCTCTATACTCTTAGAACCTTGAGTTAAAGTTTGAATCCTTTGATAGAAATATCTGTAGTAGGAATTTAGCAAAAGATGTTTCCTCATCATCACTTTCCTCTAAAGTCTTAATAGGTGGCTCTTGGTTCCTTCTCCTAGTGAGGATCTATTTATTCAACCAATCTGTGACTTAATCATAAAAATATATGTATGTCAACTTAAACTTTTTTTTCTTTCAAAAAGATTTTTTTTTTGGGAAAATGAAGAATAGTTTTGAGTAAGCTTTAGGCTTCCAACAACAGAATGCGTAAAGAAGTACACTTAAAAATGATCCAACAACTAATGACAAATAGGACAATTGATAATGTGGAGGTACAAAAATTAGGAAGTTACCAAAAAGCTAAAAATCAAGTTCCCAACTAGCTTTCATTTCGGAAGTGACACCTTAGTGAACTTTGTTTACTATAAGAATTTATCTAATCAAAAGTTTTGTATTAGGAATCATTATATACTTGTCTAAGGTTAGGCCTTTATGTAGCCTATTTTTCCTTTCCCTCTAAATAGTATAAAAGAAGCATATGAAAGAAGTTTTTTAATATATAAGCATCTTACTTTATTAACTTAGCCTTCTTTATAGGATAACTTATAATAAGTGGTCATTCTCTAACATTATAGCAAATGTTCAACCAATGTTCAATTTTAGACCAGAAAATTTAGGAGTAAGGGCATTGGAAACTTAAATGAGCATTAAATCGAGCCAATTAGAAAAATAGACATAAAGATGTCTAAATACCAAAGCATACATCCCTAGTTTGGAGTGTTTTCCTTACTACCAACAACTGTTAAAAGAAGACTTCATGTATGGAGTTTTAACCTAAATAAGACACTACAAAAAATTAATATAATCTATGACGTTTTATTAATAAAACGTCGCAGATTGTAAAAACTTTTTGTGACATTTAAAAAACGTCACAAAAAGTTTAAATTTTTTGCGACGTTTTAAACAAACGTCGCTAATTTATAACACTTTTCCCGACATTTTATCAATAAAACGTTGCGGAATAGAGTTTGGGATGTTTTGTTAAATAAAATGTCGGTAAACCTTTGCAACATTGTTTGGTTTTAAACCAAACTGTATGTCACCTTTTACATTTCCCTATGTTCCGCCACAAGAAAGAACTCGCCATCTTCAACTGCCAACCACGAGAACCCGACGGCCTGGAAGCTCCGAAAGATCCCTCTCATTCCGATTCATCGGACATAGAGGCATGCCGCTGATGATAACCGTAGTGAACTTGATGACAATGGGAGGATAGTTGAGGCAGAGGAGCAGTCTGGTAAGCGAAAGGGTGGAGAGAATTCGCCTATAATTATGGCATCTAGTCTCAGGTTGAACCATATTCGGACCTGATCTGCTCCGTCTCCTTCTCCTCTTGGTTTGGTTATGCCTTCCAATTTGAGAATGATGACGGTTTTCGTAAAGAGTATCTCAACCCTAACCCTAACCCTAACCCTTGATTTCAATCAGAACATAAAACAAGCAGTACCTCAAAAACTTGCTTCATTTAATTCTTGTTTTTAACACATGCTGGAATGTGTAGGCTTGGTGGAGCAAGAGTCAATCTACGAGACCTGGAAGCATCACAGGTTGCCCATGGTTCTATTGCCAAAGGGGATAAGGGAATTTTTTGTCAACGATACTGGTGCGTTGTCAGGGATTTCGACGCAGGAGTTGTTTCTTTGGTTTTCGGTGAAAGGGATTAGGGTCGACGTACCCAGTTCAGGTGTTATTTATTTCAACGTTGGCATTGTTCACAAGTAGTTCTCACTCTCCTTGTTCAAAACTGCGCAATTCATAACTGAAGCAATGTCCAAGGTTTAAGTCAATTTCTGCATGCGAATTCTTCTTTTTCTCCTTTTATGGAAACTTTGTTTGGATTGAGTGGATAACATCTTATTATCGATTATGGGTTTTGAATGTCATTTCAAATTCTAATAGGTAGGGGCTTTGTAGAGTACAATTTCAGGTTTTATAATCATGAAAATATGTTCAAAACGTATTGTTGTATTGGTTAATTGAAAACGGGAAACTTTAGAATGGACATTTTGTATTTATGGTGTAATTTGGAAATTTTGATGCAGGGTCAATCTGGCAACTTCAGATATGGGGTTTGTCAACAGAATAATGGGAAGGATGCTCTCTGAAGGGTCAGGATAAAGTTTCTTAAGGTATCTATAGCTCAATCAACTAAAGTTTTCTCCAATTCTCCTTGTAAATTTTGTCCAAGAACCTGTTTTAGCCAATAGAATATGTCCATCAAGTGTGATTTGCTTCGCTTTCTTTTTCTCCTTTTTAGTGCAGAGTATGCAAACTAGAGGAGCCAGCTTTTGTTCTTAATCAGGAGGCGCATTGATACTGCTGAGAGAGATTGACATTGAGGCCACTGTAAGACTACAATTGGCGGGATTGTCTGGAGATGATAAAGATGAGATAGGAGCATTCGACTGATTTGATGATCCCAGGTGATTGGTATGAGAAGAATTCCGTTCACTTGTTGTATGACTATTATAAAATAGGGGTGCCATAGTCAATCACCCCTATAAAATAGAAGTTGTCAGTTCTAGGTCCTAGGTTGATGGGATTGAGGGAGGAAGCAACAGGTATTAACATTATTAACAACTGTGCTTTAGGTCTAGCTTGCTTACTCCATATTTTACAACAGGTATTAGAGATGTTAGGACTACAGAACAGAAACGTTCAAAACATAGAGAGACATTCTCATGGATGCTTAGGGAGGATGGTGAATATTTTTGATATGACCGATGGCATTTCTGGGAAAAGAATGCTCACAAATAAACCTCATTTTGAAGGTGATTTTTTAAAAATAAGATTCTCTTTTTTGGGTTCTCTTTTTGAAAGATTCCCTCTTTTCAATGCCTAATCTTTTAGGTTGATTTGGAAACTCAATTTATCATTCAGAAGCTGTTGCTGCTTATTAAAATACAATTGTCTAATGGCCCTTCACTTTGTTGACAGTGACGGCAACTTTGGCTTGATGAAAGCTTGTCAAGCAAATACTTGAATCTAGATGATGTCATGGAACTTAACTAAGCCACTTGTCTTTCTCAATTATCTAAAATGAGGTTGACATACTGTTGCACTGGTCAACTTTATTATGGTTGATGATTTACAGCTTGATGACAACCTGGCTGATATAGCTGTTGATATTTAGCTATATTGACATGGAAGGATTATTGTTAAGAATGGAATAGTGTTAAAGAGCTTATCTCTGGAATTTTTTCCAGCATTTCACATTTGTGAAGGTGTTAATGAGGAAAGGTTGACTCCAAAATGGTACAAGGAACATGGTGAATATCTTTGGGTCATAGTTTTCCTCATTTGAAGGTCCATCTCTGTCTTTTAACTGCAAAAAGAAGTTCCATATCTTCCATTTTGAGTGTAGACTTTTAATTTTTGTGCCCAGGTATTGAATTGGTTCTTGGCACTCAAGTTATGTCTGCTGATGTGAAATGTAAGACACTTCTAACTGCAATTGGGGAAACCATAAGTTACAGTATTCTCATCATTGCAACAGGTGCTCGGGTATTTTACTAATCTTGCAATTATATTTCTACCTTGGGTAATTAGCTGATAGTTTTAGTGATGGTCAAGACCTTGGCACTTCAAATGGGATTTCATGTGGTTAGCAAATTTGGCTTAAGCCAGTATTTTTGCTTGAGTTATGGCTCTTGTATCTTCTCTCCTTCTTTTCCAGATAATTAAATAGTATAAGTTTGCATTTGGTTTTGGCTGTGTAAAAGCATCAAGCAGAATTTGGTTTTCCTCTAGCAGCTATCTTCGGTAATGTAGGCTTTAAAGCTTGATTTTTTTGTCTTTTGTTGAATCTTTTTCATCGCTCGATAGATAATTGGATAAGCCAATGATTTTTTTTCCATGCTTCAGAATAGGGTTAACCAACATGTTAACTAATCGATTACGATAAATTGGATCGAATTTTGCAGTTTTTCCTTCTGCAATACTTCGACTTGACATGAGCGTGCAAGGGGTTCTCAAGAATCATTTTTCCTTTACGGTCTGTTATATAAATAGTTAAATGTTTCTTTCCATTATAGATAGCAGTAGTATGGCCAATCATTGCAGGTATAATGGTAGATGTTCGGGACCACGTTACTAGGATTCCTTTTTTTGCCTTTGTGTTAAGCTTATTTATTTTTCATAATAAATGATTTTCTACAAAAGGATTTTCTATAAATGATTTGCTACAAAAGGATTTTTTTTAGTGAACGTGTCATAGTCAATTTCTCCTATTTTTTTGAGCGATTCATCCTTCCCAAACGCAGCATACAACTCTCTATTGTACTGCGCTCTCCAAGTGTGCTTGTTCCCCCCTTCTTCCTTACCATGGCAAGTCTTTTTGAAATAACTCCGATGAGAAGAAAAAAGAAGGCGTTAAGAGACCCTCCCGACCCCACCTTAGATGCTCTAAGATCCTTTTTCAAACCTGCTCCCATTTTGAGTTAAGAGATAGATAAATAGATACATCCCATTGTACTAATCGGGGGCGTTCATAGTGACTGAGGGAGTCGAAGACTAAGAAGTGAGTTATTTATCAATCAAGCATTCTTCTTATGGCTAGATCCAATCTTCTGATCTCTTGGCGAGCTCTAATATGATCAGATTTATAAGTAAGCATCTTTTGTAAAATATGAGAAATACCAAAGTCTTCTAGAGCCCAAACCTCCAATTCTCCTACCTGTTGTCCCCCTTACTTAGCTCTTCCTCTATGAGATTGTTGTGTAACAAGTGCATAATGTCCACTGAAACGACCATGTATTTTATCATCCACTTGATGAATTAATTTCAAAATATAAGGTTTTCTATTCTAACAGATTGCTCAAAAGGGTCTCTTGTTCTTCCATCAAATATTCTACTTTTTCCCGGATATTCGATATATATACAACAAATCCACAGGTATTTGAAACCGAATATCCGGGATAAAGTAGAATATTTGATGGAAGAACAAGAGACCCTTTTGAGTATATATATATATTTGTGATACTTGTGTTTTGCGCTAAAATTCAACATCTAATCACTATTTAGATTTGAGGTTACGATGATGCCTAGTGGATATAATTCATGTGTCAACATACAATCTAAGAATTCCTACTTGTGCTTTATGGGCCAATTACTTACATTGGGGAATAAGCTAATTAACAATTTCAAATGCCTATTGGAAAATAGCGAGAATGCTTCCCTTTATTTTGACAATTAAAGTAGAATTGAGCCTCTAATAATTCGAAGCTTTTGTCTAGACTACGGAGAGGTTTCCTATCAATTCCAGAGTCAATATCTAGAAGGTAAGAACCAATGGGGCAGATGTCCAGATGATCTCAAGCACATTTTACCAAGCCACGAGTTAAGACATATAAAGTATAGATAAATATGTTTGGGTGGAGCATCCTTTATGTATATTTATAAATAAATCTTGTAAAAAGGTGCTCGGGATGAGGGGACAAAGGTTTCAAGGGACGGGAGTGATACGGAACAAATTTGAGCTTCCTAAGGCTGCTTTTCTATTATGGCTGGTTGCTGAGAACAGGCCTTATACCATGGACAGGTTTAAATTCATAAATCCCATCAATAGATGTTATCTTTGCACAGGGGATTCATTCATTCTTTGGCTGTAATCATTCAAGCGTGATTTGGAGACAACTTATGGAGCACTGTCAAGTCCATTTCTCCAGCCAGATCATTGTCACAATGCAAAATACATTTTAAAAAGTTAACTTAATATTACTCTTTATTCAGAACTTTGGGAACCTTGATGTAGGACTCCTCATAGCTTGGAATGGCATCAATCATTGCTTTCCTATAGAAAGATCATGACAACTTGAATCAAATAGAAAGACAGGAATACAAAAGAGTTTTCACTAGAAGGTACTCCAGTGCAGGAAACATGGTAATAGAATAAATACTTACCGTTGGCCAAATGGTTCAGGTATGTCCTCTCGCAAATTATCACCTTCAGTATCTGTTGTTGAACATAGGACATTAGTGTTCTCCAGAATTAAGCTACTAATTCATTGATATGACTGCAGTTCTGCTAGAAATCTCATGATTAGGACCTTGCTGGACATATTGTACCATTTTGATTTCCCTCAACATACGTAATCAGTTTAACATGTAAATGGCACAAGAACTGCTAAGATAACAGGAATCACCAGACCCAATCACATCAGCATACAATAGATGCATATGCAGGAATCGTAAATACCGGCTCTAATTGCAGGCTCTACGCTATTAAGATCAACAGCTTGAAGTTGTCCCAACCTGCATAAAGAGTACACCCAATCTCATAAAAAGCAACTAATAAATCCTCATTGACTGATACTAGATATCCATGGACACACTGAGAGAAAGAGAGAGTACCAATCTACGACCTGTCTAATTTTAGGAGAAAATTCTTCAACCTATAGAACCGAAAGAAGATAGTTAAATGTTCATATATAAGCTGGGTCATCCAATTAAAGCTGGCGCATTTACACGCGAGCGTAACGGTACTCGTAGAAACAATTTGACAAACAGCTTTTGAGCGAGCAACAGTTAATAGAAAGAGCAACTTAGGGAGAAGATTTCCCGTAATGGATATTAAGCAAAGACAGAAGGAGAGATAAGAAAATGGTTCATCTCATGCCCAGATAATTAAAAGAGAGGAAGACCTCCAGTGGGAAGAGATGAATTCGAGCAGTTTGAGCCAATCGGGAAACGTCCGGGGGTTGAAGAGAAGACCAATCGCCTCCTTTAGAGGTTGCGTTGGTTGAGCAGGGCCTCCTGTGAAAGTAAGTAAATAGCAGTTGTGAATTCAAGAATGTTTTGGAGTTCAAGCAATCATTCTGAGGCCTCAGACGGGATGCTGTGAATGTGATTCCTCTGAGAAGTGGGACTACGCTGCTTTCCATTTTATCGACTCCCTTCGTGCTGTACTTCCTTATCCCGAAGGTGGAGAGTCGACACGCGTACAAATATTTGGTTGAATTTCTTTTAGAATAGAATATTAAAACTCCGAGAGGGATCTTCAATATCATGTTTAAATTTAAATATTTTTATAAATTAAAATCTTTATTGAATGATCTAAAATATTAAAACTCATCTTTTATTTCCGAATATTGAGGAATTATTAAGCTAATTTACTAAAAAAGGCTAGGATACAAAGGAAAAGAAAAAAATTTATTGAAATAAATCAATGAAAAAGTTAAGCTAAAAAAATAAATGGTTTAAAATTTTTATAATGGTTGAATTTTTTAAAAAATGTTAAAATTAAACTAACAAATAAGATATTGAAGATTTAAAAAGTTTAAATATTTAAAAATTAAATAATATTAAAATATAATCGATAAAATTTAGTTAACATAAAATTTATTTATTTATTTTAATTTATAAAATATATTAATTTACTAAAATTAATATATTAAACTAACCCATTTAAAATAATAAAATTATTAAAATAAATTAATCTTGAAAATTTCGTGCGTAAATTTTTCGATCATTAGAAAAAACTCAAAAATCGATTATAAGTTTTAAGTTGTTTTAGCGAACTTCTTGATCAGATGATTTCTTTGATATGTTAACAAGTGTGTATTAAACGGTGAATTCTCGGTATTTTGCGCCGCAATCCGTTATTATATTAGAGATTGGACGGAGCACTGCATAAATTGGTTAAGCTCATTTTCTAGAGAGAGAGAGAGATGGCGTGCTTACATGGCCATAGCTGTGAAGATCACGATTGCTCCTCCGATTGGTCTCTCTACAAACACATAGATCTCTCTAAGGTTCATTCTTTCCCATATTTCCTCTTCTCACCTTCTGCTCTTAATTTCATTTTATATCTTGTTAAGTGTACCAATCAGTTGGCATTTACGCAACTCTAAACTCCTTGTTTGCTGCCGAAAAGAAAAATAACAAAAAAATCATCTTTATTTCTTTAATGTATTTTGGTTTTTTTATGTTGCTTGTGGGAATTCCTTTGCAATAAATACCATACATTGGTAATGTCATATTTAGTTCTTTTCATTACATATGTCCATATTTGATGTTGAAGAAGAAACAATTATGCTTAATCTGCTTACAGCCAAGTGGTTCTATGATTACCCTTTAAGCAATTTTCAGGAAAAACAATCTTAATGATGCATTTCTAACTATATGTTTGGGTTTTCAGGTCTCCGCTTTGAATGAAGCTGTTCCAGGCAGTGTGAAGTCTGTTTTCAAAGCTTGGGGGCAGCGTCTTGACACTTCTGGGGTACTCTTATTTTGTTCAATTACGTTGCCTTTGCCTTTCCGAAATCTTTGAATTTCTTCTAATCGGGAGGCATCTCAATCCTCTTTAATCTCGTTTTCCTGTTACAGGATCACTTGGACAGCAATGACGGTGATCCTGAGCTACTTGTTTACATTCCGTAAGGGGCAAATCTCGCTTTCTTAAGTGCACTAACTTGTATTGGAGCTTATTCTTACTTAAAAGACTAGTCTACCAGATCTCTTTACTTTGCGTTGGCTTTTATAGGTTCACATCAGATGTTAAGATAAAGAGCATTTCAGTTGTTGGTGGTTCTGATGGAACAAGCCCTTCCACGATGCGAGCGTAAGTTTGATTTCATAGATCCATCATGGAAATGAAATAACTACACTTTTCAATTTCTTCTTCAATTCCAAGATTCAATATTTAATTGCCGAACAATTTGATCATAGAATTAAGTTCTTGGAACTGGGATTGGTGCTGCTAAAAACACATATTTTCAGTGATGATCCATGGTTTTGCTGAATATAATGAATTGCACCTTTTTTTTTTTGAAAAGTAAGTAATAAATTCATTCAAAAGGTGAAAATTACAAAGTGATTCATGTTACATCTCCTAAAGGTGGAGCTTGTACAAAATTCATCTAACTACAATGTTGAAACTGCCCAACAACAACAATTTCTATACGTTCAGTTGCACCCTAATATGATTAGAAATAAATTGTTGATCAGCAGTGATCATGATTGTCATCCTTAGTGTCGGTAGAATTCTATCCAACTGTATTTCTTGTATTCTTCAGCTTTTCCAAAGATTTTTGTGTTTCTCATCCTCCAAATATAATGCACCACATAGCAAAACCAGTTTTGAAAACCTTTTGGTCCTTGCTACTAGTCCAACTCAATTTGTTAGCCCAAGCCAAGCAATTCATCCAATTTAGTTTTCTGTCTTGCAGACCAAAGATGCTGAGGAATGCACTTCATAGCTGTCTAGTATGATAACACATGAAGAATATGTGATCCCATATTTTAATTTCTCTAGAACACATAGGTCAATTTGTATTTGGAATTTGAAACTTGATTCTGTCTCTAGTTCCCAATTTCTGTAATACTGCATAACATAAGATGAAAGAGTGGGCTTAAGCAATACTGGATCCCATATCACACTTATGAAGAGGAAACTTGACAAGACTATCTAACAACAACTGTTTACAGGGTTATGCTGTAAATTTGTGAGACTTATGAGGCTTCTATCTGATTTCATCTTCTTGCACCTAATTTGGACAGTATGTTGGCTAGTTCTCAACAATTGATTTGGTTCTTCTACTCATATGAAATGGCCTATGCCAACTGTTGTTTCGAATTAGCATTTGCACCTTAGTTTTTTCAGGGATTGATCCTCTCAAAGCTAAAAAGAGTTGAGTGTTTCATAAAGGCCCTAAAGCATGCCAATATATCAAACTAAAATTTTGTGTTCTTCCCACTTCGGATGTAATGCTTGATATGAGAGTGCATGAAGGATCTTGTGTGCAAAATCTGTTGAAAGTTGTAGGATTGAGAATTTTTCTGAGAAACAAACTAGATGCTTTTTTGTTTAACATAATACATGTGAATCCATCTCACCCACATGCTTTCTTTATCCCAAGAAATTCTCCATAGTCTTTTTGCCAACAAGATCTTGTTCATTTTGCTAGCTGAATTGATCCCCAATATTCCAAACTGCTTAGGAAGACATATCACACTCCTGTCAATTTTCTTTACTACTCCTTCAGGGATAACTAAATGTGATAACCAGTAAATGTGTTGATTATTAAGTATGAAAATGGACAATTGCATTCTACCTCCATATGACAAGAATTTGTTACTCCAATCAGAGATTCTTCTGTGCACTTTATCTATGAGAGATCTGCATTCTGCTTTCTTGACCTTCTTTGTAGAGATTGGTACTCCCAGGCATGTGAGAGGTAGTTGATGAATAGTGAGTCTTGCATCTCCTATCACTCTCATTGAATTTTCACTACTTTGTCTAATAAGATAAGTAGCATTCTTGCTTGGATAGAATTTGAGCCGTAAAACTTCTTGAAATCTCTACAATGTTGTTAAGAGTATTCCAATGGATGTAGAATAATTGGCACAAAGCATGACCAAATCATCTGCAAGAGAAAGTTGTATGATATAAAGGCCACTACAGTAATAATGAAATATGAAATTCATATTTTCAGTTATACAAAGTTGTGTAATTCTTTGGAGCGCTTCCATAGCAATGGCAAATAGGTAGGGGGAGAGTGGATCTCCCTGCCTAATTCCTCTACCAACTTTGTAAAGTTAAGTAGGTTCTCCATTAATCAGCACTCAAAAAGACACTAATGTTATACAAGAGTGAATCCATTTGATGAACTTGTAGAGAATTCCGTAATAGTAGATAGTCCCTTAATTAAGGGATTATTCTTAAAGATTATCCTTAGCTGTAATATCTAGCTATATTACAGACATTTCCAAATAAGGAGTCTCCTAAAACTTTGTACCCTAGCTCTATATAAGAACTTATGTGTTTGCAGCATATGGAGATAATAATTTTGAATATATATAGAAGTTGTTACGTGGTATCAGAGCCTCTTGCTCTTCCATGAATTACAAGGTTGCAATGGTGGGGTCTCGATCTTCATCCCTGGAGACCACCAGCAGCTCTACCCCTTTCTCTGGATCAGGAAATCAACCTGATTCATTTAGCATACAACCAGAAAATTCCCTACAAATTTCAATCCAGAAGTTGAATGGAAGAAACTACCTAGAATGGTCCCAATCAACCCGTCTCGTAATTACTGGAAAAGGAAAGATAAGGTACATAATAGGAGCAATCCAAACTCCAAGGTCAGAAGACCCCAATTTTGACTAGTGGTGCTTGGAGAATGCCATGGTTACAGCCTGGCTTATCAATTCCATGGAACCAAGGATTGGAAGACCTTTATTTTTCTCCCAACAGCCAAAGATGTATGGGAAGCAGTCAAAGAAACATACTCAGACCTGGAAAACTATGCTTAGCTGTTTGAACTCAATTCAAAATTGTGGAAGATGCAGCAGGGTGAGCAAGATGTGATTGCACATTATAATGAGATGACTATAATATGGCAGGAGTTGGATCTATTTGAGGAAACAAAGTGGAAAGATCCAAAAGATGCAGCCCAATATAGAGAAAAAGTTGACAGGGAACGAGTGTTTATTTTTCTTGCTGGCTTGAAGGCAGAATTGGATGAAGTCAGGGGATGGATTTTGGGACGAAAGCCACTACCCTCAATCCGAGAAGTCTTCTCTGAAGTCAGAAGAGAGGAAGCTCGGAAGAGTGTCATGCTGGAAAAAATGGCACGAATGAAGGTTCAGCTTTTGTCTCAAAGAATAGTGACAGTGAGGGTGAGAAAGGTAAAAACAAGCAAAAAACTTTGTGTGATTTTTGCAAAAAACCGTGGCATACAAGAGATACTTGCTGGAAGATACATGGCAAACCAACAAACTCGTAGAAAAAATGGGCTAGTGGAGCAGGAGACAGGAAGGCTTTGCAAGCTGGGAACCAGTCCAGTCATGACCAGGATACCTCCAGCTCAACTAGGACCTTTCCTTTCACAAAGGAACAACTTGATCATCTATACACATTCCTTCCAGCTAAAAATACCAAAATAACCCGCTTGTTCTGAAGTCCAATCAGGTATAATCCTTCCAAAAGCCTTTGTTTGTTCTGTACCCTCCTACTCTTGGATAGTTGACTCTGGAGCCACCAATCACATGACTGGTAGCTCCAAATTTTTTTCCTCTTATTCACCGTATGCATGGAACCAGAATATTAGAATTGCAGATGGTTCCCTAGCTTCAGTAGCAAGAAAAGGGACAGTCCCTATTTCAAATACCTTAACACTAAAAAATGTTCTTCACATTCCCAATCTTTCATATAACCTTGTTTATGCTAGCAAGCTAACCAAAGATATGAATTGCAAATCTAATTTTTGGTCGACTCATTGTATGTTTCAGGATTTGGAATCGAGGAGGATGATTGGGGTTGCTAAGGTTATTGGAGACTTATATATCTTGCAAGAAGAAGGCAAGAAACATGAAGAAGGGAGCTGTTGCATTACTGCCAGCAAGAAGGAGGAAGAAATAATGATGTGGCATTATAGTTTAGGACATCCTAGTTTACAATACCTAAAGTGTGTGTTACCTCATTTATCTATTAATAAAAGTGCCTGTTTTCAATGTGAATGTTGTGAATTTGCTAAACTTCATAGAAGTCATTACCCCATTCAAAACAACCGATGTCCAGAGCCATTTATGTTAATACACAGTGATTTATGGGGTCCCTTTAGATCTCAAACACCTAATGGAAAGCGGTGGTTCCTCACTTTCATTGATGACTGCTTTAGGGTCACATAGGTGTTTCTTTAGGGAGATAAATCGTATGTTTGTGCCACATTAGTGTCCTTCTATAACATGGTTAAAACTCAACTTCAAAAGGAGATTAGAATGTTCAGAAGTGACAACGGGAAGGAGTATGTGAACTTGGCCTTAAAAAATTTCCTAGATAGCAAAGGGATTATCCACCAATCCTCCTACAATTACACCCCGCAGCAGAATGGAATTTTTGAACGCAAAAACAGACATCTTTTAGAGGTAGCTAGAGCAATCAGCTTTCAAATACATGTCCCGAAATACCTATGGGGAGAAACAATTCTCACTGCCAATTTTTTGATCAATAGGCTTCCCTCCAAAACCTTAAAATTTCAAACTCCGTTACAAATCTTCTCTTCCTTCTTTCCTAACACAAAATCGAACCCACCTGTCCCTCTAAAAATATTTGGAAGCACTGTGTTTGTCTATAACCATGATCCCAAGAAATCCAAACTAGATCCTAAAGCTATCAAATG
>JAOTBA010000203.1:20713863-20726602 GCA_025629845.1 Erythroxylum squamatum
AAAAATCACCTATGCTTCCTCGACGTTTTTTACAAAACGTCGATAAAAACGTTTCCTTACTCCCCTTCAACGACGTTTGGTGCGACGTTTTCATAAACGTCAAAAAAAAATTTCATCGACGTTTTTCTAGCATTTGCGACGTTTTTAAAACGTCGCAAATTGGGTATTTTTCTTGTAGTGTTTATACATTTATGTTGACTAATGATACGTCATCTTTTTTTACACCTATAGGGTGCCTTTCAATCTTGCTAGAGGATATGTCAGGGACTTGTCGCCCTAGATGCATTTTGTAATTTGTGTCGTTTTCTTTCCCTTTATAAAAATGATACGTTCTCTTTAGCCCATGGCAGTCCATGCTACGTGGGTTCTTTAGTGGGCCAAGTGGAACCTGATTTTAAGGTTGCATGAGTATGCAAAGTATAGCTAGGAAGTGTTGTTACTATTTACTTCTGTTTTGTTGTTGGCCATAAGAATCGATCTTTATGATTTGTTTATGTTTCCTGTTTTCTAGGCCACTATAAGTAGTGGATTAGATAATTAGGGTGCAAGATTATGTGTTTCCTGGATGATTTGGGTTGTTATAAATAGGTGCTGAATATTTAATAAAAGGAACAACCAATTAAAACAAATCCTTTTCTATTCTGATTCTATCTTTTCTAATCTCCTAAAATCCCTCTCTTTTCCAAACTTCCCAAAAATCTAACCCATATCAAATCTACGTGCATATCAACTAATTAATAAGATGATATTATCTAAGTAACAACAGATCATTCCAAGTAAAGTTAAGTACTTGTCACTTATAAGTGTTAAAACTTATCTTTCCCAATCCATATAACTCTCATTCAACTCATCACTAGCTAGAAAACAGAGTTATATCATCCATGATGTGTCTCTCTTATTTCAGAATCTTGGGAACACTAACATCAAGATGAAATACATGACATCCAAATAAACTCTTGTGCTCAAAAAGAAAATTATTAACCAACCACAATATACATATGTATAACGTCTTTTAGAGCATGAAGGGTGAGACTTAGCAGGATCACTCCATGAAGATGACTTTATCTATCTTTAGGAAATTAGATATTAAAATAAACAAATGAATGCTTCAGTAGACCAGCAGAAAGAATCACCATTACGTTACAAAGATAAAATGTTAGGTGATTGCAAAATGCATTATATAGTAATTTAAATGATAAAATAAGAAGGATGAACATGGAGGACTACATAACTGTTTAAGATGCATTGACATTAAAACACCAATTGATAATATAAAACTTGACAACTGAAGAGCATCGAAAGGGTTGACAAGAAAATTAACGTTTGATGATGTTATAAAAATAGAGGATTTATGTACAGAGAAATGTAAACCTTGCCTTGGAAAAAAAATTCAGAAACTAGCTTTATTAAAATCATCACACGTCCTTAAATTTGCTTCACAAAATTTGTTCAAGTGTTTAGAAAAAGCAAGAGTAGAACTTCAAATATTCGATCATAATTGTTGAACAATTCTAGAGCTCAATTTCGCTTTCTTTTCCACCTATTGCTCTTCAAAATTTTCTATCTCGTCTTCTGCTCTTACCCAGCTTTTTCTGCAGCTTTCTCCATCTTCTTCTCTTGTCGTCCACCTTCTCTTCCAAATTTTCTTTTGGTGTCTTTCTCCATTTTCTTTTTTTTCAAGTAACTAAGAACTCCTTCAAGAGCAACATCAGGAAGTTCGCTTTTCATTAATTCTTCAGCCAAAGCTGCAGGAGTGACCTCTACAGTCCTTATTAAATCATCAATCTCCTCAAAGAGTGGATGCTCTTTTATCTCAAGATAGTTTGAGACCAAGACTCTGAAGCCCTGGGTGGTGCAATAAGACATGTGAATATGCATATCCATTCTACCTGGTCGAAGCAATGCAGGGTCTAACAGTTCCTTGTGATTTGTGGTGAAAACAAATATACGCTCATCTCCACACACTGACCACAACCCGTCCATGCAATTGAGAAGAGTTGACAGGGTAAACTGCTCTCCAATGTAAAAGGGCAAACAAAAGAAACAGTAATTAATTAATGACAAAACACATTGAAATATTTGCAACTTGTGCAATTTGATCAATAATAAGAGAAATCTAAAACTAAAGCTCTGAGCTTTTAACAAGTCACTAACCTTGGAATCGTAGTTGGAATTGCCAGGGCTGTTGGAAGATTTCTCTTCGTCATTATCATCATCATCGTAATACTCGTCGTCATCATCTGACAAGTCTCGGTTCCAGACTTCTTGATTACAGTCAATGTCCTCAACAACAATCAAGGACTTATTGCCCGTGTCTAGTAACGTATCCCTTAGATCACTATCTGAAGTAACGCTTCCAAGCTCTAAGTTATAAATATCATATTTCAAGTAATTGGCTATGGCTGCAATTAAGCTTGATTTCCCAGTACCAGGAGGACCATACAATAAATAACCCCTCTTCCAAGCCTTGCCAACTCTTCTGTAGAAGTCCTTTCTTGACAAGAACTTGTCCAAATCATCCATTATAGCCTTCTTCAAATCATAATCCATGGCGAGAGTGTCGAATGTGGATGGATGATCGAAATCAAGGCTTGTCCAACTTCCTCGGTAATTTTTCTTCGTGAAGAGCTGTAGAACCCTTTGTCCTTTGTTCATGGTAGCTTCATGAATTTGTAGAATGCGAGTCAAATACTTCTTCAAGACAATATCTCTATCTTTCTCTTCAAAAGTTAACTCAAAGTAACTATCCGCGTCACTAACATAACGCTTCTGCCGCCCACTATTCTCATTGTCGTTGTCATTAAGAAGCTTCCAAGTAACCTCAATCCCATCAAACTGGTCGACAATCTCCTCTCCACGAACAAGGCCAGTCGTCAAATCGTCTTGTTTCCTGAATTTACCCACTTTCACCGTCTTATTCTTGGGACCAATCTTGCTGGACAGGTACAAGGTTACAGCTTTAATGAGTTCGTTGCGGTCGAAACACTCCCAATAGTCGTCAATAATGAAGGTAGACTGAGATGGTGGGGCTTTACGTGAGAAAAATGAGCTCAGCATGTCGAGAACATACTCTTCAAGCTTCTCGGGAACCAGTTCCTTGTAAGCGTTTCGTAGCAGCATCATCGATGTGGAGAAGGAAGCATAGTATGAAAGCAAAGAGGTCGATGATGGCAGCATCCGTGCATATCGTACAATAGTGAAAGCCATGATTTTTGACAGATGTAAGCTAGTTCGTGGTTGTGCAGTGAGAAATGACAGATGAAAGCTAGTTTGTGGTTGTGCAATTAATAAGCACGTGCAGACGTGCTCTGTTTTCTAATTACTTTTGTTTCAGTCTTTGAGTTTGTTTCTGTTTGTTAAGTATTTGACCGAGTCTTGTGCAAAATGTGAAAGTTGCATCAAACTCGGATTACGTTTCGTTTTTCAGTTGTAATGGTTGTTATTGTTTCAGTATAAATAATAGCAAAAGAAACCGATCAGATTCATCGGTGGAAAATATCTTTCTCAAACAACATTTGGTATCAGAGCCTCGGACCTGGTTTATGACAAAATATATGTCTCGTCAAGATTCACCTCAGAGCTCCGTTCGTAGTGGCAATGGTGATCGAACTGACGACACGAAGGCAAGAACCCCGTTGAGAGAAGAAAGTGTCTCACTGAAATATCCCCTCCTGACAAAGAGTAATTACTCAGCCTGGGCAATAAAAATGAAAGTCTACATGAAGGCGCAAGACGTGTGGCAGGCTGTTGAGTCGGAAGGCCTCATCAATCCCCGTGAGGACATGATGGCTCTTGCTGCGATCTATCAAGGAATAAGTGAGGAAACTTTATTGCAATTGGGCGAGAAAAAAACTGCGAAAGAGGCATGGGATGCTCTTAAGGTTATGAACCTCGGTGCAGAAAGAGTCAAAGAAGTACGAGCACAAGCTCTCAGATGGGAGCTCGAAAGCATGAAGATGGACGATAGTGAATCAGTAGATGAATTCACCGGGAAAATTTCAACCGTTGTCAACAAACTCCGAGCGCTTGGTGAAACGGTTGATGAAAAATACGTAGTGAAGAAAATGCTGCGTTCGGTGTCCTCTAAATACCTTCAGATTGCCTCAACCATAGAAGAATTTGGAGATTTGTCTATTAAGACAATTGAAGAAGTAACTGGTTCTCTCAAAGCTCACGAGGAGAGGTTACGGAGCTACGACTCCAAAGGAGATGAACACGTGCTACTCACTGAAGGAGAATGGAAAGCACGTGCTGAGTCCTCAAGATCCAATGAGAAGCGTCAACAAGACACGAGTGGAGGATGGGGACGCGGACGCGGAAGAGGACGCAGTAGAGGCAGAGGAGGAGGACGTGGCAGAGGTCGTAGCTCTCCTGGAACAAATCAGGAACAAGACAATGATGGACAACATCATCGGAAGTTTGATATTAAAAAGGTCAGATGTTTCAATTGTAATGAATATGGCCATTTTCAATCTGATTGTAAAGCTGATGAAGACGAGGCACATTTGGTGGAGCATGATGAAGAAGAGTCGACGTTATTGATGCTAGAGACCAGTGAACTAATCCATATTGATGAAGAAAAGAAAGGGGAGTTAATGCTGAATGAAGAACGGCCGCATGACTCTGATGAAGAAGAAATGAGAGGAACTATATGGTACTGTGATACGGGGGCAAGCAACCATATGACAGGTAATAAGCTAGCCTTAACTAATCTTGATGAATCAATTAAAGGGAATGTCAGGTTCGGTGATGGTTCAATCATCAAGGTAGAAGGCAGGGGCACTGCAGTATTTCAGTGCAAGAATGGAGAACATTTCAAATTAACGGATGTGTACTACATTCCTCGATTAAGATCCAATATTATAAGCCTTGGTCAACTCGATGAATCTGGAGCAAAAGTGGTGGTGAAAGGAGGAATTCTGAGAATATATGATGCAAAGGACAGGTTGATAGCAAAAGTGCAGAGAGCGGAAAATCGTCTTTACAAGATGAGAATGACACAAGCAAAATTAGAGTGCCACCTGTCAAGGTTTTCTGGAAAGGCTTGCTTATGGCATGCACGCTATGGGCACCTCAACTATCAAGCTTTATACAAGCTCGCACAAGAAAGCATGGTGAAAGGTTTGCCAGAGATAGAAACAGTGAAGTACATCTGTGAACAATGTGTGATCAGTAAGCAACATCGCACCAGTTTTCCAAAAGCAGGAGAGTATCAAGCAATCAAACCTCTGGAACTCGTGCATGGTGACTTGTGCGGGCCGATATCACCTACCACATGCGGTGGAAATAGGTATTTTCTCTTACTCGTAGATGATTACAGTCGTTATATGTGGATTGAAATGCTCAAAAGCAAAGATGAGGTTTTTAATGTCTTTAAGAAAGTGAAAGCTCAGATCGAAGCCCAGTCAGAATGTAAGCTCAAAACTTTTAGAACGGACAGAGGAGGCGAGTTTACATCGAATGAGTTCAGCAAGTTTTGTGAGTTACATGGTATCAAACGTCAACTCACTGCTCCTTACTCCCCACAGCAAAACGGAGTAGTGGAGAGGAGAAACCAAACTGTAGTGGAGATGATGAGATGCCTCTTAAAAAGCTCCGGAGTGCCAGTTACATATTGGGGAGAAGCTGCACGTACTGCTGTCTATATCTTGAATAGATCACCCACAAGAAGTGTCCCAGGCATGACCCCGTATCAAGCTTGGCATGGAAGATCTCCGAGTGTTCATCATATGCGTGTGTTTGGGTGTATCGCATATGCCAAGAACACAGCTCCTCACTTGCAAAAGTTAGATGATAGGAGCATGAAGCTGGTTCTATTGGGATATGAAGCAGGATCCAAAGCTTATCGGTTACTGAATCCAAGTACTAACCGAATTGTGGTAAGTCGGGATGTTGTATTTCAGGAAGAAGAAAATTGGGAATGGCAAAACCAGAAGACAACATCAAACTCTTCAACAGACGGACCACTCGTCATCACATACAAAGAAGCACAAAGAAATGGTGACATACATCTTCAAAACCAGGAATCGTCGCCAGGTGCATCATCACCCATAGCCAGGAAACTTGATTCCGCGTCAAGTTCAGAGACAGGCGAAAGTAGCTCCGTAGGACCGAGAGGAGTCAGGACACTTCAGGAGATTTATGATAATACAGTGGAAGTCGAGCAAGACTACAGTCTTTATTTCATGTCAGTTGAAGAACCAACATCTTACCAAGAAGCTGCGTGCAGTGAACATTGGCGACAAGCGATGATAGAAGAAATGGAGGCTATCCGAAGAAATGGAACATGGGAACTGACAGAACTTCCAAAGGACCAAAGAGCTATTGGTCTGAAATGGGTCTTCAAAGTTAAGAAGAACCCAGAAGGGGAGATCATCAAACACAAAGCAAGACTCGTAGCAAAGGGGTATGTGCAGAAACAAGGCATAGATTTTGAAGAAGTCTTTGCACCTGTAGCCAGGTTAGAGACAGTAAGAGTGTTACTTGCTGTAGCCGCTCAAGAAGGATGGATAGTGCATCATATGGACGTCAAATCCGCCTTTTTGAATGGTGAGATAGAGGAAGAAGTTTACGTATCACAGCCAGATGGATTTATAGAACAAGATAATGAAGGAAAGGTTCTGAGATTACGGAAGGCCTTGTATGGTCTTAAGCAGGCGCCTCGGGCATGGAATATAAAGCTAGACAAATGTCTTCGAGAGCTGGGGTTTCAAAGATGTGTGCTTGAACATGCTGTCTACAAGAAACATAAAGAAGGTGAAGTGCAGATTGTGGGAGTGTACGTAGATGATCTAATAATCATGGGTTCAAAGCCAAGAGGAGTGGAGGATTTCAAAGCGAAGATGAAAAAGTTCTTTGAAATGAGTGACCTTGGGATGCTAAGCTACTATCTGGGAATAGAAGTCAAGCAAAGCCCACACAACATCACCCTTAATCAAGCAGGATATGTAGAGAAGATGCTTAATAAACTAGGCATGGGTGAGTGCAAGCCGTGTCGGGTTCCAATGGATACACGGGTGAAGCTAAGTAAATCTGATGGAAGTCCACCAGTAGATGCTACATTGTACAGGAGTACAATTGGAAGCCTGAGGTATTTGGTGAACACTCGACCTGATCTGACATATTCAGTGGGTATTGTAAGTCGTTATATGGAAGCCCCCACAACAAAACATCTAGCTGCTGTGAAACAGATATTACGTTATGTGAAAGGTACTTTACATTATGGATGCAGATACAGGAAAGTTGAAGAGGAGGAGTTTGGGCTAGTAGGCTATAGTGACAGTGACTTAGCCGGTGACGTCGATGATCGGAAAAGCACGACAGGAGTAATCTACTTTCTCGGCCAAAGCCCAGTCACTTGGATATCTCAGAAGCAGAAGGTTGTCGCTTTATCTTCGTGTGAAGCCGAGTACATTGCCGCAACAGCAGGGACTTGTCAAGGTGTATGGATTGGCAGGTTGTTGCAGGAGTTAATCGGTTTGAAGATAAATAAGTTCGTGTTAAGAGTTGATAACAAAGCTGCAATTGCTCTCTCGAAGAATCCCGTTCATCATGACAGAAGTAAACACATAGACATTAAGTTTCATTTTATTCGAGAGTGTGTTCAAAGAGGAGAAGTCGAAGTCGAGTACGTCAAGACAGAAGCACAACTGGCTGATATTCTGACGAAGCCACTATCTCGAGATAAGATCGACGAGTTGAGCATGTTGATTGGGATCGAAGATGTGAAGAACAAGCTTACAGGGGAGAAATGACAGATGTAAGCTAGTTCGTGGTTGTGCAGTGAGAAATGACAGATGAAAGCTAGTTTGTGGTTGTGCAATTAATAAGCACGTGCAGACGTGCTCTGTTTTCTAATTACTTTTGTTTCAGTCTTTGAGTTTGTTTCTGTTTGTTAAGTATTTGACCGAGTCTTGTGCAAAATGTGAAAGTTGCATCAAACTTGGATTACTTTTCGTTTTTCAGTTATAATGGTTGTTATTGTTTCAGTATAAATAATAGCAAAAGAAACCGATCAGATTCACCGGTGGAAAATATCTTTCTCAAACAACAATTTTTACGCAGTGATAGGGCTCTTACCTTTTGGTCTCCTTTAAGTCGAAGAACAAGACCTATATTTGCCTAGGGCTGCTGTTAGGGTTTCCTCGTCATATGAGCTCTATTTATAGCCAGCCATTGGTATGTCAAGAAAAAGGAAATGGAGCTGAACATAATCATTTGTTTGCGTTTCTTTTACGTTCTTCATCATTATCGATCATTATAATCTAAATTATATGTAGATATTAATAATTGATAAAAATAATTTAAACAATATTAATTATAAAATTATTAATAATCTAAATAAAATATTTGAATTTTTATATAATTAATATTACTTTTAAAATTATTATATAATATATTACAATTATTATATGATATATTACATCAAGTATACTTTTAACTTGGTTATTATAATCTAAATTATTATGAATATTAGTTATTTAATATAAAGTTTAATTTAAATATTATTTAATAAATTATTAGTCTAATATGTAAATTTTTATACAATTAACATTGTTTTTAAAATTATGTATTTAAGACTATATATTGCATTATGTATTATATATTACAATCAGATAAAAAAATATACTTTTAAGTGTAGTGCTCTTTTACGGTTAATATCATTATCAATATTGCTATAAAAGTGGTTTGGTTTTACTTCTACTTTTATGATTTTTAGTTGTTGTTTAATCTTTTTATTTCTTATATTTTATTAAATAAATATTTTAATAATTAAATTTTATAAACTAATATATTTTTAGTTAATGCAAATTTTATTTAGAATTTATATATTTGTAGATATTTTAAATTTAAATTATGTTTATTAATGATTATTAAATTAAAAATATTTTAAAATTAATTATTAAAAAATATTTGTAATAATTAATTATTAAAAAATATTTGTAATTCTTATTACTAATTAATATTTAAATAATTAATATAGTTCTTATTAATAATTAATATTAAATAATTAGATAATATGTATTTAGTTGATACTATATCTGAAACAATAAAAACAAACAACAAAAACTTGTTTATATGGTTATCATAAATTTTAAAAACCGGAAGAAAATAAAATCAAAACTAAAAGTTCAAAACTAAACTCAACAAACATGTTTTCTATTGAATTTAAAAATTAAAAAAAATCTAGAGTATAAATGAAAACAATAATAATTACTTAGTATACATAAAATTTAAATAATATTAATTATAAAATTATTAATCTTTTAAATAAAAGATGTGACTTTTTATATAATTAATATTGTTTATATGAAGCACAACACATTTATATAATTATATTTTTAATCATATCTTATATTTTTCAATATGATTTTTTCACATATTTTAATTTAAGAAAAAATTATTTTAATGATGATATTTATACTAAAATACTAGTCAAATTCTAAAGTTTTACAGTATTTATAAAAAATTAACTTTTCAAATTTGTTGAATTAACAAAATATTGATAAAATTATATGTTCGTCAATTGAATATCATGTTATTATCAATATACCACTCATTATTTATTTTTTCAATGTGAGTTCACTTCTACTTAATACTATAGATCCACTTATTTTAAATGAATCTAAATTATTATTAAATTAATTTATTTTAATTTCTAAATAATATTAATTGATTATAATTAGTTATAATAAATTATAGTTAATATTAGTGAACTCTTAATTAATACAAATCATCACACTTTACTATACTTAAATAATCATAATTAAATATTAATCAAAATTTAATGTAACCTTAATTTCTTTCTCATGAATGCTGATGGCATATCATTATCAAAGGGGATGGTAGAGCTGAGATTGTGGTTAGAGCCTGTGTGTTTGCTTGCTTGCCTCTTACTTCATGTTCTCTATTTTTTTGTTATTTTTATATAAATATATTTTAGCTTTCATCCAAGTTCTTAGGAAATTGTCTTTGTTTTGTTGTTAGCTTCCCCAAGTTATTCTCACTTTTCTTTGTTTGGCTCTCTTTGTTTTTCCATTCTCTTGATAAAGATTAAAATAAAAATTCGAAGAAATGCAAGGAACCAAGAAATTTAGATAATAAAGTTGAGGAATTGGAGTAGATAACAATCATTGAGCTTTCATTACTTTAAAACATTACAGTGAAGAATGTTTGTATTACAGAACAATGTAAAGGGGGGAGAGAGAGAGAGAGGAAGTTGAAAACCTTTTCTCAAAATTTATGATGGCCTAACTTAGTATATATCTAACATCTCATGCGTAACATAATTCCCATAATTACAGTGACCTAGCTACGTGGCAAACCATTCTCCCTGGTGAGGATGAGAGTGAATCTCACGTGACTTATTGAATGGAAATTCCTAAAACACCTGCTTTCCCTATATCAAATCCCTTTTCCTTAACATCATCCTTGTCTTTAAAGATTAAAGTGAGGAAATTTATTCAGTAAATCGTAACAAACTCCTAAGTGCTATCTTCAATAGGACAATCATTCCATTTAATACAAACCTGAATAGCAACACATCTTTCTCTCTTTATCATCGGTATGTCGATGATTGCCTTAAGCTCAGGAGTTTAGCTTAAGTCTCTTACAAATGCAAGCAAATCAGCTTTAGATTCTGTTGGGTTATAGAATTTCTTTAATTGAGACACACGACGAGTGGAATGAATTTTGACTGCAAAGGGTAGTTTTAGCTTGTAAGCTACTTTGCCAATCATGTCTTCTACTTGGAAAGACATATAATACTTTGGAGACAACTTTTCATTTGCCCTTCTAGTCACTCTATGTTATTTATAAGGTTGTAGTTTAAGATAAACCCATTTGCCCAACTAAAATTTTCTATCAGATCTTTTCTTATTTACCAATTAAGTCATCTTGTTGTGCCTTTGCTAAAAGCCACTTAAGAAGCTTAATCATATTCACCCTTTCTTCTAGGCTTCTATTAACAATATCATTGTTTGATTCATTAGGAAGGTATAGCAAGTGTAACGAGGGGGAGTACCCATATCAGGCTTCAAAGGGAGATCTGTTAATGGATGAATGATAACTTGTGTTGTATACCACCATTCCACGAGACTTAACCGTTTGTACCAACTGTGTGTTTCATCACTACTTAAACACCTTAAGTATGTTTTCATCCCTCTGTTGACCACCTTAGATTGACCATCCGTTTGAGGATGATAAGCAATGGAATTAAGCAAATTAACCCCTTAGATAGTGAATAATCATTCCAAAAGTCACTCTAGAATGTTTTGTCTCTATTAAAAACAATTAATTCATGTAATCCGTGTAGCTTGAAGATATGATTTATAAACATTTAGGTCACTATAAGAGCGATGAATGGATGTGAGAGTGTCATAAAATATGCATACTTAATAAGCTTATCCACGACAACCATAATTATTGACATACCAAAAGAGATTAGAAGTCCTTCAATGAAGTCCATTGCAATTTTTTACCAAGAAGCCTCTAGAATAGGGAGGGGTTACAACAATCCAAGATTGGCTGCAATATATTTCTGACACCATTGACAAGTATCATAGTTTCTTATGTAGTTCTACACATCTTTATTCATGCCCTTCCAATAAAACAAAGATTTCAGCCTCTATAATGTAACATCTTAACTCGAGTGCCCCCTATTAATGAGTTGTGCATCCACTTGAGGATTGCCTCTCTAAATTTTGGTTCATTTCCCACTATCAACTTCCCTTTTCTTCTTAATTTGGCATTGGACTAGGTGTAATAGGGATGAGAAATTCTAGTTCTGAAATAAGATTCTTTAGGTCCATATCAATGGTCCAAGTATATTGAATATGAGATTTTAAACCAAGGTTATTGGATTGCAAAGCCATGCATAGTAATTCTACAATTGACACTCTAGATAAGGAATATGCTGTTATATTTCTTTCCTTTTTTACATTAAATTTTATAGTCGAACCCTATCAATCTCGAAAGCCGCACTTATTGTAGAGGGCTGGATCCTTGCTGCTCAATCAGAAACTTTAAACTTTTACGATCTATTTTAATGATGAAAGGTCATCAGATTAAACGCTACTCCCATTTCTTTACTACAAACATAATTGCAAAAACCTTCCTTTCATAAATAAAATAAGATTGATGCTTGGAGCTTAAAGCCTTGCTTATGTAGGTTATAGAATGATGTTTTTGTAATAAGATTGTCCCTATTCCAAATTCCAAAGCATTCATTTATAACACAAATATCTTCGAAAAGTCAAGAATAAGCAATATAGGTGCTAATACAAGTGCTTGTTTTAATTGTTTAAATTCGTGAGTTGCAGACCCATTCCATAAGAGGTTTTTCTTCTTCAACAATTTTTTAAGGGTATATCAATCTAGCGATACCTCTTTACAAACCTTTGATAATATCTTGTCAAAAAAATATCCTAAGTTGCTTTAAAGTTTTAAGGCTTAGGCCATTCAGTAACTGCACTAATTTTTTAAAGGTCAGCAGTTACCCGTCCTTTGGAAATGATGTGACCTAAATATTTAACCTTATCTATTGCGAAAGTACATTTGCTTTTATTAAGGAATAAAAAGTTTTCTCTAAGCTTATCAAGCATAGCTTTTAGATGCACCACATGTTGTTACAATTCATGGTTATAAATGAGGATATAGGATATCTGATCGCGGCTTATCGTTCAATCCTAAGATTGATCCTTGGAAACCGGTCAAAATAAATTTATACCAAGAATTGCAA
>JAOTBA010000203.1:20775580-20790330 GCA_025629845.1 Erythroxylum squamatum
TAAACAACCTAGACTTCCTTTTCCTTTAAGTACTAACCGAGCAACTAAACCTTTTTCCCTCATCCACATTGACCTTTGGGGACCTTATCGGATCTCCACACATAGTGGCCACCGTTATTTTCTTACCATTGTTGATGATTTTACCCGTATGACATGGGTTTATCTCCTCAAACTCAAAAGTGATGCAATTTTAACCTTACAAAGTTTCTTTACCTTGGTCAAAATTCAATTCTCTGGTATTATTCAAATTGTCCGAAGTGACAATGGCACTGAATTTTTCAATGACATTGGTCAAATCTTGTTCACATCCCTTGGTATTATTCACCAAAGTTCTTGTATACATACTCCTCAGCAAAATGGAATTGCTGAGAGAAAGCATCGACACCTTTTAGAGGTTGCCAGAGCCATTAAGTTTCATTCCAACATGCCTTCTAAATTCTGGGGAGAGTGTATTTCCACGGCCTGTTACTTCATTAATCGTTTACCTACCTCTGTCCTTAAATAGATATCACCTTATAAAGCCTTATATCTTAAACCACCATCCTTTGATCACTTTAAAGTCTTTGGTTGTCTTTGCTATGCTACTATCACCCCCTATGTTGATAAATTTTCACCCAAAGCCATTCCTTCCATTTTTATGGGTTATTCTACTGTCCAAAAGGGTTATATACTTTTCAATCTTTCCACCAAACAATTTTTTGTCAACAGGGATGTAGTCTTTCATGAAACTATCTTCTCATTCAAAATTACCTCCAATCCTTCTTCTTTATTTCCTGTTCCTGACTCTAATGCTGTTCTTGATCCGAATTTCTTACAGCTTGTCCCCCCACCACCTCACCATCCTTTAGCTGAATCTCATTCTCCACAGTTTATTCCTAAGCCACCAGCTTTACTCCCAACTCCACCTGTATCCTCTATTTCCTCTCCTCCATTTTGTCCCCCTAAACCTTTACGAAGATCTACTAGGACTTCTAGACCCCCAGGTTGGTTACAAAACTTTATTTGTTCCCCTAAACTATCCTCCTCTTCCTCCCTTGCTCTTACCACTCCATATCCCCTTCATGATTCTCTTTCTTATTCCCATTTACCTTCACATACAGTTTTTTTTGCAAACTCAATTTCCAGCATAGTTGAACCCACTACTTACCATGAGGCAATTTTAGACAAGCGTTGGGTAGACGCTATGCAACAGGAATTCAAGCTTTGGAAGCTAATGTCAGTTGGGAGGTGGTTCCCCTCCCACCTGGTAAGCACCCTATTGGCTGCAAATGGGTATATCGAGTTACGTATAACTCTAATGGCACAGTTGAACGGTTTAAGGCTCGATTGGTTGCCAAGGGCTACAACCAGATAGAAGGAGTTGACTTTTAGGAGACTTTTTCTCCTGTGGCCAAAATGGTTACTGTTCGGACTATTATTGCTCTTGCCGCTGTGTATCATTGGCCCTTATATCATATGGATGTGTATAATGCTTTTTTGCAGGGTGATTTATCAGAGGAGGTTTATATGACACTTCCTGAGGGATTTGGCAACCAGGGGGAGAACATGGTATGTAGGTTGCTCAAATCTTTATATGGTTTGAAGCAAGCCTCTAGACAGTGGAATTTGAAGTTATGTGATGCTTTAGTTGCCAATGGTTATGTTCAGAGTAAGCATGATTATTCCCTGTTTACAAAAACGAAAGGGCATGATATAGTTATTCTTCTAATCTATGTGGATGATCTGTTGATAACTGGAAGTAATGATGTGCTGGTAGAAGATTTGAAAAAGATTTTGCATAAGAACTTCAAAATGAAGGATCTGGGAGATTTGAAGTTCTTTCTTGGTATTGAAGTACTTCGATCTAAATTTGGAATTGTTTTGAATCAAAGAAAATATGCTCTTGAGTTAATTGAAGATGCAGGTCTAGGGGGAGCAAAGCCTGCATTTACACCTTTGGAACAGAATCAGAAATTGACTTCTGTTGAGTATGATAAAGGCACAGAGTTACAAATTGATGATGATGAAATGACAGATGTAGCCTTGTATCAAAGGTTGATAGGGAGACTCTTGTATTTAACTCACACAAGGCCAGATATAGCTTATGGAGTACAACACTTGAGTCAGTTCATGCAGAAGCCAAAACATTCAGGCGGCTTTAAGAATTGTGCGTTATGTTAAGAAATGTCCAGGGAAAGGAATTTTCTTATCTGCCAATGGACATTTGGAATTGTCTGCTTACTGTGATTCTGACTAGGCCTCTTGTCCCATGACTAGAAAGTCAATTACAGGATTCTTTGTAAAATTGGGCGAATCATTGATTTCATGGAAGTCAAAGAGGCAGAGCATGATTTCTCGATCCTCAACAGAAGCTGAGTACAGGAGCATGGCCATTACTACTGCTGAGTTGGTATGGTTGTCAGGATTGCTTGAAGAACTGGGCATTAAGAGTGAAAGACCGGTTGTGCTATATTGTGATAGTCAAGCAACCTTGCAGATTGCAGCAAATCCTGTATATCATGAAAGAACGAAACACATCAAAATAGATTGTCACTTTGTACGTGAGAGAATTCAGTGTGGATTAATTCAAACTCAGCATGTTTCTACAAATAAGCAGATTGCAGATTTACTTATCAAAGGATTGGGAATACAGCAACATGAGTATCTCTTGTCCAAGTTGGGTGTTAAAGATGTATATGAACCCCCAACTTGAGGGGGAGTGAAGAAATGCAATTAGTTATGTAATTTGTTAGTTAGTAGCAGTTATTAGTCAGTTAGTTTTTTGTATTTAGGCTCTTTGTGTATATAGTCCAACTGATTGTACATAATGAAAAGTCCAGAAGAGCATTTTGATCTGGCTCCCAAAAAAAGTCTTCGTATCTTCTTTACTCTTATTATCTCATCTCCGACTATATTTTAACACACTGTAAAGTAGTATCCAGTGTCTTTCCATAAAAGGTCTACCAAATAAAATGTTAAAGTTATAACTGGTGCACTCTGACATGTATATTGCCTTCGAGATAGAGTCCATAGTTTGTAACAAGTATTTTTGTATTTTTATTGATGATATTACTTGCAAGACTTAGATCGTCATGCTAAAAACAAAAAGTTATATGTTTAAGACCCTTTGAAAATTTCATGAAATGCTGGAGAGGGAGACAAAGAGAAAGTTATAATGTCCCTGAACTAACATTGGAGACAAGTACACCACCAATGAATTTGATGGCTATTGTTTGAGACATGACATATGACATGAGAAGATAGAACATGTTACCTCACAACACAATAGTGCTACCGAGAGAATGAACAGAGCCATTATGAAAAAGGTTCAGTATATGCACTGAATGTCTAACCTACAAAAGTCTTCTTCGAGTGAGATGGCTCCAAAAATAGTATTTATGATCGGTAGAACTTTTTTGGTCCTTTAAGATCTTGATATTCCCAAGAGAGTGTGAAAAGAGAAGGATCTGACTTATACGCATAAGAGGGTATGTATATGCTTTTAAGCATATAGCAAAGTAGTAGAGAGATTGAATATGGATTTGAAGACTATTCCTCGTATATTTATTGGACATAGAGAAGAGGAGTTTGGATATAGTTTCTATGACCTGAAAAGTAGAAGGTTATCAAATTTTGACACTTAATCTTCTACAAACATGAGATGGGTGTAAATCTCATCAAAGAAGGCAATATTACTTCTAATAGTTTGCCTTTCGGTACTATGAATGCTTTTCTTATTTCTACTTCTATTGATCAGTCTACAGGTGAAGCTAACATATGATGGTGATGATCATGTGCAACTTGATGGAGATGAGCCACATGAGTCACTTTTGTGGATGATGTAGAAGAGGATCAAGCATAAACTTGCTAAAGTGTTAGAAGATGTCCAACTTCAAAGGTCAACTAGAGTGAAGAAACCTTCAACTAGATACCCAAGTTTAGAATATCTTCTAATCACTACTGAGGGGAAGCCAAAACATTTTCAAGAAGATCAGTCACTCAATGATAAAAACTTGTAGCTCAAGGCAATGCAAGAGGAGATGGATTCATTGGATAAGAATGGTACTGACATATTGACGAAGGTAGTTCTTAAGAGTAAACTTGAGCTTTGTAATAAGCTCCTCGGGATGATTTATAAGTGTTTAATGGGGTAGTAATACGATAATTGTTTTGGGTCTAATCCCTTTTTATAGTTGTTGTTCATATAAATACCAATAAATTTGGGCTCTAAAAGTGTTAGATGTCTTTATGGAAAAAAAGGGACAAAGATTGAGTGGTTTTAAGGTAGAAACTAATGATTGGAAGCGAGCACATGCCCACATCTAAGTTGCACTAGCCATATGGATGAACGTGTAAACTTCTGTAACCATGTAAAGTTGAATGATGATGTTTAAGGATAGACACGCCCTATGTCATTTATGGACATAATTGTGTCCGCTGACCATGTAAGTCACTGAAACTATGTATATTCATGATTTAAAGTTTTAAGGCATAAAAATAAAACAAGGTTACCACACATGGCCATGTGGGCAACTGTGTGCGGTTTAAAATTCTTATATTCTTAGATTTAAAATGCTTAAGATAGAAATATATGATGAAATAAGAGTTTTAGAATCTAAATAACGTTGTTCAACCACAATTTTATTGAATTTTGTTTTTTAGTATTAATTGGGAATAATATTGGTGTGTTTATATATATATATATATATATATATATATTCAATTTGTACTAAAACTTGGAAGTCTTTTAAAGAACTAGAAGAGAGATTAATAATAGTTGTTTTGTAAGGGGTTTTTTGAGTTAGAGTCAATAACTAAAAACATTAAAAAGCTTGTATCGTTCAGTGAATCATTCTTATTGGTTAAAAGTCATGTATTCAACTCATCTTCTAACCAATTTGATCTTTAGGGTGTTATTGCTTGAAATCCAATATAATGTGTATTCCTATGCACCATAAGGGAAGAAATAGAAGTTGGAAAGAAGCGTGTTTTCAGTCAGACACGTTGGAGATGTTTGGGCTAGAGAGGGAATGGAAGGTAACGAATGGGTTGGAGCACCCTGTTCCCTTTAGGGTGTTCCAACTCTACGCTACTTAATTTTGTCCATGTATTTGTATGGACCCCACATAAATGTGTGGATGAAATTTAATAGAACAGAGTAGGAACTGATTAACCGGAACAACGAATCTATTCCCGTGATGAATAATGTTGAAGGCTATGGAGCAACAGTTTTAAACAACAGTTCGGGCCATCCAAGAATCAATACTTTTGTAGCCTTTTTTTTTAGATATACAAAAGTAGTAGATGAGGGAATGGATAAGGAAAAAATTAATCCCATTAATCTTCTTGTTCTTAGGAAACTGTGAATTTCATATGGAAATGCAATCAAGTTTTGTATATATAATAGGTATATTGCATATTTTGCAACTTGTATTCATCTTTGTCTATTCTCATTGTTCTTTCAAGTAGCAATCGAAATGTAGGCTTTGAATGGCTAGAAATAAATATTTGGAACGGGCCAAGACTCAATTTTGGGCCTTCCTGGCTTTCCAAGTGCAGAAGGAAGAGATAAACTGTGGCCGACAATCAGTTTCCGCGGGGAACAAAAAGAAAAACACTTTGGCAGCATCATTATATTTTTAGCCAGATACAGTTTACAATGGATTGAGTGGATGTTGTTTGAAAAGCGATCGATACTACCTCTCTAATATAGAAACTATTTTTTTAAGTGTTATTCGTGACACAAGTCTTCTAAACATAGGGATGGTTGGAAAAAAAAAAGTGTATGAAGATAGTCAATTCATGGTTGCATTTGTATGTGTGGCACATGAGTAAGGACGAAAGCACTTCACCTAATCCTCCGTACAAGCCAGCATGCAAACAATAGAGGAGCTGGAAAGAGTTGTTAATGGATATCTATCTCACTATCTGTGGTTCCAGGAGCAAGGTATTGAAGTATTGCACCATCTGTGATTGTGTCTAATTACAGTTTAGATTTGATTAGGCACTTTAAGCTGAAAATGGGGAGCAAACAGTTAACTGTTGTCTGTCCCTGAGGTCATGAGCTTCCTGTCTTTACTTTCCTATCACTTAATAAAATATGTTATCTTGTCTTATATATAAAATGAAATTATAAAGAAAAGAATTAAATTAAAAATAATGCAAATTGATCAGAATTCAGAAACCTTACTTTTCTTATAGGATAAGGTAGAATCAATGCACTCCATATTGCAACTAAACATTGCAACTAAACAACAGAACAGAGAGAGGTGTCCCGATTACGTGCTTTTCTCAGAAAGAGCATCTCATTAGGTATTTGTTCGTTTAACGTCAACAGTTCTTCCACCATGGACTTAGTACAAGGAAGTTCAGTAGACGTGAATCTGTAGCCTTGCCTGAATGCAGAGGTAGCCTCAAAATAAAGGAAATTAGCCTATCAATCGCTGAATTAAACCAAATCAAGAGCAAGAACCGCCCATATAGCTGTAGTACAAGTCATTTCTATAAATGACATGAAGGATCCACACTATAATGATCGCTCGTGTCAACTTGCTCATCATATAAATTTTATCAAGTTCGGAAATCTATCATCGTAGACTAGGAATCAGTTCAATCCACATCTGGGTTAGGGAACGGAAACTTCATCACATAGTCCGAAATTGACACCATGTTTATTTCTTTACTGTCCTGCTGGAAATAAGACTGGACGTGGGTATACTGAAGAAATAGTTTGTCTGATTCAGCCACTTGCATGCCAACTCTGTTACAGTCCAGCTAAAGCGTGCACACCTAGCTAGTAGTTAGATAAGAAGGCTACAGTCTATACACATAAATTTGTCCTTATACAATCATAATTTGGTTGATGGGTATCATTCTTTTTCTCTTTAATCAACCCGTGTGTTCTTTGAGGGCCCTTTGAGCTGGTTCATGTTTCTTAGTTCTATGGTAGCCATTTGGCATTGTACTTTATAGACTATAGTAGTTTCCTGTTTGATCTTTTCCTTTTAGGTACTCTAGATTGTTTTTTCTTGTCCATAATGGCCACAGTTAAAAAGAGTCATAAACGTACAATCTGTTCTTTGACAGACAAGAACTTGAGGTTTTCCAGGCTTTGCCTACCTGAAATGATTTTTGTGGTGGTCCATTAAAATGTACAAGAACTTGTTCTGTCCCTTTTCCTGTAATCAACTTTGATTCATTCCTGTCTTCTGCGTTCGATCAACTCACAACTGTAGATTTTTATTTTTAATAATTGGTGCCACTGAGATCTGATCAAAGAGCAGGATGTGGTTTCAATGCACGAAAATTATCAATGGTTGAATGACTGAAAAGTAGGTTTCACGCCAAGTCAGTACTTATTAAAAGGTATTGATTTCATTTACATCCAAAACAGTGACTAATTCTTTTTTCTTTCCTCGGTACAGACCCACAACTAGAACCTGTTCGGTGAAAAGAATGGACTGACTCAGTCTCGCTGTGATCTAACGGTAGGCCTTCCATGTGGATTTGATATGTTTCTTGACAGAATCACTGTCCCGGGTCCCAACCAACACAGGGCATGAGTCGACGGACATTCCGAGCAGTTTGTGTAACTGTTCCAACTGTAAACATAGTCTAGCGTACTAGAATAAAGGTGTTGCTAAATCAAGATCTTGTGGTCTATTGGGGCATCATTCGGATAGATAGGGCAAGCACAATTTTAAGTGATATAAGTACAGTTATATTAAATTGTAGTATGGGGTTGAAAAAGGAATTGGCTGGCATTTTCAACTTGCAGACTTAATGATTATAACAGATTACCCGCCGTTCAAGTTTTCGGTAGAGTCTGTAGTTATGGACGTGGAATATATTGCAAATATATTGCATTTGCTGCTATTAATTAAGTGGCAAATTAGGAGGCACGCATTACTTGACATCGACCACAGTCCAATAATAACAAGGAGATGATCTATATTTTAGAGTTTATGATATGGCCTGAAATCTGATACAAGCCCACCAATCAATCCATGCATGTAAACTGCTTGTGATTTAGACGTGGAAATGAAGATCATTTATGCTTCTTTCTCTTTGCAAGTTCCAAAGGATTGGCATCTTTGATGACTTCAGGGAATAGATGCTCAATTCCAGTGACTAATTCCGTGAAAGAAAGCGAGGATCAAAAGAACTTGACCAGTGCATTTTTGTCATATGGTAGACCCAATTTCTGGAATTTAAACCAGAAATTGGATGGGTCTGCAAAATCGGAATCAAATCAATGCTATGTTGTTTAAAGAGAATTGTATAATTGTTTGATAGAGTTTGAAGTGGGGGTAGCAGCAGAAAGTAAGTTTATCAAAAGGAAAAAAAGAAGTCAGAAAGACTCAAGTAAGCCATAAATATATCACCTTCTAAAGAAAACCTTTACCTTCCAGGAAAACAAAATTATATGCATTTTGGTGAACAATGCTAAACAGTTCTTATTTCACGGGAAGATTTTGAGATCTGATCATAATTGAAACATGGGGACCAGTTTGCTTAACCATTTTCCAAACAAGAAATCTTCAGAAAACTACAACCTGGAAACGAAGAAATCCATGGTTTAGTAAGTTACATAGTTTTTTTTATTATTATTTGGATAAAGCGTTATGGTATGGATTAGATATATTAAACAGCAGAAATGGAATTCTCCAGCGCAATGTGACCTCTACAGTTAGGTTCTGATAATGGTCAATCCATTTCAACTCTGGAGTGCTGCAACTCATCATTGCAGATCTACTTTCCAAGTTTTTTCCCCGACTTTTCAGCAATAAAGCCAAAATCATGCTGGAAAAATAAGAAAGGTATATGAATAAACAGGAGAAGATGGTCAACTTTAGCAGAATAATTGAAGGCTTAGATCCAAAAAAAAAAGGGGGGGTTTTCTTCGGGAAAAACTTCTCCAGCAAATGGATAAGGGTAAGATGATACACATAAAAATTAATAACAAGCCACTGGCTTCTTCCTGAAAGGTGTTGCCTGTTGGCATCAACCACTGAAAACTCCCCACCCCATGATGACATGCCTAAACATCTTCACTTGACGCTTTTCCAAAAGGAACAATTGAAAGGTACAAAGAGAGTTCAAGTGACAAAAAGAGGTCGCAGGTTCTTAAGGAGTGCAATTAGTGAAAGAAAAAGTAGGGTAAAACCCTTTTAAATTCTAATCATATAACTTCTATGGTGGAAATAATCATGACTGCCCCAATTGAAAGGAGAAAAGGAGAAGAAAGAAAGGATTAAATTAAGGCAGGCACAAATGCGGACCATCACTCAGAATTTAATCTTTCAAGATAAAAGTGACTTTTTCAACGAGTAATTGCAGGGGGGCGGTGAACGTAAAGTACAAATAGTATAAGGGAATCATTATCATATAATTATGTTATGATTGGTGCCAAATATCCACTAGAGACGTCAGTTGCTTGACAAAGGGCAAATTATTACAAGGTTGTGGGGACGATCCTTGATGAACCTGTCAAGATATTTTCTATCAATAACTATTTCTGAGGAGCGAAATGTTTCAACTTTTTACAACAATTGTCTTCCCTTGAAGAACCAAGTTTGTCCATTTCATAATCATACAATAGCAGCCCAATAACACCGCAAAAGAGCCTTATGTTTCTGAATTGATGGTTTAACCACTTAATCTTCAAGGCAATAGTCACAGTTTTGATTTAGAACATCTAAAGCTTGAATGACCTGGATACGAATTTGTCAGCTCTGTGCTAGGACCAAAAAGCAAACAAGGACAGAATAGGAGCACCGAAAAACAAAAGAAGTTGCAGTCCATCTATGGTATTGGTAAGTTGCCGCTCAATCAATTCTGGTACTTTTTGAAACACTTATTACCATTTCACCTTGGTGAACTTGGAGCCAGGGTTTGCAACTTGAATAATTTCTAGCCTGTGAACTGGCAAGTTCAGGACTGGTAAAGTTGAACCAACGAAAGAAATAGACATGAAGAAGACCAGTGGTAAGAAAAAGTCAAGTATATACAGGTACTGCAAAACACAATGCTGAAAGGAATACAGTACATTCCATCACTTCATCCCACCATTACAAAGAGAGCAAAAAGACAGAAAATTTTACACCCGACACCCATTTCAGCATGTAAAAACAGACAAGATGAACATTGTATTTCCAATTGCAGAATCTCCTTTAGCTTCCCATAAAAAAGTAGAATCACTCACATCTCATCCTAAAAATCACAATCAACGGGTGCCACAAGATGGATTTTACAGAAACAAACAAAACTAACCATCCTGCTCATGGACCCCCTTGATTTTCATGCTTATTACGCTCTAGGATAATTAAACCCTGAATACAAGGTCTTTTGTTCTTTGGAGAGATTAACTGTACATGGAAAGGATTAAATGGAGCAATTTCCTAACAAAAGGGAGGAAAGTCGTGATCTTTATTTTTTTTTTTCTTTTCTTTGTTCCTTATTCTTTCTGAAGAACAATTGCCAAAGACTCCTGGCGACGAAACATCAGATGCCTGGCGATAAAGTCATCCACTGCACGCTGGAACTCCTCCTCACTCAACTCATCCTCTGGGCACTGCTTCTCGTCGGCTGATGTCACCATTTTCCGGCACTTTTGCGTCTCCAATCGTCGGAGTTTATGTTTAACCTTCTCCGAGCTTTTCCTCTTCACGTTATCCGACATTGTCCGGCGATAAACCTTTGGATGGTCTGAATCTGAGCCCAAGTCGGACTCAGAACCCGAGGACAAACCCATATCATAAAAATCATTGTTCCTTTCCTCGACACACGTGTTGGTTACTACATTCACTAGAGAGATGATCTCTTTATCCTGGTACAAAGTATCATCCGTCCCAAGAGACAGAGAAAGAGTTGTATGAGAAGGAGGATTCTCTGACAAGGACTTGGGACAACGATGTTCGCTGTTTTTAATGAACTCCTCGTAGAGTTCAGTCTCAGCATTGCTCGCGGCAGGATTCTCGCCGCAAAATCTCTTTGACTTTACGAATAGAGTGGCAACAATGGCGTTGCAGAGCATGAAAACAAACAGAGGATTAGAAACAATTCCGGCCACTCTCCTGAAAACCTCGCGGGAGATTCTGACGGCGAACGGAACACGAGTAGAGGCCCAAGAGAGAATTAGCAGAGCAAGACAAAACTCAATTACTCGAAACAACCTCGTCAAGTTCGGAAGCTGATTGTAACTCCGCATGGCGCTTGCTTTCTCTGCTTTTACGCTGTCAAAATCGGAAAAATCCATCCAATTCCAGAGATCCAAGAGAGAAAACGAAAAGGGTCGAGCAGGAAAAGTTGACAGGGTGAGGTTCTCGTGAGAAATGTCGACTAGGGTCGTTAGTTTACCGGGAAAATAGAGAGAAAACGGACAGGAAAATGGAGGAGACAGAGAATGGAATTGTTGAATGTGTAACAACAACTTCAAAGAGAGAACTGAACCCCGCTTGGCCGCAAATCTTTGCCTTTAATAGACTCCTCGCACGATCATGTTCTCGAAAAAACATATAAAAATTTGAATTTTTTAAGTTATATCGTATTTGTTCCCAAAATCAAGATGGGACCATTCTTCAGACAGAGCGTGGATTATAGCTGTTTAAAGTAGCTAACCAATTGACATGCTACGTGGATTATCAAAAATAAAAAAATCCTTTTGAAAATGCATTTTGGAATCATTTTTGAAATAATGAAATTAAAATATACACAAAATAATTTTATTTTACTGTTTTTTACAACTGGAAATTAAAAAAAAAAAAGAAAAAAACGACGTCGATGGTATGCGGGCTGGTGGAGGAGTAAATGTTAGTGCGTGTGATGGGATAAATAGGGTGTTTTCACGTGAGGGGTGCGGTTTCCTTAGACCCTAGACCCTGCACTTCTGCGAATGCTTACAGCTTTCTGTTCCGTCCACTTGCTTTGCTTGATCGAAATTATTTCTACACACGACCTATTCATTTCTTTTGAGATGGTACAAGTCAGGCCTCACTGGTTTTCCTTTTTTCGTTTTTCCCCTGTGACTATAATTTCAAAGTTTTACCCTTTCAAATTTAAGCTTGGTCCAAAGCATGATCGGTTTACCACACATCATATCATATGCTCCTAAGTAATAAGTGAGATTCAGTGGGACTCCTTTACTTGTCTCAGTCTCAAAACTCAAAAGGTGTATTATTAGGAAAGGAGGAATATCATATAGTATTTTCTATCATCTCTAAAACTAGCATAAAGTTTAATGATGACAAGCGCAATTAATATCTCTCTAAATAGAACTTAATGGTATGATCTATCTATAAGCACAAGCGAATGGAATTAGCACTGATCCACAAGTGGTACATGTAATATAAGAAATGTCAGCTTCACCGAATTCTGTAGATTTTTGACATGGAGATAGTGAAAGAGTACTTAACAAGAGTAATTACAAGCATCTGAAGTGAGGGAGAGAGAGGGAGAGAGAGGGAGGGAGAGCAGCATGCATGCGTGCACAAACTCCCTCGTGTAACACACAAGGATCGCTGTCCGTACAGTTCAGCAATTGGTTAGTGTTCTCACGTGGCTCTGAAAAACTTGCTGTACTAATCCTAACAGCAATAAGATCATTTTGACGGGGTTAAAATATATTGTATACTATTAATCAGTACTGTATAATAAATATTATACAATTTTCATATTTCCTTATTAGGGAACAGAACGTTTTTACTGTTGGAGAAAAGGGACTTGTCTGTTGTCAGACAGGCGATTGTGTGTTGCCTTCATTTCTTACACAACTTGTTTACAGAGTTCCGAGGCCGGGAGCCAGGACTTGTTTCAGCCTTATATTATAATTTATTTGAAAATTTTAAATACGATTCTTCTCTTTGTATGGAAAAGATAACAATGTGAGTTCTTTGAGGAGAACCAACAATAAAGTTTCCTGAAATTGAAGTTTGACTACATGCTATTATTCAAACTTCTTGCAAGATGTACATTTCTCAATGTGTTTTACCAGTTCCTGGAAAACAAAAATGAAAGTGAAACGACCAACGACCTGCGGAGCAGGAATTGTGGTCCATGGGGTATCTGCGAACTTGGATTCACTTTGCTGAAATTCAGCCCACTGTCTGTCTGTGAGTTCTGTGACTGAAGTTTCTAAAATAAGACTTGCAAGATTGGTCTCATGGTCCATGTTCTTTTTCTGCAACTCTGGCCCCTCATAAGTGTCAGATTGGAGATTTTTTAGTTTGATGGACGTGTCTTTACCGTCTCTTTTTCCAAGATACCAACTCTCCAACCCATCTCCTCCCTAAATGCGTCGCAACCCCTTCTTCTGTTTGGACCCCTACACCTGCAATGAATCTCATGTTGGCCTGTTTCACCCTACTATCAATGCTCTCCGCGATCTGTCCTCATTCTTTGTAATCTTTCATTTGTTCAAGTGTTCAATTGGTTTTTTGGCTCAAAGAACGAAGGATTACATCTTGAATGAATCCTAAAGGAAACGAAGAGTGATGATAGGTTCAAATCTTGATAGATGAGAATAAAAAAATTTGACAAATAAAAAAATGATTACTTGACCTCCAAATGAATTCTTTTGTATTCTAAAAAAAGATAGATGTAGAATTTATGGTCAAAAGATGGTTTTAAGTAAAATGTATATCTAGTTAGTATTAATTTATGCACTGATGTTCCTTATAAAGTGTTTTTTTCTCAATCACATTTAATTTAAACATGATAGACACGTAATCTGCAATATGCTACTTCCTAGCTTTATTCTTTGCTCCTTTTCATGTACGTTTGTCTCAATTATCAAATGTATTTGCTGCATTATTTACATTATCCTGAAAGAAGAAACAACATATTAGAGGTGAATAAGGTGCTAGTCCAGTGGTGGAAGTTTGTTTCCAAAGTTGCAGTCGACTAAAGAAGGAACTTTAGTTCCTTACTTCTGGCGTGGAAATTGATCTACTTGATCCTGATTTTCACACACGGGTCTTGATTGCCTGTAAAGGCCTTGTAGAATATGTGTAAAGTAAGCTCGAGATATTGATAACTTTGGGTGTGCTCTCGTGCCAAAATCAGCTCCATGAAAACTACTGACATTGACCTCATTGCTTTTCTCTGGCATTGGACCTCTTATCCCATTGGAGTCGCTCGACATTGGAAATATTCTTTTGGGTTATATCTTATTCATTCATACGCGGTTTGAGCGACAAAGAATCAATCCGAATGGAATCATTAACGTCATGAGGTATTGCTCTTTACTCTTTTAGCTATATCAATGCTCACTATTTGCATTTGTTCTTTTTTATAATGTAAAAACCCACAATAGATATATTCAAGTGTATACAGATTAAAATTTTGAGAGCACAGAAAAATTTGCAAAGCTCGCTTGCATCAAGTAGCACCAAGTTTGTAGATATTGAAAGAATGATTTCTAAAAACCTCAGTCTAAGTATTCAAACTGATGACTTCTAACACTAAAGGCTCTTTGACTATATGCATATATTGTACTATTGATTATAACGTTTTAGACGAGTTTAAAGGCATCATATCCACCGCGGGAATGTTGTTGAAATATAAGAGTAGGAGTTTGTCCCATATTAGAAAAAGAGATGAAAGAAGACAACATATAAGTCTAGTGGGCTACTCCACCTATCACCAATTGGTTTTAGGATGGAACCTCACTTGAGCTTGTATGTGGTCTAGCTTTCTTTCTCGTGTGGGCCCGTAGGCCCATTGTAAATTCTAACATGGTATCAGAGCGGGTTGCTCTTATGTTAGTCGTTAAC
>JAOTBA010000203.1:20830163-20843937 GCA_025629845.1 Erythroxylum squamatum
TTGACTCCACCAGAGAAAACGCCTGGCATTGTATACAAAGGAGATGTACCCAGATCACCGAAAGCCACACCAATGCACTGAAACGCAAGTTTCATTATAGTTCCCCAATCTGGTTCCTGCAGGGAACAACATAAACGAACATCAAACAAAACGTACGTAACGTACCTCAGATGGCTAATATGATAAAAACAAATAGACAGGTAGAGACGAATGCAGTACCGGACGCTTGAAGCTACCTCTGTTCCCATTCATCTCCAGATCAAACAAGTCATCTTGGAAATCCTCTTGTCGTCGCTCAGCTTCTCCTTGAGGACTCATCATTTCTACTCTTGGCTGATCCATAGAGTTGGACAAGCAAGTACTAGCTTGCTACTGGTTTCTTATATAAGTAGATAGTTTTCCTTTGTATTATGAGCGCCTGGGAAAGTGACAAACTTTTTCTTATTCCTATGTATAGTAATTTTATAGTGCAGGTTGTTTGATATCAAACGTGTATATAGGGTATATTGTTTGTTACGTAATTTGAAATTAAATTCTGATGAAATCCAATTCAATTGAGGTTTTAGTAAATCGTTAGAGTAATTTGATGAAACTGATGCCAGTTGAGAGTTCTTCTCCGAGCAAACTTTGCGACAGTCTTATCTAATCTTTTAAATAGATAACGATATCCTTGACTACATAACTCAAATACGAAAGGTCTGAGCTGATCCCATTTGGAATGGTCATACGCATTTTTTAACATACCAAAAGATATTAGACAATCTTAACCTTACGTAGTAAAGAGGCTGTTTTCGATAAATATTAACATTTCTCCGATTTAATTACAGGTTAATTTAAAAGATCTTATTTGTTACAAAATCTGAAAACCATTCTAATGAAATTTCAGTTAAATTGAAGTTTTAGTAAGTTGTCGAGTAATTTGATGAATCTGTTGCTCCAACTAAATTAAAATTTGTGACAATCTTATCAAATTCTTTTCCACTTCAAGTCAATCTCGTCTCTGATTCAAGAAGATGGATTAACTGACAAACTTCTAATAAAACTTAATAGCTCAAATAGAAGTACTAAGCAAGCATAACAGGCCACAGCTCCAGGGAGTCTTGTGTGGTACATAAACTAATGACTGATACAAAATACGGTCAACTCTTGTTACCTAAAAGGAAAAGAGAAACGAAGCATCCAAAGTGTATCGTAAATTGACATGTTACCATTGTCATCCTTGATACATGTCCAATTGTCACAATACTCGAATTTGTCCTCCATAGCCGTAGTGCTTCAGAAGTCCTTCGTCTTGTCGCCAGTTCTCTTTCACTTTCACTTCTATCTGCTTGAAGGATGAGTTTCAGTGGCTTAACAGATATGGCAAGATTAAAGAACGAACTATATTGGTAAACAATGTAGACCCCAAAACTGATGCAATCGGCTCAATAATCGGGTTTGCTTTCAGTTACCTCAAGATACACTTTCTTCTGCAAGAAATCTTCAATATCAAGCCGAGCAGCTGTAGCAAGTAATTTTCTTCTGAGAGTTTTTCTCAACAACAATCTCGACTTGTATGAAATCTTTTGCAGTAGGCCGAGCTTTGTAGTTTACAACATTGACCTACAGGATTCATGTGGAAAACAATGTTTCTAGCTAGACATCAACTCAAAGCAATTTCTTGGATGTTCTAATAGTTCTCTGAAAATACAAGCCAATTTTAGACATCACTTATACCTGACAAGCATAAGGGACTTCATTGCGAAATTGCATGAAGATCTTTTCTCTTACAATTTCAGCTACAAAAAACCTTTCTGGATGCTCACTAACAATATCCTGGCAACTTGTAAGCAACAGCAGCCTAATCATTTACTTGCACAAACATTCAACTCCTACTATATCCACTGAAAACTATTGAAACAGATAATTGATCTGACTTGCATGATGAAAAATGGTACACAAAATAGTACGTGAAAAAGACATAACACTGGCAGAATGAGCTTGACGAAGTTAAAATACTTCAAAGGGATGTATAGGTTACAGACTTAACGTTCATCACAGTTCATTTATAGACTGTTTCTAAATGCATGATAATATATTGAAGGAACACTGATGTGATAACAAGGATAACCATTAACCATTGACACCAAAAAGTAGAGGTGTATATTGTTAGAGAAGCCATGAAATATTTGACCCAAAAGTAAAAGATGAAAATCAATTATTTAAGTACCTTTGAGTAATATGCTGGCCCCAAGGGGAGCTTTGAAAGTATCCATTCCTTGACATCTTCCACCCCGTGACCATATTTTGCACTCACAGGTATGACCTCATCAACCTCTGTAAACTTCTCATACCACTAAAAAGAAGGTTTCATATATCAAGATTTCAAAGTTATGAAGAAAGTATTAGATCTAAGCTATCGTCTTCGAGGACTGACAACATAACTTCAGAAGACCAGAACTCACAAATGAAAACATAGGTTGAACAAGTTCTGACCTCAAGTTTCTTTGCAATTTCGCCAGGTTTAATCAGATCTTTCTTATTCAGTACCAGCAAGGTGGGCAGCTTCCCATTGATATTTCCTCCACCTTCCTCCAACACTTCATCAATCTAGAATCAAGAACGATTAACTAAAAGAAATGAAGCAAAAGAACTCCAGTAACATAGAAACAAACCTTTTGTGGGGGTTTGCATGCATCAACAATAATTAGGACACAATCAGCATCAATGGCAGCACTCCTAACGTTCTTCATCATCATAGAATCCAACTTATGCATTTTCTTCTCAATGACACCAGGAGTATCATAAAGTATCATCTGAAACCAAATCTTCATATCAAATAAATGCCATCAAGGATCTCAAAGTTGAAGGATAAATTTGTATAAAGACGCAGACAGAGACTCGGAGCAAGACATGCACATACATTTATATTGAGAGTAGAAGCATTATAAAAATGTCGCCTCAAAGCTTCTAAATGCCAGTCATGAAAAAGAACCAGGCATAATAAGTTAAAGGCCACTAATTCCCATTTCCCAAAGTAATAACAGAGTGATTACCATTGTCTGCAAGTTACAGTCAGATGGCTTAAGCATCAGTCTATCGCAGAATTGACCCAAGTACAAAAATCAACTCTCAAGCTCATTCATACAAAAGGGTATAACAATGCCTTGCAATACCATTTCTGAGTACCGGGGTTTCAGAAAATTATTTTGTCGATAGGTATGTAATGTGGAAAACAGAAACTAACAAGAAAAGAAAGCAATTGCAAACCTGGTAATCTGAGCCAGAACATATACCAAGTATACGATGCCTGGTAGTCTGAGGTTTATCCGTAACAATCGATAACTTCTGTCCAATCATTTGATTCGAAAGCGTACTCTTCCCAACATTCGGCTTCCCAAGAACCGCCACATATCCTGCACTTCTTTAACCACTCAAAAATAACAATATGTTTTCATTTCTCTTCCTAAAATCCAATTACAAATGCAAAAGCAGATAGAAAGGGAACAAAATTGAAGAAGGGTAACCAACCGCTTTTGTGACTGGGATCAGTAGAAAAATCAAGTTCCTCCATTTCATAATCATCGAGAACTGCCATGTTCCTATCAGGCTTCATACTCAGTGAAAGAAAACTAGACTCATCATTTCCACTTAAGCCCATTTCTTCTTCTTCGTCATCTTCCAAGTATTCATCATCGAATTCCTGCTCGCTAATCCATAAGTTTCGCTCACTACACAACGAAACGCTGTGTTTCCTATTTCTGCGAAATTGGAAACCTTTCCCGAGAGGTTGTGTCGAGGACGACCAACATCGGAACAGACATGAGGTTCTAAAAGAGTGAAACTTAATCAAACTGTCTATGGGAAGACTAAGAGTGAGGTTTAGAGTCAACTCCATTAACGGAGCGTTGGCCGAACAGAGTGCTCTCGCACGGTCACTGCATTACTGTACCGGTGGATAATCATAATATGTATCCTCTTACTCTTTATAACTAATGTCGTTTCACAATTTATTCAACATGGTCTTGGTGCGTTTTGACTTGGAATTCTTTATCCGCAAATTCGAACCTCGCTGCAACTAATTTGTCAAAACTAGCAGGTTGCGTAGTGGAGATTTAGAAATGTATAATGACCGGTTAATTTTGAGAATTAAAGAGTATGTAATTATAGGTTTTGTTATGAATAGTTAAATATGTAAGTAAATATTGTTAAAGTTAGAATTTGACGGAAAAAATTTGAAATGTATAAAGTAAAATTCGTTATAATATTTTAGTAAAAATATAATATTTGCAAAATTTGATATGAATTAAAATAAATTAATGAAAATTTAAAAAAAATTGATATATAAACAATCAACGAATATATAAATTAAAAAGAAATTACTATTTGAGCATAAATTATTATTTGAGCAAACAGAACACCAACAAGAGATCAACAATACAAAATGGAATTCTACACCGGCAACACATTATAGCTCTTTTATAACATGTATTTAACATTACTCTGACGGCTAGAATGTCATATAAAATAAGAAATTAGTTAAAAACTCTTTCTCTGAACATTCTCAGTTGATTCTAAAAATCTCTCTCTTTCTCTTCTTCACCTCTCTATTCATTTTATACAGACAAAATCACAGCAAACCACACGTTCATTACAAGTCAAGAAAATTTGACAACAGAAACCGGATCCTTGTCCATTTCACATAACATACATAGCTAAGAGAGTTAATATTGTATAAACAAACAATACAGTGATTCATTGGCTAATGCGAAGTAAATTTAGCCTGCTAATTCCTCTGCTATGGGAAATATAGGAACAATATCTACTGAATTCCTATTAGTTATCTAGAGCAACTTATGCAGAATTCAATCCACCAACATGCATGTTCATTTTAGTGAAGACATTTCGTAAAAGTTCTTGAAAATGCTGATAAAGTGGCCTGAACAATGAATTTATTTTCCTCAAGCATTCAAATGCATGTACAACTCATACCTGGACATTTTCTAATTTCCCCACAGCGAGTTTTAACGGTTTTGTCATTTTGCAGTATTTTTCAAGAGGTAAACTTGCAGCTGCTTTATCTACCTTTGTCTGTGTGGTAAGTACCTTCGTACTCAGGCTTTCAATTGCCCCTTTAATCTGTGAAGTGAAAATATTGCGAAAAGTTCATAATAATCTAGGCTTTTTGTTGCGGTCATCAACAGGAACATCTAAGGTCGGCGTCGATTCTGGTTCAGTTTCTTCGAATATTTTGTCAAGACATTGTCTAACTCTCGAAGAAGAAACAAAAATGTCTTCTGAAAATATAAAAAAACCAAAGTATATTAGTGATAGAGTATAAAAGTGAAGATCACCTTCTTTATAAGAATGTTGAACGAATAAATAATAACAAAGATTTTAGTGGACTTAAAAGTGTTTGAAAATGTTTAATATTAAATAACAATAGATGTGGCAATTTATTGACAGTGAATGAGTGAATAGTTCTTGACAGGTCAACTAATGTAATATACAACTTACAAAGGATGGATGTTCATAGGAAAAAACATAATAAATAGAATAAGTGATAGACAGTAATACAAGTCATGCTTAGGAACTCATAAGACATGAAAGTGATCACAAAACTGAGTTAGTATATGTTAAAATATAGTTATATAAAAACTGGTAAAAGTATAAGGAAAAGTTGAATAGACATATATGGATTAAAGCTCAAATTATAAAATGTAAACATTATTATGAAGTAGTTTGAAGGGTGAGATATAAAATGCTAGTAATAATGAATCTTTAACGAAAGGCATATACTTGGCTATTGCGAAGTGTGTTTAGAATTCATGATTGTGCTTTTTGGTGCAACCATGACCAAGAAAATTGAAAGTTATCAGCAGTTCTGGTTCATTATTAGTACACGGTTCATGTGATATGCGAGGGTTGAAAAAAAGGAAAGTTGAAATAGTTTGATGAATATAAATACGAAAAAAATGTTTGACTAAATAATGATAGGTACTTGAAATAATTGTAAGTTTCATTTCAGTATTGTTATTATCCCCTTGTTCGCTTAAAGTTGAACCTCCCTCTAATTCAGCATCATCAGTTTGGCCGTAATAGATAACAACGAAGTGTTGTCTTCCATCCGATGGTTGCATGTGAACAGGTTTGATATGAACGAGAAACGGTTTTGCTTTCAGGTTTGATATGAACGAGAAATGTTTTCGCTTTCAGTTCAGCATGGACTTTAGCAAAAGGAAGTTCAATACTCTTTTTACCAAAGAGAAAAATGTAAATCATTAATCATATAATAGAAATGTCATAAAAAATAATCAAATGTATTTTTATTAATAAGTATAAAAATATAACCTAGTTGTAATACTGCATAGCTTCAAGTGCACTGAAGTTCAAGAGATTTTCAACAAGTTCACCAAAAATGGATGTTGTGACAATTCCTGTGCTGTCAGTTAAATAAACATCATACCAACATCTACATTTACAAAGGAAAGTGAATGAGAAAATGTACATTTGAATAAATAAAGAATATCATAAAATTTTATTTAGAATTGATATGAACGATCTTAAACTTAAGTTAACATACAAGTATCCTAGGTATGTGTTAAAATCACATCAGGATATGATTTGAAGAGGACGCAAAAAGAACTTGATTGTTCATGACATGAGGGCCTTGTTCATCCTTTATTTTTAAAAAAAGACAAAAAAATTGAAAAGGAAAAAGGGAAGAAATGCCTGGGTTCAGCTGGATGTTTTTCCTTGCAAGAATTACATGTAAATGTAACCCCATATGTAGCTGCGGTTGAGTGAAAGCATTTTTTGCAGCTCATATACCAATATTTTTGCATAATGTGTTGAAAGGAAATACGAGCTTTAATACATGATGTCTGGAAAGATTCAAATAGATGTTCGTTAGGAATATTCAAATTAGATAGATAATATGTGAGAAAGAAAGTTCATAGAAGAATATAAAATCTATGTACCTTGTCGGTGGACTTTAAGAAAATGATCTTTGAAATTTTTTAATTTGATCCAAAAGATACATCAGGATTATACTTGAGGTAAGCCTGTTGGGTAACAGGGTCTTGTAGCTGCTTGTTATTTTGCTGCACCCTGAAAAAATGGTAATTATAAGTGTAAGCATAAAAACATCTTAAAATGTGTACAGAAGTTTATTTGTTGCAAGAGTAAAGATGGGATATGTGAAAGTACCAAATTTTAAAATCCGCAGCTTTTTGTATTAGCAGATCAATAAGAATTGCATAATCATCCCATGTGAATAATGCAACACCTAAATTCTTAAATGGTAAGCTAAAAAAGAAAATACAAGGATAAATATAAAAAATATAATAGTATGACGAAAATGAAAACAGAATTATCATTATAAAAGTGAACATTTAGCCTACGACACACAACCACTGGATAAGTATACAAGGCTTGTATAATTTGTTGGCCTTCATTTGCAACCAAAGCGTTCCACATTGACAGTATAATGGTTTGTTGTCTAATATAAAAACAAAAATTGTCAAAAGAATCAAATGTTATCGAAGTTCATTAGTTGCAGAGAATAATAGGGAATGCAACATATGTTGGCAAGAATTTTTGGACAGTCGAAACTTTGCCATCTTTGTTGATCTGCCTCACATCCAAAATTTTAATAACGACAGCCAAAATATCTATCATATGTTAAGGACAAGTGCAATAAGATGTAATGGAAAAAAATAAAAAGTTGTTGAGAGAAACAGATAAAAAATCTAACCAACTGATTTTTCCTTGTTATTAATGTACTTGATAAGATTCGCAAATGATGTATAGCTGAATTTGCTAGGTAGGATGTTGTCGTCATCAGTTATAGGCTCGACAATAGTGCGACTTGTAATGATCCATTGAACTTCCAAGTCTTCAACTTGGAATTGAGGTGGAATTGGCTTGACAATGGCATTAGAAATTATATATTTTTTATAGGGCTGCAAAATGGGGATCATTCTTTGGATACTATTGTTAAATATGATAACTTCAATGTGTGATCCCTGTTAAAAAAGCAAAATATTACTCTAGTGATAGAGAAAAGTAACAAATTGAAAATTTGACACATTGAAATACTCGAATATTGACCTAAAAATGGGTAACGACATTTCATAGAAAAAGGGTATAGCAATAGAAAAAAAACTTGAATATTTCATGAATTTAGTACTACTGTAAAGAGACTTATAGAAATTCCAATTTGATAGCCAGGTCAACGATTATTTTCTAAATATAGAGTTAATAATAAAGTTAATGGAAAAAGTAAAATTTTGAATGAAGAAAGTATAATTGTTATAGCTCTGAATAAAAAATGATAAACTTTTCTCTCCTAGATGGCTTGTTAGGTGATGTAGCAATTTGTTGTTTTTCTTGGATAGTAATTTTGCATAACCACCCTTCAGCACCATGTAAAATATCCTTGATCAATAAACGCTTCTCCATTCTACAAAAAAAATGGTTAAGAAAGTATTTGCATAATTTTCTAAATAGACTGAAACTAAATACACTTGAACAGAACAATCAATATACCTTTTGCTTATTTTATATGTTATAATTTATCCAACTGGAAAATTTCATGGAATACAATATTCCTTGTTTTGTGATAAATTTTTGAAGACTCAAAAGTGCCTGGAATACTTAGAAATTTAACCAATTCAGGAGTTTTAGCTCTTGACAAAGCAACATACATTTGTCCATGTGAAAATACGGGCCGGCGAAGAAAAATTCCTACATAATCAAGCGTATGGCACTGAAACACAAACGAATAGGGAACTGTGTTCTTACAAAAAGGTATCCCATTCTTTTCATTCTCAGAAGTCTGTAAAGGAATCTTAGGCATGAAAACTACTTTTCCTTTATGAGGTCCAAAAACAATTTCTGCAGAAATTGTGTGCTCTTTTAATTGTCTACATATCAATCTTGTGTCATTGCACAAACCCTCTGTTGGATTCAAATTTCTTAGGAGCATGATTGGACAGCCTTCTTTCAGTAATAATCTGTGAGGAGGTAGACCTTTAGGATTTAGAGAATTGAGAAAATCCTCATAATCTGCTTGATGTCTTCGGTCAACTGTTCTGTCAAAACTTATAGATGAGTCTAGATTTCCAGACAATTTATTGATCATCATGTCATTAATTTCATTAACACAATTGTTTATTGGACAGAGTACACTTCTATTTATCATTTGATATGGATTAGATGAATATATGCTTAAGTCAGGGAAGACGTTTTCAACTAACCTGGTGAAGTCAACCATGCATTAGAAAGACGTTTTAAAAAATTGTAAACAAACCATAAAATGGACAATAAACGATAAGTTATAAAAAAATACAACTTGTTCAGAGATTCATCCTTGTTATGATAAGGAATAACCAGTTGTTTGGGTAAGCAAATATGATCTTGCTCATCAACAAGTTCTATACCTTCTCTTACCCTTAATAAGAAATCGCAAAAAGCTAGATTTGATATAGCTATCATATTTATTGTTAAAGATAATTTACGCATGTGTGGCCAGAGATGTGAATTTATAAGATTTGAATCAATTAATTGTTCTTTTGTGGCTTGGTCTATAACGGGTAAAGTTTGACAAAAATAACTTCCAAAAACAACAATCTTTCCTCCAAAAGGCTTATTGGACTCCATAATATCTTAGAGAAAATCATCAAGTGCTTCAATGACTTCTCATTTTGCCATTGAAGCCTCATCCCATAAGATGAGACTGGATACAAATATCAGCTTTGCAATACTACTTTGCTTACTTAACTGACAAACTTTCTTCTTCGAAAAATCAAGTGGGGTCTTAAATCTTGAGTGTGTTATCCTACCACCAGGAAGGACCGATGTTGCAACACCTGATGTCAGAACAACAATTGCAACATGACTCTGTGATTGTAAAACTGCAAGAGGCGCTCTGTACAAGAAAGTCTTCCTGGTTCCACCCGGACCATCAATAAAAAAGTTGCTACCATTTGAACCAAAAACTAAATCTAAAATCAAATCAAATACGTATTTATGTTCCATATTCAACCTTGAATGTAATAACAAATCTTCTAGATCAATATGTATATTTTCTCACTTTGTATTTCTCTATTGAGATGCTCATGATAATCAACTGCAAAATCATATTCAATAAAATGATAATCACTAAAGCTCTTTCCCATTTGTTCTAGGGATCTTGTTAATATCCTGGAGGGTCATCCTTGTAACATCCTCCGATGTACATGCATTATCGGAGGAAGCATGCTAGTAATCAGAACAAAGATAGTCTTTGAATGTTTCCTAAAGTTACTTAGGATTCGTTGGTGAACAATAGAACATGAGCGTAGCAAATAAAAGTTTGAGCGAAGCTGGCATCTGAAATAAAACAGCTTCCTCTAAAGTTTGTTCTATATAAGAATCAGATGCTAGCAATCCTAATTTTAGTGTAGCCTCCCTAAAACAACTTGTTTTTTCACCATCAACAGTCAATAAGTGATCAAATGATATTAGTCCTCTAATATTCATAAGTAATAACCTTAGGTAATATCTCTCTTATTCTTTAGGGTCAACAGTAACTAACCTTCTTATAACTTTCTTTCGACTCCTTTCTGACCACGTTCTTGTTTTTGGGATCCAAACAAAATGTTTCGGAAAATCTTTATACAAACATCTCATCTCCTCAGCTTTTTTATTTATCAAATTCATTTTGAAAAATTCAGTTAACATTGTTCTTGAAAAGTCAAAATTTCTCAACAAATAGAACAAATCTGAATTTCTATCAAAGGAGATAGATTGTTGATCAAGAAGATGAACCTGAAGCACATAAACCGATGGACTAATCTCTGCTAGACGAAACTCATATATATGCCAAAAAGCTTTAGGAGGTGAAATCCAACGACCTTACTAGAAATTACTGATTTCATCAATATCAACAATGGTCTCTTGATCAGCAATACTAAAATTAACAAGATCATGGCCCTTGAAGACAAATTTATATAAGTACTTAACAAGCTTAACAGTAGAACATATTTCAACATTTATGTGGCAATCAATAAGGAGTAAAAGTTATGGACTATGAGAAACCACCCACTTATTATCTACCTCGTGCCTACAAATCTTTACTTTTCGGCCATCATCTCTACTTCTATAACAAGCATAATTGTCCTCACAATGGACAGTAAAAGGAGCAAATTTTTTTGGATAATGATTCTTGCACACATCATTTCTCATTCAACAGTTGTCTTTATTTATATGACCACAAGGACCATGGATCATATGCTTAATGACAAGAGAATATAACTGCAGATTTTCAACATGATCTGGTATTTCAGTAGATATGATTTAGTCATAAGATTATGGATTGAGCATTTTAGAATGCGGCTTAAGTATCAGCAACAAATGAGTATGAGGAAAACCAAACTTTTGAAACTCAATAACATAAACATATGCGGCAAACATGATGAATCTTGTGGCTTTTTATGAAACTTAAGGTTTCTTGAATCTCCTTCCACATTGGGTTACAAGTCATGGTGAGAAAAATGTCTAGTTTACCATACTTCTGTACTAGAGTCATCGCATCAAGATACCAACTTTTCATGTTCCTTGGACCACTGACAAACGAAGCTGGGAGCACAACTCGACAACCAATTTGATAACCTTCATTCTGACCAATGGCAATACTGTCCAAAACACCCTGTAATATCTTTGTCCTTATCTCATTTTGTATCTTTCTATGGAAATCAAGCTTGGATGTTTCAATCTTTATATAAGTACCCATAACAAATTGTTGAAGTAGCTGTAAGCTACGGAGCAACATTGATTCATCATGTTCTCTTATTTAGAGCCCATAACAATAATACTTTCTAGCAGAAACAGTGCCATCTTCGCAGTATTCTTGACCAACAACTAAAAATTATACAAACAAATTGAATAAATAAAAGCATAAGGTTAGACAACACTATAAAAATGAAACAGGAGAAGATAAACTTGCCTGCACTCTCCATAGTAAACAATTCAGATGGATGACTAAAAGAACTGAAATTAACGTCACATCCTTCATCTGGAGCATTGTTTCTCTTTCTCTTTGAAAATAGCCGCTTAATTCCACGATGCCATCTAGATTCACCACGAGGAAATAAAAGAGGATATTGAAGGGTGTCATAACAAGCATAATAAGATTGGATTCTATAACTTGTGCCCGAATGAGTATAAACTTGGATGTGAAGGCATATATCAATTCTTTCATTATCTATCTCAATCCATATATCAGCTACTTGTGATGCACTAGGAAGATTGTATACACATTAATCAAACTAGGATAACACTTTAAAACTATTGTAAGATTGTCAAGTATTGGAATGTCAAAGAAATAGAGTTGGATACCAAACACCTTATCAATTGTCGAAACTAAGTTGTCAAGAAAATGATAAACCTGACCTTAATACAATCGGATAAAATTATTAATATGTAATTGTTGTTCTTGATTGTATAATTATATAATAATCCTATTTGATATTTGTCATATTTAATTCTATATTAAATAATGATATTTTTCAAATAAATTGATGTAGTTAATGATAATTAAGTTTAAAACAATTTGATATTATGTTGGTAAATTATAATATATAATGAAAATTTACGGACACTAGTTATTAAAATGAACATAAATTTTAAGTTGAAATGAAGCTAATAATTTTGATACTAAAATATCATATGTATAACGTGATTGATAAGTTTATATGACTTCAATTTACCAAAGTCTCTCATGACACTAGTTAAAAAGTCATTGGAACTAACAGTTTATAATTTTTATAATAAAATATAATTAAATTATCAAATAACCAAATAATTATCAAATTATAAATATGATATAAAATCATAACAATAATTTAATTTTTTACTCTTTTAAATAAAAAATCAAACTTTTCACTTTTTATAAATATCATTTTAAAATAAATACATATTGAGAATTATTTGTAATAACTTTATTATAAAATTATATATTTACTAAATATGGTAAATTTCTGGTATGTTTAAAAGACTTCATATCTTAATTTATTTTTGCAAAATATTTTAATTTTTAATAAAATAATAGATGCTTTTATAATGTACCACGGTTCAGTCTTATATTTTAAAATATTTTACATTATAACTTGTTTAGATTCTTAAAAATAAATATATTCATATATAATATTGTCTATATATATTTTTGGCATGAAAAAATGTATTATGATGATATTGAATGAATAAAAGCAAATATATTTATTTTAAATTGAACATAAATTAGTGTTAAAAAATAATTGTACATATTTGATATTTATAAAATACAGTATATCTATTATCATCATTAAAATCTAACTAACTATTACAAAATTAGTAGTATCCAGAAATTATTAATCTAAAAATTAAGAATCATTTGATCGAGAACTTCTCATTTGTTGTTTATATATGTATATGTGTGTGTGTATTTATTTATTTGAATAATTATTACTTATAGTTTTATATATAAAGAGATATATATACATAATTTTTGAATTAATTACTATTAAATTAATATATGTTTTCCAAAATTCTACTTTTTGTCCACTACTTATGACCACAGAGTGATGTACTAAGGAAAAAAATGCAAAACAAGTTCCTCGTATCTTCTACAAAACATAATGAGAACGAACGAAGGATTAACATAGGCTTAATATAATATCACACACGTAACTGATGGCTGTCGAATCCACCAAAAATAAATCCCAAACACCAAACGAAAATAAATTGCGCACAGTGATAAATGGGGTCGATCCAC
>JAOTBA010000203.1:20862588-20878545 GCA_025629845.1 Erythroxylum squamatum
TGTTTTGGCATTATTTATTAATTGGACATATAAGATATTAGTTGGGTATTGACTTGGATTTAAAAGATATTTGAATAATGATTCAGTTGTGATAAAATTCTATTTTAAGTGGGACTCTTATTATGTGAAGGATTTATGCATATGTTGTATGCGGTATTAAGTTGGCTGTTGAGTTTTGGTAAATTGAAAATTGCAAATTGCGTGATGTAGGTAGACTCTCTCTAATTAATTGAGTTTGTGTCATACACGTTGATTATAAGCAGTTGCCGTGAATCTCTACGATGGATATTGCCCACATCTTTAATTCATAATAGGAGCCTTGTGTTGTGTTTATGAGCAAAAAAATACTGCTTGCGGCATATATGAAACAAGAAGTTGGATAACGTGTCTTGGGTGAAATTTATGATGTAATGAATATACATGTGTGGCAACCAAAGAGTAGCAGTATGTATTTTATTGTTGATTGAATTCAACGTTGCAGTGGACTCTTATTAATTGAAGCATTGCACTCATGATCTCCAATGTGTGCACGTTTCCCACCAATAGTGGAAGTGATTTTCTAATGTGACAAATATATGTGCATCTTGTGTTGAGTGAAAAAGTGTTACGAGAAAGTGAATGTTAGCTACTGTGCATTATGTGTCAGCTTATTAATTTTCCAGACTTGGTCTTCTGGGTTTCTGCGTGAGATATACATGGTGTGTGGAGTATTCCACATGAATTAATTGGAGTTGCTTAAGCTACACATTTAGCTTTGTGAAGTGGTTCTTGGGTGGACTGCTTTTCTATTATTGTTGCGACGATTTCCATATTCAATTCAGTGGAGCTCAACCTTTTGGGAAGTTGGCTTCTGTTTCTCAAGTGTATTATTATTTTGTTCTTAGTTGATTGATTACTTGAGTTGTTTATTTCTTATTTTTACTATCAAATATTGTTGAGAAAAATCTTCTGTTGAGGTTAGTACAAGGCGGTCGTATTATTGGGTTGATTGAGAAAATCCTCTGTTGAGGTTAACACGAGTCGGTCGTGTTATTGGGTGTGAAATTCTTTCACGGAAAGTGAGGTTGAGGGATAGTGTCAAGGATTGAGTGGTTTCGGCTCAATAAAGCCTTGGGTAAATCTATTGTACTTTCGTGAAAGTTATTAAGCTAGGTGAGGGCCCTGCAGACGTAGGCAAGGTGTGCCGAACTGCGTTACCAAATTTTTGATGTTTTTATTATTTCGGTTTAGCTTGTTTTATATCTTATTGGTGCCAAAAAAATTTGCGGATAGTTTGCGAAATAATTAACCTTCTCGGTTTTTTTCAAATTCTTTCCTTACCATTTTCTTGTAAAGGATTTGAACTCACTGCATCCTTAATCCAAAGACAAAGTAAAAACAATCTGTATAAGTGGCCAAGTATCACATCAACAAATAAAACTTCTTAACCATTTGCTAATCTACATGTTTCATTCCAACGTTGACATCAACATTTCGAACACCCTTTTACATTAATTTAGCAAAGCTTTTATCATCTAAAAAATTTCTTGTTTAAATTCACCTTCTGTTCATTGTGACTCATGCCTATGTAATAAAATTCACAAACTTCCTTTGGTTTCTTTCATTTGTTATATACTAACCAAAAAAGAAAAATAAGGCCTTATGATTTGGTAATTTAAGTTTGAAGAATAAGGAAAAGTAAGGATTTATAACTTAGAATAAAATAAGGATTTCCTAGTCTTACATTTTTCTTAAAGAGAAAAGATTTACTAGTATTGTAATAAATGGTGCTATCACGTTTAATAGTAAGTCACAACTTTTAAGAGCAAAATTTAATAGGGATAGAAGTGTAGAACATGAGTATTAGATGTCAAAGGAATTGTTGGTGCTTATTAATTAATTGTAATTGTATTCATAGAAACTAACAATAAATGGAGTTAATCTAATTCTACCTATATTCATTATTTGTTACTATGAATTTGTTGAGAAAATGAGACTATTTAACTACTACAATTACTAATAAGTCACATAAATTTTCAACCCACATGTTCCCATGAAATAAATGAGACTATTTAAATACTACAATTACTAATAAGTCACATAAATTTTCAACCCATATGTTCCCATGAAATAAATTTCTTTTACCAAAATCATCACAACCAATAAAAATCTCAATGGGCAAACAAATAGATAAAAATAATCAAATACACAAACTTTTATATAGACTCCCTAATGTAAAGAAGAAAAAATATAAGGCATGTATACAAGGAAGGTTACAAAATACTCAATTCCAACAATCACTAATGGGCACAAAACCGCCACCGCAAGAATTAATCAACAAATCACAAGAGAAGAGAATGAGTGAAAACATCACCCAAAAACAGTTTTGATGCAATAGTAATTTCTAGCAAACCAGAGTTGAAAATAAGATCTTCACAGTTTAGATTAAAGCCTAGATGTTCCCTATGTGCTGTCCGAAAATTGGCTTGATTAGACTATATTTAACCCTCGATCGATAAAGTTGATCAAAACTGTGCAACTAAAAAATACTACAAAAAATACAGCCCTCAAAACTCATGATTCTCTCTTTCTTTCATAGCTAATTGATCATGAGATATGAATAAATTAAAACCTTTTAAAAGGGTTCTCAGTAGTGGGCCAAAGAGCCTAACGGGTGCTCTTAAACAACAAAGGAACTTAAACAACAAAGGAACTTTGGGTTTTCCATATAAGAGGGACCAAAAAACAAAACAACAAATCTCGCCCACTTGACTATATGGAGGTAATCGTCATTCCAACAATCAAATGGCAAGTCCACTTTGGTAATGGTTTTTTCATTATGTCAGAAACATTATCATTAGTGTGAATTTTTTGTAGCTCAAGGAACCTAGTATCAAGAACATCTCTTATCCAGTGATACCTTACCTTGACGTGTTTCAACTTAGTATGAAATGTTGAAATCTTAACAAGATGTATTGCGTTTTGACTATCACAATAAAAAACATACCTCTTTTGTGTAAATTCAAGCTAACGAACAAAACACTTCATCAAAATAAACTCTTTACATGCCTCTGTTGCTGCAGTAAACTTAGATTTGTTTAGCACTCAACTTAAATTGCATGGCAAAAGGTGTACTTATTGGGTTAGCTTTGTCCATATTAAATCTCTCAATCTCTTTCTTGATGTATTCCTCTTGTAATAACCACAACCTCATAATCTTTATGTTGCAAATGATCCTCATACTTAGTATTTGCTTTGCTAGCTCAAAATCTTTCATTACAGAAACCTTGTTGAGCTCGCTCTTCAATCTAGCAATTCTTAATTTGTTTTGACCGATAATTGGAATGTCATTAATATATAACAATCAAATTATAAAGCCATAGTAATTTAAAGAAGTCTTTTGTAGCCTTTTTCCCACATAAAAAAATTAAAAATTTAGCGTCATTGTCAAGGGGCCTGCTTTAGGCCATACAAGCTCTTCTTTAATTTGTAAGCATAATCTTATTTGCCTTTTTACCTTGAAGCCTTCCAGTTGCTCCATATAAATGTCTTCTTTGAGGTTACCACGAGGAAAAGCTATCTTGACGTCTAATTGCTCAATCTCTATATCAAGACTACTTGATATACCCAAAACAACTCTAATAGAAGACATCTTGACAACCGGTGCAAAAACCTCTTCAAAATCTACTCCTTTCTTCTAATTACAACCTTTAACAACAAATTTATCTTTATACTGAGTTCATTTAGTAATCTTATCTTGCTTTAACTTTCCTACATAGTGTTTCTTTAAAGTTTTCTTCCCTTTAGGTAGCCTCACAAGGTCAAATGTATGATTATCATACAAGGACTTCATTTTCTCTTTATTGATGATTGTCTGGTCTTTAACAAATATCACTTCTTTGCTTTGAACCAATTTCTTCTCAACTGGATCATATAACTTATAGCCAAACTCATCTTAGCCATAGCCCATAAAGATGCATTAGTGTTAGTTAGGATCCAACCTTGATCTTTCATCTTTTAGCACATGTATATATGCCTTGGACCCAAACACACTCAAATCATCATAAAAAAACCCCTTACCAAACCAAACTTTGTTTGTGCCATCACCCAGGATTAACATACGCTATTATATAAAACATCTTAACCTAGAAACTTCTTAGCAATTTTGCTTTTGAAAGTAAATAAAAAACTCTCTCAATCAAAGCCCTATTCATCCATACAATATACCATTCAATTGAGGGGTCTTTTTAGGTGTTCAATAATGTCTAATACCTGTGACTTGCAAGAATCATCAAGTGATTCAATATGTTCTCCTTTGTCATTATAATGAAGGCATTTCAACTTTCTCCCATTTTGCCCTTCATCCAAAGCCTAAAATTACTTTAAAAACATCAGTGTCCTGATCTTTGAATTTCAAAGCATACACCCAAAACTTTCAAGAATAATAATTAATAAAAGTTACAAAGTAACGTGCACCACCAGGAGAATTTACCTTTAGCAGACCATAAACATTAAAATGAACTAAGACGAGCAAACTTGATTTTTTTAATGGAGGACTTTTCAAGATTTGTACTCTTCACTCTCGAAAACAAATTCTTTTTTATTAAACAATTCAGCCCCTTCTTATTCACTTGGCTTAAATATTTATGCCATGATTCTACTGGGTGCTCTACAATATGGACTTCATCCTTTGTGATTGAAGCTTGCATCATGTAAAGGCTTGAGTGCTTCTTCCCATAAGCAACCACTAACGAGCCTTTAGTAAGCTTCCATTGTCCTGTTTTTAAAAGTATTGCAAAAGCCTTCATTATTAAGCTTACCTATAGAGATCAAGTTCAAGTGAATGTTAGGTATATGCCTAACATTCTTAAGTAACATCCTTGCTCTAGTATCGGTTACTAAATAAACATCTCCAATCCTATGACCTTTAAGAAGCCATCGTTATCCATCTTCAATACCCCAAAATCACCTTTCATATAAAACGTGAAGCAATCCTTCCTCGATTGATCTCATGACTAAAAAAGTTACTAAATTCTCATAGTAAACACTGATGAGAGTAGAAGTATGATCATCATTATCTTGATCTTTCCTATTTTGCCTCTTATCTTGCTTATTGTTGCTAACTTTATCATCTCTCTTTCACTTGTAGCAAAACTTATGGATTTGACCCTTTTATCACAGTAATGATAGTACATATTTTTCTATCTTCCTTTGGATTGGTTGCAAACTCTGCTTACCATTATGAGCTTTGCTCTTGCTTTTCCCCTTATTTTTAGTACTAATTGGATTTTCAGATTGTGTTGACAAGCTAGTAGACTTCCTTCTCACCTCCTCATTTAATAGACCTATTTTAAAAAAATTAAGAGTCATTTTGCCATTAGAAGCACAATTGCCAAGAGTCATTCTGAAAGTGTCTCATGTATCTAAATCTGGCTGAGTACCAAGCAACAAAAGTCACTAAATTTCATCATCAAACTTGATCTTCATAACAAACAACTGTTATATAACACTCTCAAAATCATTCAAGTGATTAGACATAAGAGCACAATCTTTGTATTTCAAGTCCATCAGCTTCTTGATCATATACAACTTATTATTCTCAATCTTAACTAGCATACAAAGATTCAAATTTATCCCACAAAGTCTTTCCATAAGACTCATTGTTAATATAGTTGAGAACATTATCATTTACCCATTGACGAAATATATGCATAAACCTATTGATGCTCAAAAATTCACTATTCATCATTTTTGTCAGCAGACTTTTCCTTGCTAACATCGATAAGTGCCATCTCTTGACATATAGCAAGTCTTTCATCTTCCATTTCCAATGGTGATAGTTAGTACCATTCAAACTAACCATCCTACTTATGTTGACGCTTGTATCTATGGTTCAAACAAATCAACATATAAACCATAACTCGGATAGCAATTGTTGAGAAAAAGAGGCTATTTAACTAATACAATTGTTAGTAAGTCACAAACTTGTTCAACCCAAATGTTCCCATGAAACTAATTTCTTATACCAAAATCAAGACAACTAGTGTAAATCTCAATGGGCAGAAAAATAGATAAAAATAATCAAACAACCACAAGATCAAAGAGATACAAAGTTTTATGTAGAAAACCTCCTCAATGCAAAGAGGAAAATACGGGACACTAAGTCCACCAAATTGCTCTACTATAATCAATAATGATTATAAAATACCAAATTCCAACAATTTGAGTACAAAACTCATGTTGTAAGAATCAATCAACAAAACACAAAAGAAGAAAAAGGGTGAAAACATTACCAAAAAATAGGAGTTCAATGTAGTAGTAATTTCTAGCAAACTAGAATAACAAACAAGATCTCCACCGTCCAAATATAATGCTTGGGGGATCAGACCACATTTAATCCTTGATTAAGTTAATAAAAAATGTGTTGTTGAAATAGCTCAAAATTACATCCCTTAAAACTCAAAGATTAAGAAATAACTATAAAACCAGTTATAAATAAATACGTATACAAAACATCAATTAAAATAAAAAACAAAAACTAAATCACTTCACTCCCTAACAATGGTGTAAAAATTATTGATACACATCCAACACACTAGAAATTAAAACTTAATTTTGTATAACTAAATTTGAAATAGTGGTAAGCAAGGATCGTATCCACAGAGAGTGTGTGTTTAACTTTTGTTATGAATAAACAAATGTCCAGGATTGAGGGAGGGGGGTTTCGTTGAATCCGAATAATAAAATAAAGTAAAACTAAACTGTTGAATCTCTTTCTTTCACGATTGTAATGTGAAACAATTAAGCCCCCTTAAAAGGATTCTCATTTTAAGCCAAAGAGCCTAATGAGCTGCACCCATTAAATTAAATTTGAAGGGTTCAGGATCAAGCCTAGAATGCCATAAAAGCAGAAAATAAATCTCTATCTCCACTCCCTCAGCTCATAACTTTATAGTCTGCCATGAATTTGGATTAATATTCGGCTATTAGCAAATTACAGCCATTATTTGATCATCAAATTTAATATTAGCGAGTGGTTTCTTCAAAAAAAAATTATGATAATTTAATAATATTTAGGCCTTGTTTGATAAATGACTTATCAACCATTTTTTTAGTAGATTTGAAAGGTTTTAGTTGTTTGACTATATCAAACCTTTGATAATTATGTTTGGTAATCAGCTGATTAGGTTGACAGATTAAACTCAATCCGCTGATTTTGAAAACGCTACTATGATGAGCGTTTTCCTTTAGCGGCTGAGAAATTAAGGGACTAAATGACTATTATATCTAAAAGTTATTACAAATTACTCAATGAGATAGAGACAGAGATATAGATAGAAATAGAGATAGAAATATAAATTTGACTTAATTTATATAAATTTTAAAAAGTTAGTCATTAAATTAAAATTTTGAAAAAATTTAATGCTTTTAAATTTTTATCTCTAATTATATTACATTAATTACTTTTGTATTAACCTGATATTTGGATCCCCTTTTATATCAATATTTAGTATATAATATTATTATCATTTGTATATTGTGCTTAATTCAATTCAATTTAATCTACAATTAAATTGTCAAATTTAAATTAATTATTTTTATCTAACTTTAAATTTTAAGAGATTAATACAAACAGTTTTTTTCTAAATAATTTTATTTTAATTTAATATATTAAAAATGATGATGTTGACTTCTTTTACTTTTTAAATTTTTATGAAAATATTCAAAGAATATTAAGATATAAATAGCTATTACGCATGTCCTTATAAATCTTTTTTTAATTTATACTCTCATAAGTTATTTTACACGTAAACAACTAACACTAAACATTTAATTTTATCAAACATCTTTAAATAAACAGTTGATGTTATCATCTGATCAAATTAATTATTTAATCCGCAACTAGCTAACCGCTTATAGAATTAACTAATAACTAATGCAATCTGTTGATTATCAAACAAAATCTTATTTTAATTTGAATTTTTAATAAAATGTTTAAAATTAAAATTATATCTTTTATCCTTTTTTTGTTTTTTGTTTCGCCGAGTATCTTCCCCCTCGCTATTTCATGTTCAAGGGGTCGGGCGTCGATTTTGAGCCACGTCTACGTGATACGACTTTTCCTCTTTCAATCCTTTCATCTACGGCTTCAATCCTTTTATCGTGGGTCCCACATAATGGACGGATCAGATGCAGTGGCACAGTATTGGTCCACAAAGTGGACCAGAGGATCTGGTCCCTTCACTACAATATCCAGAAGAAAACAACAAACGATGGCAACAATTGTAATTTCATCTTCTTCACCGTGCACTGAAACCTCCAAACCATAACCTTGACCGTTATCGGCGATCGTCCGGCCACTCACCGCCGACTTGCAATCCGTACACGAGTCACTCTTATTTTCAGATTCCGTCGCTAACTGGTATTCACTTACTTATCTGTTTTGTTATCAGAAAAAAATGAAAATTGAATCAATTAGAAACTTTTAATTTATTTTTCCATTATTTTTGTTGGGTATCATTGAGAGATAATTGTTTGATATTTTCTTTATTTTCTTAGTAATCAAACGGACATCGTTACTCTATAATCTTAAAAGCCTTCTATTTATTTTGTTTGTTGTTTGTTATCAATCTTGTTGATTGTGTTTCTGGATTGTTTGGTGATATTAATCTTTTCTTAGGGATTGATTGATCCTTTGACAGGGAAAGCAGCAATCTTAAATTTCATGGAGGAGCAAGGAAGTGAAATTGTGGCGCAGTATGTTAAATGGAAAACCGAAGTTTCGAGGGCATTTCAGTACTATCTTGATAGATGGAGTCCTCATCAGTTGGAGAGGTGGGTTGGGACATTGATGGTGGCCGTGTTCTACGTTTTAAGAGTTTACTATGTTCAAGGGTTTTACGTTATTTCGTATGGGTTAGGCATCTATGTCTTGAATCTTTTGATTGGTTTTCTTTCGCCCAAAGTTGATCCTGAGCTAGAAGCTCTTGATGGGGCTTCTCTGCCAACTACAGGTTCTGATGAGTTCAAGCCTTTCATTCGCCGTTTACCTGAGTTTAAGTTCTGGTAAGCTGTTTGTTTATTAATTTTACTGTCACAATCATTTTTTTCAGCTATGTTCTACTGTCTTCAACATCGTCCAATTATCAAAACATTTGAGTTTAAGCTTCTCTAGGAATGCCTCATTTTACTGTGGAATCAGTTTTCATGGAATTTAATCTCAAGTACTTGTATACGCTGTTGGTGCCTTTTTGGTTGGAAGAGAAGACATTTTGCAATTTTCTGTTGGTAGTTCGAGCAATATAACTTCTATATGCAAAGGGGTTTTACTTCGTAGCTTGTTTTGAGGCTCTGGCCTCTGAAGAAGAAAAAGAAGATTTGAAAAGTTTTGACTTACCACACTCTTCTTGAAGTGCGGAGGTTATCATTTTGCCTTTATTGCTTTGGTCTTTAATGCTTGAGCCTCACTAACAGTATTGGCCTATTGGGTTACTTGTAGGTTTTGTGTAAAAATAAATGGATTTTATTTAAATTTGCTCAATCGCGATCAAATTAAATTTGTTTTTCTTGGCTTGGTCAACTAGTCCTTATTAGCTTTAGCTTTGGTTCTGCCACAAAGCCTTTTCAGTTACCTTTTTGTTTGTAATATTTCCTGCAGTAGGTAGTTTCTAAATGTGCTGATATTAAAATTTTACTTGGTGGTGGTTTCAGGTATGCTATTACAAAAGCCTTTGTTGTGGCTTTTGTCTTGACCTTCTTTTCTGTGTTGGATGTGCCAGTTTTCTGGCCAATCCTGTTGTGCTACTGGATTGTCCTGTTCTTCCTTACAATGAAACGCCAAATACTCCATATGATCAAGTACAAATATGTCCCTTTAGATATCGGGAAGCAGGTACTGAATTCCCAAAAGTCCCAATCACGATGCAATATTCAATGAATGTTGTTTTGAGTTTCCTTTCCTGTTCTTTCTTTTCTGGATAGTGCTTTTGCGTATGTTATTCTTGCTCCAGTAGTTTGACATTGTGTTTTCTTCGTATGACAGAGGTACACTGGAAACAAGTCATCAAGTAGCGGTATGGCTAGGGACTAAAAGCCACAGAAGCAGTGTAACTGATGAATTAACCATAGCTACATTTGATTAGTACAAAAAACAAGTTCTTCAGGTCTTGTTAGTATGTTGAACATGTGAACCAAAAACTTCGTTTACACTCCAGCTTCTCATGTGAAGCACGGCGAGATCTTTCGAAAACTTTGTATATAGAATCATTGCCATAATTTTGATTTTGGTTAGAGATGATCGTCCATTTTCTTTGACAGTTTAGATACCATCGGTTTCCAGCCCAAATTATTAATGATAATTTGTTATCTAGACCATTTGCATGTATGAAAGCTGTAGAAGATAAACCTAGTGGCCGAAAAATTAAACCTAGAAACCTGCTTTGACGTCTGACCACCTGCAAGTCATGTGATCTGTTTCGTGATTTTCCCCTGAACCAAGTCTTGTTTGCACCGTTACGAACTTGATTGATGTTCGTTAGATATATAACGAACATCAATTGTGATTTAGTACCTGAGGAAGTTTTGACTGCAATTCTCCCCTTGCCTTTGACAACACTAGAATCTCAGCTACCAATTCTAACTCTGTAAACAAAAGTTCTATCAAGCTAGTTGAAAAGCTTGATTCATGATCATTATTACATAACAATAAATAATATTTTGTTAAGCTTTTCAAATTTAAATTTAGCACCACTTAATTACCTATGCAGTCCTATGTTCAATCAACTTTATCTAGTTGCTAAGACATATCCAGTAAGAATTTCCTAGTCCCACATCCACGGAATTGAATATCATTACACTGTTTGTAGACACAGATTCTTAACATTTCTCCGACAACACTAATTGTTTTGTACACACAAGTTCTTAAACATTTCTCGGACAATACTAATTGCAGGTAGCTACAGCTTTTGTTGAATGGAATTTACATAATAGAATTGCATCTTATTAAATAAAATTAGTACAGAAAAATTAAGGGCAAAAATGATTATCATGTTTTCTCTGTTGAGTGGCTCCCAACATTTAGGACATGAATAACACTCCAGAAGGACTTTTACCTTTTCTTGATCTTGAACTTACAAGGAAATGAATTTAATGGAAGTCGTTCCAGGCCAATACCACATTAAAGATGTATCAGTTGTGCAGAAGTTTTCCTTTTCAGATGGCTAAGTTAAGCTCACTCATTTGAGGAGCATGTGTCTCCATTGGCAAGTTTCACTTCCAGCATTACCAAAATCAACTTCATAGACAACATCATGCAGCTAGAACTCTTAATTTTGAATGCCACATGGTAAAATCAAAAGCAGCTCCACAGGTACTACTCGTAATTGCGGGTTACAGAACTCCTCCTATGTATGCTCATGAACTTGGCCAGAAATTCTGCAGGTTGGAAGTGGATGATCAATCTACTAACCATACGCAAATGACTCGTTAGACTGAAATTTCAGGTTTAAAGACGGAGTTGAAGAATTCTAAGGGTGGATACTTCTTGTAGGTGTATAATTTCCTGTGTTCTGTGCCATCTTATGTTTTGGAGTATGATGGTCATTTTACCTTCTAGTTTGAGCAATGCAGTTGTTCCTGTAGGGAGCCTTTTATCCTGTAAATGACAACCATATGGTCAGTTTCGTTCTGTGTGGAGACAAAATGAGGAAGGGGAGATTACTTACATAATAAGCTTGCCAGTAATAGACTTCCCTTTTTGAAGCGGCCTTAACTCTCTTAAGAAATTGTTCTACAAGTTTCTGTTCGTTAGAACCATACCCCCGTCAGAGATGTTCTTACTATAGGAAGTAGTGTTGTAAGGGTTAATGAACTCATTTATTCATGTAGGAAATGTCAATATATATACACGTACAGCAGTATATGAGTGTATTCAAAATTGATACTATCTGATCCTATATACAGAAGATTGTGATAACACTAGATCTATTTAAACATAAATTTGCTCTATCTTATCTGAATAGCTACATTAAACTGGTGGACTTGGGCTGTACATAAAATGGGCTTGCAGATGCTTGAGATGTGGAGGAGTAACCTAATACGGCCCCTCAAGCTGGTGGGCGGCAACGAACACCAAGCTTGATCTTTTGTCGGTGAAAGGGTTGTCTGGAGAGGGGTTTTGTGAGACAGTCAGCTGTCTGATCGGCAGCGGATACGTGAGAGACACGGAGAGCCCCAGTTTGGACCAGATCGCGAATGAAATGGAAGTCGATTGCGACGTGTTTCATCCGAGAATGGAAGATCGGGTTGGAGATGAGTTGGGTGGCTCCGATGTTGTCACAGTAGATCACCGGAGGGTGTGGCAACCCGATTCGTAGTTCAGTGAGAAGGTTGCGGATCCAAGTTAGCTCAGCAGTCATATTGGCGACGGCCTTATATTCAGCCTCCGTGGATGACCTAGCTACAGATCTCTACTTTTTGGAGCTCCAGGACACCGGGTTTTGGCCTAGAAAGACAATAAAGGCACCAGTGGAGCGGTAGGTGTCCTTGTCTCCTCCTCAATCGGCGTCAGAGAAGGCATGAAGATTCAGATTGGAGCTGCGGAAAAGTTGAATACCTTCATCAATAGTTCCGGCGAGATACCGAAGGAGTCTTTTAACAGCCAACCAGTGCTCAGTAGTGGGACAATGATTGAACTGGGATAGTTTATTCACAGCAAAGGCAATATCCGGTCTGGTGAGTAACAGGTACTGTAGACTTCCGATTATTCTGCGATATTCACTTGCATCTTGTAATTGTGTGCTTGAGTGTATAGTCAGAGTCGAATGGCTTGCCATAGGTGTGAGTACTGGTTTGGCTTCATGCATTTTTGTGTCATATAGTAAATCAGTGATGTACTTTCGTTGAGATAGTAAGAGGCCTTGGTCATTTCGGAGAACCTCAATACCAAGGAAATAGGACAGACTTCCTAAATCCTTAATGGAGAACTTCTCAGCTAGAAGACTGATGTAGTGATTAAGTAGAGTGATATTATTACCTGTGACAATAATATCATCTACATAGACAATAAGGATAACTATACCATTCGATGTGTGATTGAGGAAAAGAGACGTATCTGAGTGTGAATTGGTGAATCCAGATTGAAGCAGAAACTGTTTGAGTGCTTGGTACCATGCTCTTGGTGCTTGCTTAAGGCCATAGATAGCTTTCTTTAGTTGGCATACATGATGTGGTTTGTCTGAATCAATGAAGCCCTTGGGCTGTGCCATGTATACTGTATCTGTTAGTGGACCCTGTAAAAATGCATTATTCACATCTAGTTGACGTAATTCCCAGCCATTTGAGACAGCTATGCTGAGAATGAGTCTAATAGTTGATGGTTTGACAACAGGGCTGAAGGTTTCAGCATAGTCAATGCCAGGGCGTTGATGAAATCCTTTGGCAACGAGGCGAGCTTTGTACTTTTCAATGGACCCATCTGAGTGGCGCTTTATTCTGAAGATCCATTTGCAGCCTACAAGGTTTTGGGCGGCCTCAGGTGGAACTAGCTCCCAGGTACCATTCTTGACCAATGCATTGAATTCTTCTGAGCACGCTTTGCGCCATTTGTGATCCTTTAGAGCTTGAGATATACATGTTGGTTCAACATTTGCATTACCTTGTAACTGTGTTGTAAGACTGAGCTTTTGAATAGGCTTACGAATGTGATTCTTTCCTCTAGTGACCATCGGATGAGTGGAGACTGTAGAAGGATGATGCACTTGGGCTGGTCCACTATCTTCTCTTGAGGAGGAACTAGCAACAGGAAGTGCCACACTCTCAGGGGCAGCCCCAAGGGGAGGGGAGGATTCTGTAGGAGAAGAAGGAGTAGATGGTGGAATAGGCAGTGGAGGTGGAAGCCAAGTAGCTATGGGATCAGCAGAAGGTTGAGGTGGCGTATGTAATGAGTTTGCAAAGGGGAACACAGATTCCACAAATGTGACATGACGAGAGGTGTAAAGGCGAGATGTGGTGGTATCAAGACACTGATAGCTGCTCTGGGAAGGTGAGTAGCCTACAAACACACACGGTTTTTACTTGGGTTCTAATTTGTTATTTGTGTAGGGCTTTAACCAGGGGTAACATAAGCAGCCAAAGATTCTAAGTTTAGTGTAGTTGGGACTTGTGCGAAATAAGCAGTAATGGGGGGTGGACATGTTTAGAGTGGCAGTAGGCATGCGATTGATTAGATAGACTGCTGTGGAGAAAGCTTGTGGCCAATAGGATGAGGGCATGGATGCATGACTGAGGAGGGTTAAACCAGTCTCAACAATGTGTCTATGTTTTCGTTCGGCTATGCCATTATGTTCAGGTGTATGGGGTGGTGTGGTTCGAAAGGAAATGCCATTTGTGGATAAAAAATCAGTGAGGGCTAGAAATTCTCCCCCATTGTCTGTGTATAAAGTTTTGATAGATGTATCAAAGAATTTTTCAACAATAGCTTTGAACCTAAGAAAGATAGGATGCACATCAGATTTTCTGTGTAATGGATAGAGCCATGTATATTTTGTGTAATGATCGATGAAAAGAACATAATATTTGTAATTTTCATGAGAATAAATAGGGGAAGTCCATACATCCGAAAAGATAACATCCAGGGGCTTTGAAGACACAAGAGTGGAGTTGAAAAAAGGTAATTTGTGACTTTTATTGATCATGCATGCATTACAATGAGTAGAAGATAAGGGTGAGCTATTACTGAAATGAATGTTATGCTTAGATAGAATGTGATTAACAATCGGTTTTGCAGGGTGTCCTAGTCTAGAATGCCAATCAGGGATGGTTGCGAGAGTGGTGGAGAGGGCAAGCTTGGGAGAGGATGATGCTGGCCAGACATAGAGTCCATTGTTAGGTGCCCCCTTGAGAAGTGTGGTCCCTGTGGTCAGATCCTTCACAAGAAAAGAAAAAGGTGAGAAAGTAACAGAAACCTTGTTGGAAGCACACAATTGATAAACTGAAATTAAGTTTTGTTTCATTGCAGGCACACATAAGACTTTATCCAAGGAGAGTGTTCGGTGAGCAGCATGTAGTGTACCACTGCCTTTATGGCTGATGTGAAGTCCGGAGCCATCTCCAATGAGGATATCTTCTGGTCCTGTATAGGGGGTATGCATAGCAAGATTTTGAAGATCAGTGGTCACATGATGAGAAGCTCCAGAATCAAGGATCCACGGGTCTTGGTTGGAGGCAGCAGCAAAGTTGGCGGTTGGGGAGGAGGATGGAGGACCAGCAGAGACAATTCGAAAGGAAGGACAGCGTTTGGCACTATGGCCCTGGACTCCACAGATCTGACACTTACCCAGGTATGGTCTTGGTTGGTATTGAGTATTGGATGGAATCCAATTGTGATTGTTTGCAGAGGAGTTGGGAGAGGGAGACTGCAACTGACCATGGGAAGAACGAAAATGGGCTTGATTGTGGTTCTGAAAATGATGGGGCTGGGTGGGCTGGTTTTGCTGCTGGCGCCATCTGGGTATGTCCTGATTATGGTGAGTGTAATGTTGCTTTTTACCTCCTGACCTATTGGTGTAGTTAGCTGTGGCAGGAAAATGGGTGGTGATTGGTGTAGAAAGCTCAGCTTCAGCAATGATAAGCTTCTCATGGAGCTCATCAAAGGAGATAGGAGTATCTCTAGCATTGATGGTTCGAATGATGTCATTGTATTCCTCACCTAGGCCATCAAGAACTTTATCAGTGATGTCCTCAGGATCCATTGGTGCATGCAGAAACAGAAGTTCATCGGTTTTAGTCTTGATGGCCTGCATATAGTCAGTGATGGAGAGCTGTCCCTTGGTAAGTTTCTTGAGCTGCATTTTGACTTGCTTTAGTTTTCCTCTTGATGCTTGTGCATAGGTTTTGGCTAGAATATCCCAAGCTTCCTTCGAAGTATGGGCAGTGGCTATGAATGGAATGATGGTTGGTGACAAAGCACCAATGATGGCA
>JAOTBA010000203.1:20897129-20913578 GCA_025629845.1 Erythroxylum squamatum
CTAAGGACAATCCTGCTGACATGTTTACGAAGGTTCTTCCAGTTTACAAGTTCAAGCAGTGCTTGGACTTGATTGGCATTTATAGTTGGTGATATAGCCCTTTTAGGGCATTGTCGGAGAAGGTAGAGCAGATCACTAATTATTCGGGACCAAATCAAGGTGGAGATTTGTTGCATGCACATGCTTTGGCCCTTCCAATAAGTCCAAAGTGGCTGGCTATTGGTTGCATGCCTCTTCCATTTAGTCAGCAATGTTAGTCCAAAGTGACTGGCTATTGGTTGCATGCCTCTTCCATTTATTCAACAATTATGGTTACCGTTTTCTGCCTTGACCTCTTTCATTTTGTCAACAATAATGGCCACCGTTTAGAAAAATTTTGGACAGATGCTTGGGGATTTCAGCTATAAATAGAAGAGATGGTTGTAGACTTAAACACATCACTCCTTCGTACAAATCCTCTCATTCTCTCTTCAATTAGTTTCTATATATTTGATGAGTTTCTATATACATTCTCCACATATTAGTAAAATTGCTTACCTTCCGGCCGTGGACGTAGGTCATATTGACCGAACCACGTAAATCTTTGTATTCTGTCCCATTTTATTTTGTCTATCTTTATTATAGTTACTATTTTTCGGGCTATTAAATTCAACTAGCATCCGATCAAATGGCATTTTTCTTAACAGGTCCATTACATTTAATTGGAAGATGTCTTCCATTTTCAACAACTAGACTTTCCTTACCATCTCTGTTTTAAAAACTGGACCGGACCGGCCGGTCCGACCGGTTCGACCGGTGACCGGTCAGCTATCCGGTCCGGTTCACCCTTAAAAACCGGTTGTCAATTGAACCAATGTGAACCGGTTAATTGACCGGTCGAACCGGACCGGTTCGACCAGTCCGACCACTGGTTCAATAAAATTTTTATTTTTTTATTTTTTTATTTTTTTATTTTTATTTTTTGTTCTATTTTTTTATTTTTTAATATTATTAATATTATATATAATTAAATATAATTGTTACATAATTATGGCGTCACACCGGTTAGACCGGTGGTCGAACCGGTCAAACCGGTGACCAGTAAGGCCTCCGGTTCGATGGCCGGTCCGGGTTTCAAAACATTGCTTACCATCATATTCTACTGCATTTTGTAGCTGGCTTGGATCATTGGTAACATGATGATTGGCACCGCTATCAACATACCAGTTTTGATCTTTAACAGTGGATGGTGATGCTACAAATGTTGAGAAGTCTTGCTTGAATTCAGAGGGTAACGTTCCCATGTAGGATTGATCAAAACGATAAAAGCAATTGATTGCAATGTGTCCTACCTTACCACATAGTTGACAAACTGGCTTATTAAATCGACCCCCTTGACCGCGACCTCTTCTGCCGCCATGAGATGACTTCGGTGAGGAGCCTCTCCACCCTCCACGGCCTTGGTTAGTAAGAAATGGTCGTGAATCTGATTTTTGAGCAACATTGGCAGTGGGGGACCCAATCTGTAGGCTATTGAGTGCGTTAAGCTGCTCAAGATGACTCTCAAAAGTAAGCCAAGAAGCCTACAAGTCAATCCATGTTAGATCTGGTTTTCAGTTAATTGAACTACAATAGCATTGTAGTCGGAATCCATCCTGCTAAAACTTGAGTACACAAATCAGATGTGGAAACAGAGTTTTCAGCCAGTGCCAAGTTATCTGGGGTGGATTTCATTTTTGTTAGATATTCATCCATTTTCATGGATCCTGTCCGAGTTTGTTGGAATTCGCCTTTGAGCATAGTGACTCGCAAGCGTGTATGTGCACCAAGCTAGTACTTAGTATTGCTTCAGAGCTCATGAGATGTCTGGCAGTGAAGAAACTGAGCTGCTATATTTGTCGTCATAGAGTTATATAGCCAGCCAAGCAAAAGTTGGTCGGTGGTGATCCATTCCTCAAATTCTGGGTTAACCTTTCCTGCATCATTATGAAGATGTTGAGCTGGGCATGCTCTGGTGCCATTGATGTAGCCTTCTAGTTTATTGCACGGATCGTTGGTAGGATCATTGATTTCCATAGTAGATAGTTGCTTCTATCCAACTTGATAGAGCACTGGTTGAGTCCACTAATGAGCGGTACTGGCTTATGAGGATTAATGCTAATGGGGAGTGCCATGGCGTGAGATGGAGTGGCTCTGATACCAAGATAAAGAATGAAGGCAAAAGGTATATTAAATGAATGCAGAAGGCTTTGCTCCTTTCATTATTACACCACTGTATATAAGGATAAGTTGGTTACAGTAAAATCAGGATCTGTTGACACGCATATAACAACCTATTATACTATGTTATAATCTGACAAGTTAGTTACTGTACATATTATAACATACATATTTGCTTACTATGGTAGCATGCATGCATAACGTTCATCAGAATAGCGCATCACCCATTCTCATCTTCATTATTCTACTCAACTCTTTCTTGGTTTGCATATCTGATTCCTATCTTGTGCTTTGCCTTCTCTTTTTTGGGTCTAAATTTATCATCCTGGTAAGAAAAGCACCTTCTTATTGGATTTCGAAATAATCATGTGAGGTCTGATGATGGTTCAGAATTTTGCTTGGTTCTGAAATTTAGGACTTGTTTATTTGGTTGTAGTCAGCAATTTTTGGCCTCTTTTAGTACCAAAACTTGTGTGAACACATTTATCAGCTTGTGATTCTTGTGGAAGCCGGAATGTAAATTAACTTGAACAAAACACACATTTTTGCCTGCTGTAACATGGACTTGAATTGGTTCTGGAAATAATTGTGACAAGACGTTGAAAGTAAAGGCATGCTTGGCCATCGGGGATTCAGACATTCAGATCATGTTGACTGTTTATTCCCCAACAGATTTCATATGAAACTGATTCTCTGAAGATGAGATCTAGCTCTTTGAGGATGATGATTTGTTATTTCACGGAATGATTTTCTAATGCTATGTTGTTAATTTTATTGTGAGAGCTCTTCTGACGAAGATTTGGTGCATTTTTATGTATAACATTGATTCCATTCAGATCATCTTTGAGGTCACATAATTCCATGATGGTAATAAGTAAATCTAGTAATTTTCTTTTCCACTGCCAGGTTTGGGCTGCAGGATTTTCTACTGCTCTGCTTAAGAAGCGCAACACTGAACTGAACCCAACGGTTCAAGGCAAAGAAACAAATAAATTGGAAAATAAAGGGCAAGACAAGGAATCTCAAGTAATTGCAACCATGTTGCTGTCAATGTTAGAGAAACTGTTCTCTGTAATTCTCAAGTTGCCTGCTGTGGATCGGTAGTTACTGTCTGCCCTTGTTATTGACACTTTGATAAGCTACTTACTTCTTTCATTCATATCCACCTTTTTCAAATTCCTAGTTAAAGCTAAACTACCATGACGTTGACATGTCTCAGCTTATAGAAATTTTTGTTTAATCGGTAACAATTCCTTCCTCATTAATAATTTCAGGAAGCTAAAGAAGATTGTTGGCATACTGTCAAAGAACCAGCCTTCTTGTCCTCAGCTTTACCTATATAGCTCCAGTGATAAGGTCGTACCATCTCACTCAATTGAATCCCTGATTGAGGATCAGAAGCGGGTAGGCAAAAGGGTTCTAACTCATAATTTCGTTTCATCTCCCCACGTTGACCATTACCGAACTTTTCCAGACACATATTCATCAGTGCTTCATAATTTCTTGAAGGAGTGTTTTGCAGCAGTTAGGCAGACATGAGTCATGCAATCTCATTCTGCTCCCGTTTGACATCCATTTAAGATCTTCAACAGCTGCCGGATGGGCTTCTGGAAGCCTTTTTATCAACCAAAAACACAATGGGGCTGTATCTCGTGATCATATGATTGATTAATGGAATTCAGTTTTCTGATTCTTCTTAAACCTTCAGAATTCCATCTTTCTCTTTCCATAGTAAATGGAAACGAGGGATCTTGTTCATCTACTGTCAATTTGGCTTTCCAATTTAGAACCAGTGAACCAATAATAAGCGGTGTAAGATCCAAATTTGATAAGAAAACGTAAAGTTGATGTCGAATGTGTTAAAAACAGAAAAGACAAGGACTTAAATTGGAAAACGGTAATGTAAGACAAAAACATGACCAGACCAACAACAATCCGCCTAACCATCCAAAACCAGTGATATGAGAGCATGTTCACAGGTTCGTTGTACCTCGCCGTGTGAGAAACAATCGCGGCTGTCAGTGCTTGAGTCCAACACCACGCGCCTCGAGCTCAATTGCACTTCAAACACCCCGTCTCTCTCTTTGTTTCTTTCGCCTTCTCTCACTGACTTTTGCAGTTTTAGTTAGTAATTAGCGCCTAATTAAACTTTATCAGATGGCAACATTGGAGGAATCGGCTGTTAATGTGAAGATATCGCCGCCGAATACTTATGAAGCGGTGGTTCTCGGCGGCACCTTTGACCGTTTACACGAGGGTCATCGTCTTTTCCTCAAGGTGCGGCACTTCCTCCTAAATTTCTCGATTTGTTCTTAAGTTCGTGGAGAAAAAGATGAGGTCCTTTTATGATAGTTTGTATTGCAGGCGTCGGCAGAGCTAGCGAGAGAACGGATTGTGATTGGAGTCTGTGACGGTCCTATGTTGACTAAGAAGCAGGTAATCAAGTTTTGTAATTTCCTGCTTCAGTTGTCTTGTGACGATAAAAGATGATATCTTCATTGTACCCTTTGCTTCTTATTGTTAGTGTTTTGGCCTCTTAATTAATCGAGAACATCGACGGATTGGGATTCAACTGTATTGGAAAGTCTTTAAATTGTATGCGTGTTGTGAGGTTGCAGCTGTTAATTTCAGTTTAATGGGGTTGGGGAGAATAGTTGGTTCTAATATTTTCTTCCTACAGCCTGAGTTTCTTGTTCAGATTTCTCCATTATCACATTAAGTGCAGATGTTGAAAAACCCGATGATCAAGGAGATGTGTCTTTGATCGTTAGAACATGTCTACGGTTCTTTTCTGAAGTAGAATAGTACAAATTTCTGCTGAGATCTTATGATATTAATTCACACATCTTTGAACTCATAGCTTTTTTGTTTTTATCATTTTTTATCATGGTGTATAGGCTCATATACTCTTGAGCCTTTGTTTTTGCTTTTGCAGTATGCTGACCTGATACAGCCCATTGACAAAAGAATGCGAAATGTTGAAAATTACATCAAGGTCTGTGTTCTTACATACTATGTTTTTGAAGTTGCAATGGATCATGATAAACAGGAAACTGGTTTTCGTTATGTAATGATGTAAGGGTTGCATAGACTGTTCAATCTTTTATCATTGATACAGTGGCTTTGAGGTGATTGACTTTTTCTTCGCCATGAGCTCTATGGTTTCTGCTTCAGCCTTATGGCTTTCTTCCTTTATTCTTGAATAGAACTTGTAATTTTAGTGGAGAAAAAATGAAACTGAAACTGCCTTTTCTTTTTTTAATCTTTTTTCTGGTTTATTGTTGATGCCAAACTTGAACCACCATGATGAATAACAAGTTTGCTAAATGTATGATGTGAACCATCAGCCACGCATCTGGAGACTACTGTACTTAAAAATTTGTTTCCTCCGATGTTGTTCTCTGCACAAAATCTTCTTCCCATTAAATGGTCCTTGCATGATCATTTTTTATCTTTTCAACATTTTATGCAGTCTATTAAGCCAGAGATTGTAGTGCAAGTTGAGCCTATCACAGACCCTTATGGACCTTCAATTGTTGATGAGAATTTGGAAGCTATAGTCGTTAGGTAAGTCATTCTTAAGTATGCTTGCAGAGTTTCTTTAGTCCAAGGTACAGCTTCTGATCTCTTACTTTATATTCAGATGAGTAACTTCCGTAGTTACAACATGGGTCTTGTGATTAAACTTCCTATGGCTCAACATTTTTGTGTTACTTAACAAAATAAACGTTTGCTCTTTCTCTAGCCATTTATGTTTTGGTGTTTGTTATGTGAATTGGACAATTTCTGTCTATTTGTGGCTAATTGATGCAAAACACCTTCATGTTTATAAAAGGAACAAAAGAGGGCAAATCACTCAACTATAAGGCTTAATTGGTGGGATAAAGGGTGGGAGTTGGTATGATACTGTTTATATAAACAGTGACAACATGTACAATTTTGTCATATTTCTCAAATTTTATTTATGCCGACTTTTCCTTATTAGATATGAACTTCGAATCTCTTTACTACAATGAGAGTTTCATGGATCTTGTATATATGTAATCAACCTTTCGATGAAAGCAAGGCTGATCTATGTACAAGTTCTTATTTTTCATATCATGTATGTGCATTCTTGTACAAGTGATTCTTAAATCATAAGATTGATAACTAGTTTTGTAATCTTAAGAGAGATTCTTAAGATTATCCATTGTTCTGTTTGCTTCACTAAATTTCCATACAATTCTAATATGAATTTCCAGCAATCTTAACCTAAACATTTAACAACTTATACTGAAATTTCAGTCCTAAAATTTGAACCCCATCAAACCTAAAAAAATTCAGCAGCCCAAATTTTTCATTTTGCGCGAGTTTTATTTAGTTTACATATTTCCTCTTCGTCCTACGTCACTAATTAACTCATGTCTTCTAGGCTCTTAATATCCTCTACGCTTGCCATTGTTTTTGACTTATAATAAGTTGTGTGGCAGTAAGGAGACGGTACCAGGTGGGTTGTCTGTAAATAAGAAGAGAGCTGAAAGGGGTCTTTCACAACTCAAGGTTTGAACCCTTTCTTTCTGTGCATATGCTTTTATCTCCGCTATGATGATTTACTATTTGTGCGTTTATTAAAAGGCTCTTATTTTATGATTGCTTGGTAGATTGAAGTTGTGGACCTAGTTTCTGAAGAATCTAGTGGAGATAAAATAAGTTCTACAACTTTACGAAAGCTTGAAGCTGAGAAGATCAAAAGAGAAGAAACTAGTGTAGGTGGAAACCTGAACCTCGATTGTCCAAGATAAGCAAACACTACCGGTTTTAACAAATACTGGAACTGAGAAGATCAGCAACAACATCTCTCGGTGGGAGATTCACCTTGGAATTGTAAAGCGGCTTACCAATGATGCCTTTGTATCTGTTACATGCTATGGTTTTCATAGCTTCTCTTTCATTCATTGCAGTGCACGATGCTTTTACATTTCTACAAGTTTTCTTTGTCTTCAACTAAATTGCCCTATTGGTGTTCTTGTTCCAACCCAAAATATGTTATACATGGAAATGGAAATGGAATTTTTTTACATTTCTTTCATGATTCCTTTTAACCTCTTAATCGAAATACGAAAAGAAAAAGAACTCACCACTGGCCCTGCTAGCCATGCACTAAGGTTTAGTTGCATAATTATGCTTTTTCCTTTTGTTATGAGGAACTAGCCAGGGGCCTAGGTGAGTCGAGTAAAACGAGGACTTGTTTCCAAATTTGCCCCCAGAGCATTGAACGACGGCGTTTAGGCTGAGTTGACTCTGACGTGAATTCATGTCAAGTAGAGCACGTTATCTGCAGGATCAAATTTTCCGGAGATGCACCACCCCACCATCGAGGAGATTCTTACGTAACGGCTATTATTTATGTAACTGAATTTTGAAAATTCTTGAATTTCAAATAATGTGAAGTCGTTAACGGACTTCAACTGCTACAATAATTCTCTACTTATTCCGAAGACACAGTGAAAGAGAGAGGGTTAAAGGCTATCTAACGTACAGTTTATCTTTCAGAATCGAAAGCACTTGGCGTACTCCAAGGTTGTCAGATAGAAAATGTTTCTTGCAGTCTTTTTTGGAACAATTTTTCTAATAATATAGGCCATCCAACTTCAAGAATAACATATTTTTTCATGTTTTTCCTTTATTATGTAGTGTTGTTGACTTGAATGGTTACTTCTGTTCCTCGACCACTTTCTTTGGTTGTGTATTTCATGCAGATTTCCAGAAGGGGAAACTTTTGACAGTCTAAAGAGTCTTTGAGTAGTAGATAAAAACCTTGAATCTGTTTTCTGGGTATTCGTTCCTTTTCTTTTACCGTTTCAATGGTTTTTCAAGATTATTGCTTTGCCTTTGGTTGATATAAAAAACTTCAGTTTCTTTTACGTGGTCGTCATTGTTTCTTTTCTGACAGGTATTGAACAACTGATTTCCAAGATGAACGATCTAATGACACAATCGTTCTTAAGTTATGTGGAACTGAAGAAGAAAGCAGCAAAGGACATTGAACTGGAACTAGACGTAGAATCGGGCCAACTCAATCCCAAAAATGATCCAAACCTCACACAGTTCTTCCAAGAAGTCAATGGGATCATGATTGAAATGGAAGAGATCACCAATCTCTTGTTTAATCTTCAAACGTTAAATGAAGAGACGAAGTCAATTCATAGTGCCAAAGTACTACGGGGGTTGAGAGACCAAATAGAATCTGATATAATTGCAGTCCTCAGTAAGGCAAAGATCGTCAAGAAAAGGCTCGAATCACTTGATCGTTCCAATGTCTCCAATCGGAGAATCTCAGAGCTGTACAGGGAAGGGAGTCATATTGACAGAACGAGATCATCGGTAACAAGTGGCTTGAAAGTTAAACTTAGAGTGTTGATGAGTGAATTTCAGGTTTTGAGAGAAAAGATTCTGGCTGATTTTAGAAACGATCTGAAGAGAAGGTACTATATTGTGACAGGAGAGGAACCAAGCGAGGAAGTGATCGAAAAGATGATTTCTGGAGGTGGGTCAATTCAGACTTTGGCAGGAAAAGTGGAGGTGGATTTAGAAAGCAAAGAGAGGCATGAGGCTGTGATGGACATTCAAAGAAGCTTGCAAAAACTGCACCAGGTTTTCCTTGACATGGCTGCTCTTGTGGAAACACAAGGGGAGAAGATTGATGATATTGAAGATCATGTAGTCCATGCTGGCAACTTAACCGCTGGTGGAACTAACAATCTTCACTCTGCCAACCAGATGAAGAAGAGGAGGGCATGGGTTTACTCGGTCTGTGCTGTCATTTTGATCATACTATTGGTTTGCATCATTTCAATGTTCATTTCTTGATGATCTCATCAAGTGAACAACTTTTTGAGGGGCCCTTTAAATGTGAATTTGTCCAGATAATTTTCTTCTTTTCTTTTCCTTTCCGACTTCAGGAACTTCAGTCTTCTTTGCTTTTATGGCTTTCAGTTAGTAATGTTTGGGTTTGTGACTTTGCTCATTATTTTTCTGTATGGACAGTTGTTTTTTTCCCCTCATTTGAAATAAGATTTCTTTCCAGTGTTTCATCTACGACTTGATGCAGCGAGCATTGAGCGATTCCGCAGGGAAAAAAAAAACGTTTCATCTAAATTTTCTCGAATAGTCCTTTCCTTCAGGGCAATATTTATCTTTTTTGAGTTAACCATATCTCCAGTCATTTAGTCATCCTGTACGGAAATTTTTTGAAAATTCATCTTATTTAAGACAATCTTGGGACATAAAGCTGCCTGAGTGATTCTTCACAAGTTGATAGCGATAACTTACGTAAAAAGGAAAATTACTTGCAAAGATTCTCTAGCTGGACGTTTCCAATTTGTTGCAGGCATTCAAAGAAGAAATCATTAACTTGTTAAAAGCACCACCCTGTATCAAAACGTTTCGTTTTGATTTCCTGAAAGTAAAGATTACTTAAATTCTATAAATGTTTTAACACATAAATCATAAAAAAGAATGATATTAATTTGTATTTTATTTCAAAGCTCGATCATTTTCTTGTCGTATTTCTCAAACTGTTTCTAAAATCGACTCATCTTAACCACTATAGCCGCAAAAGTATCTAGCTTCTAACGGTATATAATAAGTTAAGAGAACTCTACAACTATTATAGAGAAGGTTAGGCAAACGCTGCAAACTCCTTCAAAGCTTAAGCCTATTTATAATAGATTTTGAATATTTTAGTAATTTAAATAAAATTAAAATATAAATAAGCTTAAGCTTTCTAATTTTAATCCAACTTTAATTAGAATTACAACTAATTATAAATTAATACCAATTGTGACCAATTAAGATCCAGTATCTCATATTGGTTCATATTTATTAAATATCTCATATTTAATCATAAAGTTTCTAAAACTTTACGATCAAATCAAACTTAATTAAAATAAATTTTCTCTCTTCAACTTGTTCTAAGTGTGTGACCTATTAAGTTCTTAAATATGTTGGCAATTGATATAAATTATAACCCTAAATCATATTTAGGATTGGATAAATTAAAATCTGTTAATTTATTGTTAGTTCTCTAATTAACCAATTTATGTCCATAGTTCAAAATTGACGTCTAGCAATATATTATGATCACACAAATATTTAAGAATATCAAAATAGTTATGACTAACATTTTTAACGTAATTTTTTCTTATAATTCAATCATTTCATTATACAATATTTTGATTAGATAAAGAGCATAATATTATCGTCTACTATGTTTGAGCCCAACCATATTATTGCTTTACCATTAGTGATTGATTTAATTATTGACATTTGAGAACTATTTTCAAAGTGTCATTCCACCAAGGTCAAGAATTTCCAGAATTAACACTAATCGAGAACAATAGAATATTCTCCCCAATCACTTTAGGGAATATGCCATAAGTAATATCAAAATATAACAATCCCCGTATGAGATATATTTGGAGATCTCAAGTCAAATAATCACTTATATAATCATCTCAATGAGAATTTTCATAGACATATAAGTAATTTTTCTAATAAAATTATCATACGTGGTTATTTTAGTTAATTTGTTCTCTAACTAATACTCACATGTTTGTTTAAGTATCTCCATACTTTAGTCTATTAGATCGACTACTTCTTTCATAAGGAAAAAATATAACATATGCTAGTCTTTCAAAGCTCAATTAATGTCCTGTCTTAATAGAATAATGACTAGAAACAATTTAGGAATAATACATAAATACAGTAGGAATCTCATAATAATAATCTCATCATAAATTCATTTGCAATCATATTTATCCCCATCGACTTTATCATATATATTTTAATATGTATAAGGTAAATAATGTTTTTAAATAATTATGTTACGAAATTAAAACAATCGAGTTGGGTATAAACTAACAATCTTCCACTTATACTAAGTCAATCGTTTAATTATTTTATACCACATCTCCATTAGGACAATGGTTTAGAGAGAGAATTATACAAGATTCTCTATAGTTAGCACTTGCTTAAATCTGACAATTTTCATCTTAATTATTATTATATTAAAAAAATTTCTATATATATACTTGGATCTTTGATGAGACCTTAACTCCTTTCGCATGCCCAATAATTCTAATGTTCTACAGTACATTACTGCATTACAATGCAAGGAACTATATCAAATTCATTAAAAAATTTATTGATCTAATTAGTCATTTAAACTAAATGAAAAAGATATTATGGCTTAATTAGCAACCACTGCCAAATTAGAACCTTTCCAATCTCAAAATAATATTATTCTAAAAAAATATAACTTAATTAAAATTACTTCTAAGGTTAATATCCATATAACCCTGAACTCAAATATTAACTCATACATAGAATAATGGATATCATTAATACTTCATAAATATCATATTTCTCATATACTAAGTACTTTTAGTACAATTTCTATGTTCTTGGACTTAGAATAGATAACCAACTCCCAATCTATCTATATAGACAAATTATCATAATTATGTTTTTACATTTTCGTTTCCAGTATGAATTGTTCTTGGACAATTATATTTTCAACAATTACAAAGTGTGAATTATTGTTCTTTCTATGAGCAATAAGTCTTTACATACACTAACTAAAGAGGACAACTATACTTATACTAACCTTCTTGTAGATATGATAAATTCACAATCATCTCTAAGACAAACTCTTTGAATTCATCATGAAAATGAATCTTTCAATGACCCGTAGTCTTTCAACTATACATCAAATTTATCAATAAAAACACTATTTCCAATTGGATGTATTGTCATAAGATTTGAACTTTTCAAACTTCATCTTATTCTCACCACTTATTATGAGACCCATTCTCCTGTAAGTGTTTATTGAAACAAACAATTTATTTAATGGGTCTATAAGATTATATCCAACCTTTTTAGATCAATTGTAAACTTTTATTATCTAATTTAGTTCTAAATTTATTAGATAATACATGATTTAACTAAGCATTACATCCCAAAATCATTAACTTTAACACTTTCCAAGTCTTAATGTTCCATCTCTGATATGAAATCTTACTAATTAATTTAATTGGAATTATCGAAGGTAAGTTGTTATACTAGGCTTAGCTATAAATATTGTTTTTTCCTCATATAAATTCATACTCTTTTGGGATTTTATTTTGAAGGTGTGCGCCAAAGAATCTCATTTTCTATAGAAAACCAAAATTTTAAAACACGCCATAACAATCTCATCTAAATGCTTCAGCATTCTCAATACTTAATTTCTACTTAAATTTAATCACTTTGAACTGTTCAAATTTTTAAATCATTATTTTATTTGATACATATGACTATATCACACAAAGGCATCAGTAATCTAATGAAATACATAAATTGCTCTTATAACTAACACATCATATGTATAAGATTTAACAATTAAATACCATCATCATTCTTTCACCAAAGATTGATTTGGTTTTTCCTTAAGTTTCATATGATTTAGAATCAAAAAGATACATATATCCTTGTAAGTAACTTTATAATTCTCATTATGTTGATTTAACCAACATGGTATAAAAGGATAGTGTCTGTTACCCAACTTTCTATTCTTACCACTTATGTTAAGCATAGGTCTCCTTTTGATCCAATATATACAAATTATTTAGATAAACTTAGATTTACTACTTTTACTCAAAAATGTATTTCTTATCATGCCTTGAATGTTATTAATAATATTAAATATAAATTCATTATCAAATACTCAAAAACATGAAATAGAAGTGTATATGATCTCTATCATATTTCGTATTGGCAAGAAAAATCATGTAATTTTTTTTTAATAACGACTATTATCATACTATAGCAAAACCTTTAATTAATGTCTAGGTTTATGCTTTTAGTAGGCTAAATAGAGTAGAACAATTCCATCAAGATACTTTACCTTCAGCTTAACTCTATGAAACATCTTGCATATTGCTATCATAATGTTGATATACATCTCACATGTTATCATCAAAGTTTATAAGACATTAGTCAACTCAAAATGTCCATAAATTTTATCATCTATAAGACATTAACATGTCTCTAAAAATTTGTCACCAAATCCTCAATAAGGATTATTAACAAAATTACATAATGGACATACAACTCTTCTGTTGAATTATGAGAACTCTTCTAAAACTTAACCTATGTCCAAGCAATTTGGTTCACTAGTTTAGTATCAACTATTCTAAATAAGATAAATTTCACTCAAAACAAAATATAAATGTAAGAAAAGCAAGTATTGGTTGTATGTCATGACTACTAAATAAGATCAAGAGTTTAATTATACTTGGTTACTTCAAAGATTTTACTCAAAATAATAGCCTTCATTATTATTCAGAAAAATTTCTCTAATCTCTCCATCAAGCTAGGATCCCATTCAAATTTAGTGACCTTGAGTCACTCAACAAATCAAATAAACTTAAATTAGGTATTTAACAACTTTATCAATCATATCTCATGTAACTCTTAGATCCTTTAGGTAACAACTTTTGCTAATACATATCATATATGTTATTCCTAACCTTGCCTTTAAATTGATATGATCACGAGTCATTCATCCTAATCATATAAATTTAGTTAAATAGGACCTATTAATTTAAGATAAAACATATTTAAATTAAATGGGCCTTGAGTCACACAACAAGTCTTTCAATAAATAAAATTATGGTTTTATTCTTAAATAATACAAGACAACAATCACGTTCTCAATGTGTACTTAACATTTTAACGAGGGATTTAATTTTCTTCATTTCATCAAACACAAAAATATATATAATAATATTTCTAATTTTTTAGATAGTTAAATTAGGTTAAACCAATTGATTCCTAATCAAATTCCTACTCTAAATAGAAATATAATGTAATTTAAAAACAATTTTCAAATTAATTGGAAACTATTTTCTATTTTCTTGACTTCTTTAACATAATTTAATTGAAAACAACTTTCAATAAATTATGCTTCTTACTCATTATAATTTTAAGAAACTCCTTTTTTCAAAATTTAACAAGTAATACAATCTAAACCAATTAGAAAACTATTTTTAATATAATTAAAAATTACTTTTTCTTAATTAGAAAATGATTTTCTAATATTAAAAAGAAAACTACTTCCAAAATTAAACAAAACACTTTTAAATTTAATTAGGAAAGTCCTTATATTATTTATTTAGATGATGATTTCTTAATAGAAAATCTTTCTTTAATAAATAAGAAAACTATTTTTCAAAATTAATAAAGAATGCTCAATTTCACAGTTAATAAATTAAATATTTTTCAAATTTAATCAAGTTTCCTAATCAATATACTTATTATTCATAAATAAAGAAACTATTTCTAAAAATAAATAGAATAATAATTCTCTAAATAAATAAAATAATAATTTCTTATTTCAATCAAATTGAAATAAATTACTTAAATTACGAAATATCTTTCTCAATTAATTAAGAAAAAGATTTTATTAATTTTAAGAAGTCTAATTAATTAATTTCAATTTAATTGAAATATAATTAATTTAATTTTAAAATAACTTTGCTAAAATTCAAATAATAATCAATTTAATTATAATCTTAATCATATTAAGAAAAATAATTACTTTAATTTTAAAATTAAGATCTCATTATATTAATTAAGATAAGATCTTAATTTTAAAATTAAAATAATTATTTTATCTAACATAATCTGCTTATGAAAGATAACCCTTTTATATATTTGATTGATTCTAATTATTAATTTGTAACTAATCTAATTTAATAATTCTTCTCGTTAGAAAATTAAATTAAATTCCAAAATGTTCTTAACTAAATTGACCCTTTGAAAACAATATTCAAACATTTAGAAATAACACTTTTCCAATTTTGTAAGAATTTAAGTAAATTTATTCTCAATTAAACCAATTTGATTTAAAATTAAAACTTTAAAAAATAAAACAAATGGGGACTGCTTGGCGTGTGTTAAGACTTTTTCTGTGAAGCGCATACAACTAGACTCTTGTCCCCTTGTGGGGTGGCCGCCAGGTTTCAAGACACAGTTTCTGTTATTGCCGCCCTTTAGGTCTCTTTGAGTCGTCATCTGGGTTCCACCCCCTCTAGGATCAGCTCCCCTCTAGCTATGTCTATTCATTTTGCCTTTGCCTGGGTTTGTTGCTTCACTGCCAATGCCTCACTGTCTCACACTCCTTCAGTGGCGGCGATGTTGATTTTCCAACATAACCCATCAACTTATTTCGACATATTTTAAAAACTTATCTGAGGGAACATGCTCAATATTTTTTCTAGAAACCACAAAAGCAACACAAATCTAGAAATAGCAGACTCACTTATTCCAGAAACATGCAAGTTTTCCCAAAACCAAATATTTCAAATCTAAATCCAATAAGAAGTGGGAGCATGCAATGTGTTTTTCTAAAACTGAATGGGAATATGCATAAAATTTAATTTTATAAAAAATGAAAGCAAATATCCAGATTTCCAGTCATAGAAAATTCATATAAAGAGGAAGTATGCAGTTTCAATTTTCATAATCAATAATAAAGCATGTGAGGGAGGCGAGTTTTTTTTTTTTCAGAAACCTAAACCGATTTTAATTTTCAAAATTTAAAAATTAAACAATATTTTAAGCCTTAATTTTATCAAATCAATAACAATTAATTAATTTTAATCAAATTAAAGTAAACTCTGATACTATTATTGAAAATTTGGGGCGGGATTCAATCATGTGTGCAGCAGAATAATTGCAAAAGCCAAAATCACTTAAATTTTATAAAATGATTAATACATAAATCATAATAAAGAATAAATCTTAATTCAATTCATATTCTAAAACTTGATTGTATTCTTGTTATATCTCTCAATCTGTTTTTGAAATTAGCTTATCTCGATCACCACAACCACACATGTATCTAACCTCTAATGATATTCACATAACTTGTTGAGAGACCTTTGCAACAATTGTGGAGAGGGTTAGGCAATGAGTGCTAGCTCCCTTAAGTTATGTTTGGTTAGACGTAAGGTTTTTAACAGAATGGAATGGAATGTAAATAGATGTAATATTAGAAAATTGTTGTTTATGAGGGATGGAATGATTCATAATATAATATAGTTGTTGTTTGAAAGAAGGGTTTATAATATAATATAGTGAAAAGTTGTTTATCATTTTACATTCCATCCTAAGCCTCCCAAATTAGAGGTTTCTCATTTTACTATTTAGGATAGAATGAGATGTAAT
>JAOTBA010000203.1:20952402-20984361 GCA_025629845.1 Erythroxylum squamatum
GCTTACCGCTACTACATTAATTTGTTTTAACGGAAGTGATTTCTTTTATATTTGGTTGCAGGCGACAGCATCACCAAGGACAAGAAAATGATTATTTAATTCGTATATAGATATAAAATTAAGAATAATACAAAGTAAATAATATATACATTTATAATAAATAAATTTAATTTCAAATGTTATCTTTACATATTTTAAAAGTTATTATAATAGTTTTCATATGTATGCACTGAAAAGTATATATATTGTCAATATAAAATATATAAATTTTAAAAAACATTTATAAAATACGTTTAAATTATTTTAAGCTAATATATTTAGTTATGTAATATATAATTACTTTGTATAAATCTAATTACAAAAGAGATTAATACATTATTATTTGTATCTTTATTAAATAAATTATAAATAAAATTTTCATATTTCTTTTTTTATAGGTAATTATTATATTATATTGGAGAAATTTTTAATTTTTTTCAATTTAGTCCTAAAACATTTTTAAAATTGCAATTCTAATATTTTAGTTACCAACTCTGAAAGAGCTTTACAATTCTAATTGACATTTAACCAAAAAGAGCTTATACTAACTAGTACCAAAATTCGGTACAAAACTTTCTTGTTTGATACCAATTTTTCGTCGGTATGGCCGAGATTGGCTAGTACAATAAGGTATTGATATTTTTGTTTGAAATAGAAAGTTATTAATTCACGAATCCTAATTAAAATTAATATTTTATTATCGAAATTCATAATGAATTCTACAAATTTACAGAATTGGTCTAGTGTTTCAAATAATGGGTAAAACCAACTATCACAAATATGGCGTATTTAATGCAAAGTGAGATGACTTACTAAAGAACACTATTCACTTATTTGTTGGAACAAAGAAAAAAGCATTTTTAAGAAATGTTCACAAATAATAATATACTAAGCTGCTTAAAATTATCCTCTTTATTACTATAACTCATCTTCATTTTGATCTTTATTCCTCTCATCAGATGCAAGCCTACACGTCAACACTACTCAACAATGTCAGGCACGTTAGAGCCAAAAACCTGCAATTGTCTGTCTTCAATGACGGACATCCATGTGATGTTAAGTCTTAGTGTGTGTTGATTCCTGCGGTCAGTCAGGTTTAGACAAAAGCTGGCAAACTTTACCTGCATTCTTAACCACTTCTGAGACAGTTATCCACCAAAATTTTAAGCAGAGAAGAAATTTCCACTTCATCCTTATCACAAAAGGAGATAAGAGAGTCGTGAACAAAGATAGCTTGTCGATTATTTGCTGTCAGGCTACGTGAACAAGGTACTTGAAGTCAGAGTGCTGAGATCAGTAGTGCAACATAGGCTAAATGCAGTTGATCAGAAGTCAAAGAGCTAGCAGATATATCTTCATAATCCCCAAAACAATATGAATCTAAGTGCTCCTCGTCATAGATTAGTGCATCTAATTTTTCTTCCGACAAATCAATGAGAATTGGTCGGGTCGGTTGAATCTATTTTCCTAAGCCCAACACCAAGCTCGGATGATGACGACCCAACGACTACGGCCCGCTCGGCCCATCAGGAGTAGAAGCCCCATGCAGACACAACGACTCACGTAAAAACCTAAACCTAGCGGCAACTCCAAGTATATAAGGTAGTATTCTACCATAATTAAGGTATGACCAATAAACCCTATTTCTCTCTGTTTACGGCAACCAAAACCCTACACCGAAATATTGACTTGAGCGTCGGAGGGGCCTCCCGGGAAACAACCCCCGGCGCGCCTTTTTGTCTGTTTTGCAGGTGATCGATCATCCGAAGTAACGTGAAGTTATGGATCAGAACAATGACAATCCGGTCCAGCCAAATCCGGCTGAACCACTACTTATCCTGTCTCATAGCCAAGCAAAAAAAATGACCTATATATGCCAACTAGTTCTAAGGAAGTCTCATCTGAGAATTAAAGCTCTGGCCTTGCTTTTCAGACTTCGATGAGATTCTCTTGCAAAGCATCGATTCCCACCTGATCTGGACTCTTTGCAGTTCTGCATTTATTCAGGTCTAGTGTTCGTCCAACCTATATTGTGTTGATTAATGTCGTAAGTTCATCTTATTCGATAAACTGACCCGAAAATTGTGATAATTGTACAAGTAATTTTTTGACTTTAGATTTTCAAAGATGTTTTGTATAAGGATTATTATATTTTGATACTATTTATGACTTGTTTTAATGTCGTCATTGAATACAATATAACTAATATGGAGATAGAGAGTGATCAATATATAATTCATCACCTTGAAGTTATTAGGAAAAATATTTTGTTATTCTCGATTAGTATTGATTCAGAAATCTTTAGTTAAGGTGAAATGAAACTTTGTACATAGTTTACAAATGTTATTAACTGAATCAATTGCTAATAGTAAAAGCTAACATTATTGTACTTAAATAGAGTAAATATTAACTTTATGCTCTATATCTAATCGAAGCATTGTATGATGAAATGATTAACTTATATAAAAAAATCATGCACATAAAGGTTAGTTTAAACTACTTTGACATTTCTAAATATATGGATAGTCATGATGCATTGTTAAATGTTAATGTTGATCTATAAATATAAATTGTTTAATTAAAGAATTAAAGATAAATTAAAGATTTTTAATTTATCTAGTCGTAAATATAATTTAGGATTATAATTTTTACATATTGTCAATATATTTAGAAGCCTAATGAGTCACACACAAAGAACAAGATGAAGAGAGAAAAGTATTTTAATCAAATTGAACTTAATTGGGAAGTTTGAGAAACTTTAAGATTAAATATGAGATATTTAATAAATAAGGATCAATATAATATATTGGATCTTATTTAGGTATAATTGATATTTAATTAGAAGTTTAGAACTATTTGTAATTCTAATCAAATTATTAAATATCCAACATCTATTATAAATAGGATTAAACTCTAAGAGAGCAAATATTTCTTACCTAACCCTCTCTGTAATAGTTGTAGAGTTCTCTCAATACATTATGTGGATAATATTAGATGTCGGACACCTGTGCGATTATGATGATTGAGATGAGCCGATTTTAGAAAAGGTTCAAGAGAAACAACAAGAAAATTGAGTAAGCTTCAGAATAAGGTATGAATTCAGATTCATGTGTTAATCATTTTATAAATTTTAAGTAATTTTAACTCTCAAGAAATCAAAATGATTTTTTTAACCACTCCATTATATGTGAGATCGAATCCCGCCTCAATTTCCCAACGTATGGAATTTCCAATTTCTTTAACATGTACAACTTCTTCCAGATATGACTTTTGATTGGAGTCAAGGTTTTTAAAATGAACTAAGGTCATCTTATTATTGTAATCTATAGTAATCGTGCTTTTATTTTCTTCAATTACCTCTTCATCATCCATAATTATTTCGCAAATTTCAATTTAAAACCTTGATTGAGTTAAGATTGATTTTTTGGTCATGCAAGATCTAGTAGAGTTTTAAAAAGCCATAAGAAATTACAAGATGCAATTTATCCGGTTCCACCAAAGTTGCGAATACCGTACCGACCTTGGTACCGAATTGAGTTCTGGTATTTGTAAAATTATATGTATAATGTAATTAAAAAGTTAACTTAAATTCATATACATTATAAACACAATGTTTTTTTTCTTAATTTCCATAATTTTTAGTTAAAAAAAAGAAATTATATCAATGAAATTAAAAATTTGTACATGTTTTTAAAAAACAAGCAAGCTATACATCCCTCCACAAGACCACAACCCAAAAACATTTGATATCTCAATATGCACTCACATCTCTACATCTTGATTTCTCCATAACTTTCAAAAAGAAGAGTCTTGGTTTCTCCAGATGTTGCTTTACTTTCTCCTCTCATATCTCTTATTCCTATCTTTTTTTCTTCTTCTTGTCAAGAGTTTAGCAATTAAAAAACAACCCCATTTTGACTGTTGTAGAACAGACACCACTGACCAACCTACTATAGTCATGTCTCTCACTCTCGCTTTGCCTGTCTCCATTGTGTTAACAGATGGAGAAGAACTCATGGGACCAATGGGTAGAGGAAGCATTTGCGAGGCTTGATTCACTCAAAGTTCTTCGTTCTCTTAGACCCATTTATCTCTTTAACAACCCACACCAATAATGATCGATCCTCAGTTTAAATCTTTGGGTAATTTTGACTTGTTTTCTTTTGCTTTTTTGCATGTAAGTTTGGATGTATATTGTTGGTGGGTGATGTACTGGTCTCTTATGCCTTGCATAGGAGAGTGGAGAGTCTCCGGAGAGAGAGAGACAAAAGTAGAGGCAAAGACAATGGTGGAGAGTTGCCAAACCAAGGGAGAGAGTGAGAGTAGCATAGTAGCGTCAAAATAGGAGTATTTTAATATTTTTTTTTTGCAAAACAGTCCTCCAAAATTTTTAAATTTACAGTACTGGTCTGTGTTTTTATTATAACTCTTTAGTGCTTATTGTTGCCTATGATTATTTAATACTTTTGTAATATTCTTACTCAAGTGTGAGATTTAAACATTGCAAGGGTCGTGAAGCATTCGAGAACAAGGTTTTGTTAGTTAACGATTACATGAAAAGGGTAAGTCTCGTTTAAATGGACCTAAGTGACATTGCGGTGTAAATAAGTATGACGAATTTAGTATAAGCTCAATGTTTAGAAAACCTTTGTAACAGCTGATATTAAATTCAAAATATCGATATGGCGGGAGACAACAATTTGATAGAGTGTGTTAATAGCGTGGAAGCACTCATAAGGTCAATTTCCCATGAAGACGAAGAGGTCACCTCCTACTCTTCTTAGTTCGAGATTTTGGAGGCACAGATCCAATAATTGCACCATAAAATAACAAAATTAATGAATGCATAAAAGGATTCTACGTTTGAGATAACGATCATAAGGCATGCCATTGCAACGTAGGATATTGGGCATGTTGAAAACTCTTTGGTGAAAGTAACAGAGCCTTAAGTTTTTGATTGCAAATAGTGCGCTAAAAAAGCTCGAAATTTTTTGTGTGACATGAAGCGATACTTTGCAGTGACAAAAGTGCCCAATTTAGAGAAAGTATCAATTATGAGTACATATATGGTGGAGGATGCAAATTTGTGGTGAAGAACGAGAACTTCCAATGACATCAATACAGGTAGACCTCTCATTGACACTTGAGAGAAGATGAAGGAGCTAATGAATCAATTTCTCCCAAATAATACTTCATGGCTCGCGAGGGAAGCTTTAAAAAGATTAAAGCAAGACTACTTGATGGAGAAGTATGTGAGAAAATTCACATCTTTGACATTGTACATGTAGAACATGATTGAGACAAGTTGTTCATATTCATAAGTAACTTAAAAGTTTGAGCACAAATGAAGCTTCATAGACATACCTTGAAATACATCCTAAGCACAATAATGGTTGTATATGCCAAGATAGATCTCCAATTGTCACAATTAATTCGAACTAGTAACAAGGGAAAGCAGAATAGTGAGACATAGAATAGCTCTCAGAAAGGCAAGCAAAAGGTATGTGAATCTTCTCGATGCAACTCTAAGAAACAAACAAGGAATATTGCTTGTTTTATTTGTGAAGGTTGCATTTTGCTTGTGAATGCCCAAAACGGAAGGTGAGTGAGGAGCAAATGAATTTTATGATTGTAAAGAACCAAGAAGAAGGATAGGAAGAGTCGACGCAAGAAGTCTACCTCAACAATTATGCTATGTTGGGCACAATAAACTTTGTGAAGAAGTGCCCAAACAAAAGTAAAAACAAATTTGACAGAGAGGGAAAATGGTACATGAAAGATGTGCATGGAAGATGTCAAAATCATGTCCAACATCATATTGGTTTTCGGACATGCATTCATCAAATCACTTTTGTATCCACATTCTTTCATATGTTTGTCCTGACTCAATAGCAACAGTATCATACATCACTCTCCTAGATAAGGGGCACCTAAATTCCTCAGGAGTTTCAGGTGTACTTATTTTGATTCTACGACCAAATGCTCCTTCTGGTTGAGAATCAGGATTCGTTGCTTGGTTCGGAATCAAATCTCCATACTTCTTCAACAGATGGAGAAGATAAAGCAGGTTCTTCTTCTTTTTAGGGTCACTATCACCAACTCTGTGTAGCAGCTTCTTAATAGATCTTTTCTCCATCAACAGGGATACGGGGTTTGAAATGCAAAGCCTAGAAGCTACAACATGAAGAGCGCCAATTTCGTATCCCGCAAAATCATATGAAGAAGTATAATGCTGAAGCAAGTCACGTATGGCCTTCCCAGCCTCTTCATCAGAGCAGTCCAGTGAAAATTTTGCTGCAACAAGATCGTCAATGACGCCGGATATCTGCAAATAATTTTTTTTTATCAATTCCACCAAACAACTGAGGTTAAACAAAGATGTTGATAACTTTAAAAAAAATCCAAGGTGAATGGAAAGAGGTCTCATCACATTATCCTGTAAAAAAATGAAACTCGATCTCCAATCTATGAAATATAGTACAAATATCCACAAAATAAGCTGTTGAAGACAAGTAAAGAAGGAAAAGAAAAGGGGAAAGCAGAAAAATTCATGCAAGTAGACAAACCTCAGTAGACAACATTACAGGAACCATGTCCTTAATTTGGCCTAAGCACTGCTCCAACAAGGTCCTCGATCTCTCAAATCTAGAGACTATTACATCCCCAATATAGGCCTGAAGAATTTGCAAGGGAATATAATCAACATTAACTGCCAAATGGACCAGTAATATTGATAAAACACAAAAGAGAGAAGCAAAAGCAAGTTACAAGCTACATTTCTGCTTAAGAATTTATTCAAAGAATGATTAATCTTAGAAGTTCATTGAAGGCATGTGAGTTATTTAGCAGCTGGACTAATATACTAGATGACCAACCAGTTGTAGAGAGAGAGGCCTAATTTTAAAAACCATCGTAACTATGGAAACCCATGCCTAATCATCCACCGACAACGAGTTTCCTATAACATCCACTTTTTCTGTCCAAGACATTAGAGAACACGTACCAAATAAAGTCTACTTGACTCACTGCAGTTCTGAAGCAGTTGTTTGGCTTTCTCAATTGCACCAACTAATTTGCATAGCAGCCTTATCCCTGAAGACCATCCAGGTCGAGCTGCTTCTATTCTTGGGTATATCTTTTCAATTCTCTCAATCAATTTCGTCAACTCTGTGCACATTGAATGATGCACCTGCAATTGTTGTATGGAAATTTTGAAGTATAAGGCTTCAAACATTAGACATGAGAAAGAAAAGTTAGAAGAAGAAACTTTGTTTACTAGAAGCCATAGATTCCACAAAAAACACACCACACGCTCTTTTGTCAACAAATACTACTGCTAATTGTCCTTATTTCCCATCTAGGAATGGTTCCATCTAATAATATTCTCTTATTTTAACAAAGAACGATGTGCAAGAAATAGCTTCAAGTATTTGGTGAATGCAAATGCTGTAAGATTAATTAACGACAAGGACAATCTACCTTAAGCCAAAAAATTTCAACCACGTCAGAAATAGTCAGTATATTGGTACCTGACAGGAATAACGCGGTGGAAGCGCTCCTGCAATTTCAGTAACATCTGTTCCCATCTAAAGGGGGGCAACGTTGGATCTGTAAAGTAGAAACAACATATAATCATGCAAAGTACATATAACAGAAATAAATTACCAAAAAGTCAATATGTCTACACAATTATGTTTCCAGAAACGTTAGACACTAAGCATGTGGAACGTTCTTAAAAGTCGATTAGAAATTGCAGACATTGGATAAAGGAAATTTATATCGATTCGCTAGTTAATCTGCTAACCTAGTAATCTCGAGCTAACCCGTAAGGGCTGAAGATCTCATCTCTAAACCACCAAAAACAATCACCAAGACCCAAACAAATTTGGCACGTTTATTGTAGGCCATGTCTAAATAGTGAATCAAGCACTTAAGCGTCGTGATTCCCACTTCCTGGCAAATTTATATGCTTGTGCACGGAAATAGAAACAGCTTCAATCCCTTCAAAATCACATTTCCCTTCTTTACTTGGGAAGCTTTTCAACCGCAATTCACGAAGCATCCAAAGGTGCAACGGGTTTTTGAAGAAAAGAGGAAACAACTTCCATAAAAATCACTACCTTGTACCAGTATGTAGAACTAACCCATAAAAGAAAGGAGCAAAAAGAAACAAAGAAGAGAGAACAAACTTTACCAAGTTATCGGGAATTTGCAAGAAAGAGAAGTAATTTGCCTCCTCCACCAACTAGTAGCACCTGAACCACCGAAGACTTGAAGCAATCAAAGGCTCACACCTGAACTCCGAAACTCAAAGCTTCCCTTTTCCTTGACATAACACAGAAGAACAAATTGAAGAAGGTCCTAACCCCAAAATCGATATTTCCTTGAAGAAGCTAAAAGTAGAAAAGCATGCCTCTCAGACCTTTTTCCTCGAGCTTTTGTAAACAAAAGGGCACGAAAAGAATGTGAAATAATGGGCTGTGACACCCGAAGTGGTGGGGCTCACAGAGGAAACAATCTATTGGAGTTTCGCAGCAACCATGTCTTTATGGAGCGAAAATGAAATAAAGTTAGCATATTAAAGTTAAGAGAGAGAAGCAAAGTTTGTCCATTAGCACAACAAAACAAAGTTGGAAAGGGCTAGGTCATGGATAAGTAAGGGGTTACACTGATAGATCATGGATAAGCAAGGCGTTAGTGTCATAACAGTGAGAGAGCTTTCTTTTTCATATTAAAGTTAAGAGACTGAAATCAAACAGTTGGTGTCAGTAGTTCAGTACTTTCATCCCATAATTAAAGATCTCGTATTCGAGTCTTGAGAACGGAGATATCTGTTTGGCCAGCACTTTATCTCTTACAAAATGACCTGGTTCAAGCATGAATTAATCTAAGAATAGATAGCTTAAAGATACCTTTCTATAATTAAGACCCTCCTAAAATATATAGTTAAAAAAAATTAAGAAAGAGAAGCAAAGTTTGTCCGTTGGCACAACAAAAGAAAGGGATAGATGATGGATAAGTAAGGGGTTAAAGTGTCATAACAGTTGTGAAATTTGACTCACAAGGATCGCCATATATGCATATAGAATATATGACTACGTTCTTTTTACAAATTTTCTTACCATCCAATCATAATAGAATCAGCGTTGCCTGTGACCTTTCCTGCTCGGACGCCGGCGCTATTGAATGTCAGCGGCAAACTTTGGCGACAGTCAGAGTCAATCACCAAAATTCGACGCGTAGTTCTTAATTTTGGATGAGATTTGGTCTAAGTCTAACGCTTTCCACGTCTCTTTGTTTTCGGCCTGCCCAAGAATCTTCCACGCATTCATAGAGCGCCCTACCCCTTTAGGGCCCACTTTCTAAAGAATGCAAAATGATTGTTGTGACGTAGATTTTGACGAGTTCACGATGGCGTGTAATGAGTTCTTGTAATAAAACAAAATTCTTTATAACTGTTACATCTGATGGATGCAGCACCAATAGTTAATAGGATTAATGAAGAGGCAGACAGATACGGGAGGGGTGCGGCAGCTGGGCAGTTGCTCTATCTTATTAGGAGCTCACTTTTACTTTCAGTAATATTCCAACGCTGGGATGTTATTAAATGTTATTTAATGATTGCAGTCATTTTTTAATCCCCCGTTCGTAAAATCAATATTGTACAACAGTATATTAAATACTACCTCTAATTTATAATAAGTGTCGTTTTAGAAAAATACACGTTTATTAAGAAAATTAATGAAATTATAGATATACCCTTATTAAATTAGTATGTGGGAGAAATTGCATACTTAAATTGCCTTAAAATTGTGATCTGTGTAATTAAGATGAGAGTGAAATTAAAGGTTAATTTTGGAAGTAAAATTATAAACATGCATACAAAGTCAAGAATGACACTTATTTTGAATAATAAAAATATATCTAAAACGACACTTATTATGAATCGAAGGAAGTATGTGTTAACATTTCTTTTTTATTTTTTATCTTAAACTCAATATTGACCAAGTGACCAAATAACCAAGGTCATTTTTTAATCCCCATTCGTAAAGATATGTGAACCAAAATTATATAGTGTTATTAATAATTGACTTCTAATTAGGGTTGACGAATGTCCCTGGGCACATCTCACAAGCCCATATTTCTGACTTGGACACAAGTTTAGCGGCAATTTTTTTAATCGGTTGTTGTTATTGGTGTATGTTTTGAGCATACTTCCATTTTACATTTTATTTTCTCCTTTACTATTAACTTATAATTCATATTTAATTAGTCTGAAATTAAAATTAGATACCAAATTCAAATTTAAGTTTTAAAGTGTGTATTATGAATTTAATTTTCATTCTTTTTTCATTTGTATTAGTTTAAGACAATCACCAATTAGACCATTCTTTGAGCTCTTTACAGAAATTTTAAATCAAGCCTAAAAAAATGAAATGATTGATTGATTCTTGCACCATTATACCGGATATGAATATTGGATATTTTTGACATTTTTTCGTTATATTTCCCTTTCACGTTCGATCCGGAATACGTAACTAATATCTCGTTACTTGTTACAAGTGGTATTAGAGCGATGATGCGATCAAGTGGTTAAAACCGAAGATTTTTCGATTTTTCTCTATAAGATTTCTCGGAGAATAAAGTTTTGTTTCTCATTTTGTTTCTTGCTTATTATTGCACGAAATTGGTATGAATGTGTTTGGCCTTAAGAAACGGGATGAAAAGGAGCCCTGGAGTGCAAAAACTGAGCCGAAACTCGCTGGAAATCACCCCAAACATCAGCAGTTGACAGTGACCGCTGGGCGCATGGCCAACGCGTGCACAGTGTGCACGAACGATCTAATCGACTGGGGCGTGCGTAACACGCGCCAAGTCGATGGGCGGCGCATGTAGTAACTACCGTGGAGAATATGAAATGGTATGTTTGCCAGATATATAGAATCAGTTGGAATAGTGATTTAGTTCACTATGCCGGGTAGTCCTGACAAAATTGTGAGTTGCCGAAGGGCATAATTGCACCCTATAGGATATGAAGCAGTCAATGCAAAACATGACTAATCTACTTGATTATCTAGAAGCATGGAAACCTAGCCTTGCACACATTCGTGTATGGGGATGCCCTACTGAGATAGTATAATCCTTATAAAGACAAATTGCATGCTCATTCCATTCATTGCTATTTAGTAAAATATCTCGATCACTCAAAAAGCTACAGATTTTAATGTAGAAAAGGAGAGACTAGAATGGTGGAATCACAAATAACTAAGTTTCTAGATGTCTATGATGATGGTAGTTGATCCTTTAAATGATAGCAGGAAGGATATTACAGTTAGATCCGATGGATCTAGGTCTTAGTACTGTGCCTATATAGGAACAAGAACCCATACATGTACACACAGAAGTTCCTGGGGGTATAAGATTTAATGTAGTTACATAGATCCACTAGAGTGAGATGACATGCTATGCCATCTGGATACATAATCTATTTAGTGAACAGGACTGTGATGTTAGACACGTTACGGATCTAGTTATTTTTACAGAAGTTGTTTATGGATCCAAAGTGGATTTGCGGTGGGATACAATGACTAATGAGATGCAAATTATGAAGCATTATAAGGTTCGGAGCTAGTTGATTTAAAGTGAAATTGCAAACTTGTCAATTGTAAATGAGGTTCAAGAACTAAAGGATTTCAAGATAAAGTTCAAAAGTTTATGGGCTCGCTTAGTTTCTTGTTGATTCACTCAGGGAGAAAGGTTGACTTTAATGTTATCTTTTCTCTCGTATCCTCGTAGGATACATTTTGAGTGATTATGACAATTATAGCTAATGATGATATAAAGTTACATCTCATGGCTGTCAAAACCACTTTCCTGAATAAAGACCTTTATGAAGAGGTCTATATGGAACAACTTAAAGGATTTTAGAATCCAGATGGAACTGACATGGTTTGCACGTCAAGCAAATCAATATATGGTTTATATCAAACCTCCCGAAAGTGGTACCTTACATTTAATGAGGTTGTGACCTCTTTAAGCTTCGTGGTCAAGTTAAAAGATGCTTGTACTATGAGGTTAGGGGGGCAAAGTTATGTTCCTATAATTGTACGTGGAGAATATATTGCTCGTGTCAAATGTCTTGATCATGTTGCATAAGGTTAAGCAACTTTTGACCAAGTATTTTGACATAAAGAACCTTGGTAAAACATCTTTTATCCTAAGTATGCAGATTTACCTGAACTGATCTCATCACTCTTTAGGCTATCAGAATGCATATATTGAGTATGTGTTATAGAGGTTTAATACGACTGACAATAAATTTGTTGTAATACCAATCTCTTATAGTGAGAGATTGTCTTTGGCGTAGTGTCCAAAGAATAAAGTAAAGGTTATGAGGAATGTTTTATATTCTAGTGTGGTTGGTAACCTTACATATGCCCAGGTGTGCACTAGGTCAAACATTACATTTACTGTTGGACTGTTGGGTCGATATCTGACTAACCCAGGTATAGACCACTAGAATGCAGTTCAGCAGGTGTTGATTTCTGAGTTGTCTGTGGTTAATTCAGTGGTTAGACTCATTTAGCTGTACTGTAATAATCTTGCTGCTATATTGTTTAATAACAACAAAGAATATCACAGGATCTTAGCATTTGAAGGTCAAATATTTGACCATAAAGGATTTGATACGAAAAGGTAACATTAAGGTTTAGAGCATTTAAGGACTAAGGAAATGTTAGCCGATCCTTTAACTAAAGGATTTCGCCCACTTGTGGTTGAGAGACAAGTATACAGTATGGGTGTTTTGAAGTCCTTAGACACTGTTAGTTAGGGGATCCTTATGTTGCTCTTTGTACATTTATACATTTTGTTGTATTATGACAATATAGTGGTTGATCAATAAAAATAAACATCATTTATCCTCAATAATAACTGTTATCATACATAGTCATAATACATATGAAAGTTTTAAGATCTGTGTCAATCTTAGGGGGTGCTTGGTTTATGGGTTTGGGAAGGGGTTAATGGGTATGGAATGAAAAAGTGAGTAGTTGGTTGTTAATTATCATTATAGGGGTAATAGTTTGATATCCCACTTTTGGGGAATCCTCCATACCCTCCATTTAGTAGAGAAATGAAACTCATTCTTTAGTAGTGACTCTTTTTTTAAAATATTTTTAATACTAATTAATTAAATATAATTAATTAATTAAAATATAATTAATTACAACATAATTAATTAAAATAATATTATTAATTAATTATATTATAATTAATTAAAATATAATTCATTCATTAATTAAAATAATGTAATTAATTAATTACATTATAATTAATTAAAATATAATTAATTAATTAAAATATAACTAATTAAAATATAATTATTTATTTAATAAAATATTGTAATTAATTAACATATCATTAATTAAATTATTTTTATTATTTAATTAATTATAATATAATTAATTAAAATATAATTAATTACATTACAGTATAATTAATTAAAATATTATTATTTATTAATTGATTACATTATAGTTAATTAAAAATTAATTAATTAATTAATTACAATATAATAAATTAAAATATAATAAATTAATTAAAATATAATAAAATTTTATTTTTTAATATTTTTTTACAGACCAACCACTATCAATGGTAACGGTAATCATTTCTTCCTCTTAACCAACCATCATAATTATAATGATAATATCCATTATCATTCCTTACTATATTCTTAAGCATTTTAAAGGTCATTGGGCATATATACAGATTGACCTTGAGCTTAGGTCATTTAGACACATACAGTTTTATACGGATATCTATAAATTTTTAAACATGACATAGGGGGATATAAGTTTTTAATCCTATAAAGGTTCTCTAATGCAGTTTAGCATGCAGTTAGAGAGAATAAAGGTTTTCTCTTATACAGTTTAGCATTTGATGAAAGGAAACAAGTGTTCTCTAATACCGTGTTAGTATTCAGTGAGAGAAAACATGATTTCTCTAATGCAGTTTAGCATAAAGTTGGAGAAATTGAGACCTACAAACGAAGATAATATAGTTTAGATCATACAAGTATCATCTTAGTTTGTCAAACTATATTTTCCCATTCATGTTAGTGAGGTATTAGATATGTGTGATTGTATTGGATTTGTATCACACATGACATATGTGTTTGATACTTTTCAGTATCAAAAGCCTTGCATGATGAAATATTTGACTTTCGTTGTCTTTGGATGTAATGTTTTGTTTTTAAACCTAGTCGACTAATACAGTAGTGTGACTTAACTAAGTTTTTAAACTGCTTTAAACTTGAGTCAATACCGCAATTAAGTATATGTTGGATATTTTTGACATTTCCCATAAAGTTGCACAATATTTAATTGTACTTTTCAGTTTTTCAATAAATTATCAGTTGAGTTACGAAATTTGATCCAGATAAAGATAATAAAGCGACCCAATAAATGATCTAAATTAATGGTTTGAAGTCCAGGAGGAAAATAAATCCTGATCAGTGTGGACCGGACCCATATCAGGCTTGTGATAGGGAAGCTCGATATGGAAGCTATATATAAAGGTTAAGGTTTCATGCAGTTACTCATGTCATTCGAGGATTCTCTGATCTATTAAGAGAGCTTACGTTTTGAAAAAATTATAGAAAGCCTTTATCACGTCCTAGAGAGCAGTTGCCATGAAGACAGCGATGGATTCACGCTCGTTTCAGCCTCAGAAAGCTAGTTTGAAGTTTAGAACCGAAATCAGGTATTTTTCGCATTTTTTCGTTTATTTCCCTTTCACGTTCGATTTGAGATACGTAGTTAAGGTCCCGTTACATGTTACAATGAATTTATCACTTATTTATATCAGTAGTGCCATTATGATATTGGCGTGAGTAATTTATTGTTTATACTTATTTATATTCCATACGCATAACAATTCATTTGTTTTTATATTAAGGTAGATCTTATAAAACTCAAATAAAACCTAAATTAATAAAATACATTCAGTTTAGCTTTGATAGTTTAAATTAGTTTTTTTTCAACTTTAACAATTAATTGTAAAATAAATAGAGAAATGCATATCATAGATTATCCAGATTTCTAATTATATAATATTCTTAAGAGAATATAAAAAAGTAATATATTTATCTAATGTAACATTTTGAATAATATTGATAAGAAAAATAATCACAGGATAAAAAAAAAATTAGGTTAAGAATAAGCATTTTATTGTTTAGTGAATTTCTCTCACTTTATTAAAGATAAAATATTGAAATTAGTGAATAAAAATTCATTAATTATTTAAGGGTGGTATCATCTTTAGATAACAAAACACCTTATAATTGGAGTATTTTTCTTGACAAAAGAATAATTGCTTAGAGAGAATTAATGAAGATAATAACTAATTTGTAATATTGAAAGTAACAAAATAAAGTTAATATAATAACGTTAGTTTGGTTTGCACAAAACCTAAAAAATAAATCAAATATTTTATTTTAAAAATTTAGAAATCAAACTTTTTTATTTTAAAAATAACTTTGTTTGAAACTTTTCTAGTGATTTGATTGAAGGTAAATGAATTCAGTGTTATGGTTGTCCCTATTGCCAAGAAGAATGCCAATAAGACAACTAATATTCATCATATAGTGTTGAGGGGATCAGATCCTCTATTTCAGTTAACCAATTCCTATAATGTTCTATTAAATCTCATTCATACGTCTATATGGTGTCCACACAAATATGTAGACCAAATTAAATGACACAGGGTTGGAACACCCTAACGGGCACAGGGTGCTCCAACCCTACTCTTAAGACTGAAAAATGTTCGGCATGATGACATATAAGAGTGGCTATTGAAACATGCTATTCTCATACATCTAATGCCTTGTTTGGTACGAGTAATAAAAGGGTGAGAATGAGAATGCAATATTTTAATCGTTTTGTTAGTGGTAATAGATAAAACAAAAAATGAAAAAATTGAAATGAAATTTAAACAATTTTAGGATGTGTTTGGCTCATTTGGAAGAATGATAATAAGAATTATAATAAATATAACGATGAATGAAAATAGATATGACTTCCATTCTTCACTATATTAAGAGGTATGGAGTATTCCTCCAAAAAGGAATATAAAAATACTGTTTATTCAATCATAATACAGTACCAACTATCTTTTTTAATTCCTTACACAATCATTTCTTCTCATACCAACTAATCAAGCAGTTCCTTAGACTTTTATTTCTAAAAGAGGTACGAGTATAAGCTGAAATCAAATATTGAAAATAACAAAATAGGAGATATTATTAAAACATGGTTCAGCCAGATTTTGCTGAGGCTGGATGTCATCGTTTTGATCCATGATTCCGTATGATTTCGGCTGTGGAATACCTGCAAAACAAATAACGGCGGGCCGGGAGTCGTCTCCCGGGAGGCCCCTCCGACGCTCAAGTCAGTTTTTTGATGTAGGTTTTGGCTGCTGAAAGTAGAAGAAAATAGGGTTGTAATCTCATACCTGAATCACGGTAGAATAGTACCTTATATACGCCGTGGATGCTAGGTTTACGTAGATCTTCGTATTTGCATGGGAGTCTAACTCCTGATGGGCCGAATGGGCCGTGGACTTGTGAAAATGGGACTGGGCCTAGCGCAGCCGACCCAACCAGTGTTAAAGTTGAGGTATTGATTAATGGAAGATAAGATCATAAGATCGCTCTCTTCTTTCTTTGAAAGGCCAGTGTACAAACCAAAGCACTCAATTGATTTATAACGCTTCGTGCACCTTAGCAGAAATGCCTAAGGGCCTAGCTTATTTTGTATTTCCCCAAATTCAATATAATTCCCACGCACATTGTATTCATTCAAGGAGGTCAACAAGCGCTGGTGCAATATTAAGATTATGCATCTTATTTTTACTTTCACTTCTTTATTTTAATAATAAGAAAAGCAGTAATTCGTTTTAAGTTAGTGTTAGTAATTACAGTAATAGTCCGAAAGAGAAATGAGAATAGGGATTGATAGTTTTTATTAATTTGAAAAATATAAATTATTGGGATCCTCATCTAACGCATGGAGCTTTTTTTTTTAAATGAAATGAAAAGAAAACACGAGACATATTACATGACTAGTTTAGGAAAACAAATTCCTAACATATCCTTTAAAAGGATTGATGAGAGACACCCTATAGGTGTAGTATCAAAAGTAGTGATCCCTAACTCAAAATGATTTGCAAAGTTGGCGAGCCAGTCGGCATATCGGTTACCCTTTTTGTAAATATGACTAGGTAAAACTACCCAGTTTCGAGTAAACAACTTGTTGATGCCCATAAATAGGAGATTGAGAGGCATTTTTCGTTTAGACGAGGAGGACAAGATATCACTAGTGAATCGACTTCTAATTCAATCGATGATAACCCAGGTTCCAAGCAAGCTTGAGCTAAAAAAACTTCCCAAAATTCTGAAAAAAAAAGAGAAGCATCAGCCAATATTTTGCACGAATCTTCCAAGTCAAGTACCTGAACTATCATGAATAATTAAAGCCACCTGAACGAAAATGACGATCTTTTTCACGCTCCATCCGTATTTAATCTTACTGATCAATTAAGAGGAGGTTTGCACCAGCCTATATGGCCCTGTTTGGCAAACAGCTGATTGCATTAGCTGTTAGCTGATTCTTCAGCTATCAGCTGATTTGACCAGTAGATTGCATTGGCTGTTTGTTAAAGATGTTTGGTAAAATTAGCTGTTTAGTATTAACTGTTTATGTGTGAAATAACTTATAAGGACATGACTTTTTAAAAAATTATAAGGGTATGAATATTATATATCTTAGTATTTCGTTGAATATTGTTATAAGAATTTAAATTTTAGATATTTAATTCTACAAAAATTAAGTTTATAACTTTAATAAAAAAACATAGAACATTTAATAATAATAATAATAATAATAATAATAATAATAATAATAATAATAATAATGGTTAGAGTATCAACCTACGTTAGTCTTATAACCCCAAACAAGAACTCCAAATTGCAGAATAAGATCTGCAAATTGCTTCGAGAGCAAGCATAAGAATGGGTCCAAATTGATATACTACTTTTGTTGCATAAAACAATGAAGACTGAGCTTGCTTTTAAAGCTTTGTGATTCTTTTGCGAAAAATTCCTCCATAATTACCTCTATTGAATCCTTTGTTTAGCTGAAATGCCACTTGGAATCTACTAAATCATGTTGATGAATTAACAAGAATCAGATTAATCAAGAAAGATGGTAATTATCAGTATGCAAAAATCTGTGAAGCTGGAGTAGGAGTAACAAGGAGTCCACAACAAAAGCAGACTAGCTCATGATACAATGAATAATCTAGCAAGCAATATCTGGTATTGTTCTACAAAAAAGCTTCAGTTTAGTGGAAGTCGATACCCTCACAACCATCCTATTCATTAAATGGTGAAAACAACCTGCTTGAAATAACAGTCAAGATACTATGAACCATCAAATGTACGCAATAATCACTATATGTAAAGTAGAAAAATCAGCACCAAAATCAAAATTGACAGTAGAAAAATCAGCACCAAAACTAAAATCTAAGTTCTCAAGAGGCTTGAGTCGGGCAAAGATATCATCGTAAACAACAGTTAAAATGAGGGGATAGCAACTATTTGTATTTCTTCACAGATATATGGTACCACTAGAACTACAGCTAAATGGAAGACCTTGCTTTTAAAGCAAAGAATTGCATTCTACTAAGAATCCAAACATACATTACAAGTGGATCATTTCCCTGTATCGCATAAATCGACTGCAATAAGCAATAAATGATGAGCATTCTAGCAGACTCGCATCTAAGGTTAAAGCTGAATACTTTTATCATCATAATTCTCTCAAGCACAAAACTCGAATTACAAAACAGTAGGAACACTGCTTACAATAATTGCTAATTTCACTGTAAAAACAACTCTGTTTCTAGCATCTCTTACGATCCCATGTATTGGTAACCAGAATTTCTACATCCAAAATTGGATTGAACAAAGCACCCGATGAAAAGAAATTCTAGAAAGTAAAAACTTTGATTGTTTATGTATTTTTCAATTAAGAACAAAGCAAAAAATACAACTCAATAACTTCATGAAAATAACCAAAAATATCAAAACCATAAACCCAATTGAAAGAAAAAGGTAGAGCTAAACAACCACTACACAGGAATTTCATAGAAACTACACAGATCGCGCATAACCATAAACCCACCCAATTGGCCATGCTATCTAGCTTGTCGCAGGACATGAAATTGTTGTTGTTTCTGTTGTCTATTGCCTTGCGTTTCCATCAAATTCCCTTCTGAATTATGGATGGGGTTCAATTTGAACTTCGTAGTTCGTAGCCTTGGTATGGGTTATATTAAACAAATAGAATATTAGTATCAGCTACGTGGAGTGACGCACACAACATAAAAATCAGATCTAGAGAGCTCCAACGAAGCTTTGTTTGAGATGAGAGGAGAGAACACCGGAAGAGCGACGGCGGAGGAGGACCACCACCAGGTGGCCCAACAGCCGTTGGATTGGCCGACATGAAGGTTGTTACAACTGCCAAAAGTTCTCAACTATCCTCTAACAATGATAATGCATGCTTACTCGAACGATTTAACCGTGTCTCATCACAACATGGAAGGCAACATGGAGTCTGTCTGACGGAAGCGCGGATATGGCGGTGATCTGGTAGACGTGAGAGATGCAAGGAAAGAGCATAGTCCAGAGAAAACGAGAGAAATGAGACGGGCAAAATTGACATTAATCAAATAAGTTTCAGTTGATTGTCTTGAAACGGTCCTCTATAGGAGCTGATAAAAAATTAGCTGGTTGGGTTGAGTTAGCCAATCTAACCAGCTCTTTACCAAACAAACATATGAGTTTTTTCTTAAAGTCAATAAGCTAAAGTAGATTGACCAGCTAAAAAAGAGCTGATAAGCTCTTCACCAAACAAGGCCTATAAGTTGCTCACACCGATGGCTTATTTTGGTAAATCATTTGGAGCATGCTACTAACTGTAACATTTTCAATTTTTACTATTAACATTGAAAAAGAACTTAGTAGTGATGAAGAAAACTATTTCTTTCATACTGTGTAAGGAACATTGAACGAAATATATACAATTGTCCTCCTACTGCTATTGGCTAGTTGTCCTAGAATCAAGCTGACACTAACAAAATTGTTGCTAGGCTGTGGTACCCGAATGCACAATGCACATAGACAGACTCGAATGCGCAGTGCGTAGAGGCAGGAAAAACATATGTACAGAGACAAAAAAGGAGAAAGGACCAAAAAAAACAAAATAAGCCTGCTGCTGTGAAGCCCATTAAGCAAGCTCTGTTGTGACCCTTCAAATCATCTGTCCCAAAAATGGTGTACCTACCCTGTCCCAATGCATCCCACCCATCCATTTGTGTGGGATGCACCCATCCATTTATGTGGGACCCACACAAATGGATGGGTGGGATGCATTGGGACAGGGTAGGTACACCATTTTTGGGACAGATGATCAGTCCCCCTGTTGTGAAGCCGTGTGAAGTCCATTAAGTATTTACTTGATTTTCCAACAAACATTAATAAGCAAACTGGCATCCGACTGAAAGTACACACCTTTGTACGGCATTTTCTATATGTGAATGTAAAGAATGGTTTGACTTTTGAGAAGTGAAAAACGGAAGGCTTTTGACTTTTGAGAAGTAGAAAACGGATATCAACGCAAAGCCGCCGGTCTGCACTCGGCAACCCCAGGATTCAATAGGGACAGTCCAGACTAGAAGGCCGCGTACAAACTTTTCTTGTACTTTTTTCAAAGAGAGCAAATAAAATGGCTGTGCATGACAAAATATTATTCTTATGGGGTTTAATTAATAGTATCTTGTGGTCGTTTTAAGATTATCATACGGTAAATGGCAGTGAACAATAATTGTTTTGGAGTATCGTACAACATCCTTGATCTGTACTAGGAATTGCGTCTGAGTTTAAAAATGATGGGTCAACTAGAACTTGACGTGGATTTTGTTAAAAATATTAGAGCATGAGTCAGAAGTTGGATAACTATAAGCCTTTTTGTTTTCGTCCAGATCCTCTGTCCAGTTTTACTCTGTCTTATTCTGTCTTATAGAATCTCAGCCATTTATTTTGCGAGACCCACGCAGGTTCTATGCGGACCTCATATAAATAAATGACTGAGATTTATTGGACATAATAAGACACCATAATATTGGACAGAAGATATGCACTCTTTTGTTTTTGTAGGCTGTGATATTTGTTATTGTTTTTCCAATAAAATAGTGGAAAATGGATGTTTGATTGCCGACTTTATTGACATTTTCACCCGCGTAAAAGTCCAATCAAAGCCACCAAATATCGTACATTCGTACGTATACAACTCGCTCGTCTCAAGTCTCGTTTCAAGAGAAAAAAGAAGACCTTTTCACATTTCTTTTTATTTTGTAAATTCTGTTCCCAGGATCGCAATACTGAATACATTAGTTAATCAATATACAAAAGGCAATAACGAACAAACGAAAAGGAATAAAAGGCCCCAAAAAATAAAAAACAAACCACCCCTCAACTCAGACCACCGTCGATCCTTCATATATTATGGATAATCTCAGCCTAAACGAGCGAGCAGCCAATTTAGCCTGTCTAGAAGTATATTTTTGCAATCTTCTGACAGAGCTGGATCTGGAGACACCAAGGTTGGCCTGTTGTTGTGGCTTCTTCAAGTTGGACTTACCTAAGGTCTTCACATTCACGATGATATTATTGACTTCATCGCTGGTTTGATCTTCCAAAGAATCGGAGTTGCTATTAAGTGACAAAATCGGGGAGATGCGAGCCTTCTTTCGTCGGTTATAATTATTGTTGGAGGCTTTTTGGAGGGCGGAGCTGGCTTTGACGGCCAAAGCTGCCATATCGGAAGCAGTAACCACGTTTTGGAGCTTAGAATTGGGAAGAACGAAATAGATATGATTGGGGTGGAGAGAAGCGTTGGAAGTCAAGGCCGGAATGTAATCGTCATAGGACAGAAGGTCGGAGTTACAGAGAAACCAAGATGATGACGACGACGACGACGAAGAAGAAGAGGAGGCTTCGGCGTCGAGAACCTGAAAGACAGAGATAGGAATGCCATATTCATGGAGAAGGCCATTAATTGACACCACTTTGGCAGTTGGAGGAGACTGCTCAGTTTCACAGTTGGCGCAGGTCGAAAACGAAGACACACAGCTGCCCATATGATATCAATTCCTCACCTATTTTTGATATTCTAGTCTAAAGAAGAGAAGGCACAACAAAAGATATATAGAGGCTTGAATACTGAGATATATGTTAGTTAGGTTGAGCAGAATGAAAGAAACATAAATTCAGAAGGATGGGGAAGCAAGCAGAAAAGCTGAGAGAAAATGAACTGGAAGTCGTTATTTTATACTTGTACTTTTTTCTTTTTTTGTGGTTATTATGAATGGAAACGAAAAAGAAGGGAAGATTCGATTTCATAAGTAAACTGAAAACATGAGGTCATCAAATTCGTCACAAATCAGGATAAAACGAATCTGGAACCAGGCTGACTTCTGTATTGTTCTCAAGGTAGTCATCGATGATGTGCTGCTCTTCAGCTATAATATAATTACGTTGGTTTATTAAAAATTATTAACAAGCTGACATAGTTCACGCCTTACATGATGGCTTCCACGGGACCACATCACCTAAATTTGCTTACTTACACTTAAATTTATCAACCCTGACGTTTTTTAAATTTTCAAAATAACCTGACATTTTTTAAACTTTCAAAATGAACTCTGCTCACTAATAATATTAGGGCATCGTCAATTATTTGCTGACATGCATGGTCAGAAAAATTGTTGACGTATATATATATATTTTAATTTTTGATTGTGAGACTTACGAGAAGTTGAGGAACATTTTAAAATGGAAATATCCCACCTCTAACTTTAATGCTACATTTTGGGAGAAAGAACCGCTGCGTACAACATTGGTTGTGAAGAGGAGGAGATGACATTGTGTTTTGTTGTTTGGGGAGTGATTACTGGTTACATGTAAATTTACTAGTGTAATATTATTATTTTCTTTTTGGTAAATTCGTAGACAAATTTTTTATAAAAAAGAGAAGAAAATAAAAGGTTTAGTACAAAATTGAGGGGACCTAAAAACTATCATTGGCTACCAAAAGCCACACAAAGCCTAAGGACCTAAGACATGTTCGCCGAACAGACCATCACAAAGCAACTATAGCTGCCTGCAAGGAAGATTACGCAACTAGAAAACCAAGCTTAATCTCTTAAGACCCAGTAGCAACACCAACTTCCAATAGCCAACCCAACCAAAACAATGAAAAACAACAGAAACTCAAGGACAACCCAAAACACAGGCCTCTACAGATTGTTGATGTCTGTGCTTATCAGCGGAGTATCCTTCCTTCCTGGAGGTGGGGATCATCCTTGGATTGGAGTCCGACGAGGGAGAGGCTCATAAAGGAACAGTTCAAACTAGCACCTGCATAAGAAAGGAGAAACCAGAAAAAAGAAAGAGGAAACCAAACAACAACCCAATTTACCTACTCTCAGTGTTTATGCAGAGCTGCTCCATTACTTGGAAGATCACTTTAGAGTTGATGCTCCCCACTTCCATGGCTTTGTCTTTGAAAGTTCGGCGGTTTCTCTCGGACCATAAGTTATAAACAACAACAGAAATCAGGATAGAAAAGGTGCGCAGGTTTAGGTTTCGGTAACTTTGGCTTTGGGTGAACCAATGTTAGATTGATTGGAGATTTGGTAGATTGGGGATGTTCAGATGAAAGTGACTAAGGCAGTGCTTCCAAACTAAATTCGAAAAGGAACATTCAAAGAAGAGGTGGCTAATGGATTCATTGTCCAAAGAGCAAAGTGAACAATGGTTAGGAATATAAGTATAAAGAAGTCGATCTCTTGTTTGGAGTTTATTAAGAAAAGCTAACCACAAGATAAAAGCATACCTTGGGGTTATACCTTTTTGCCACACCAAGTTATACCAAGGTAATCTCAAAGAAGGAGGTCTCAACAATGTGTAAGCTGAATTATTTGTGTAGGCTTTTGTGGAGCTAGGCAGCCACTCTAGCCTATCCGGTTGAGATTCATCGGGTTGATAGGGTAAAGGATCTAGCATTCGAATGACCTCAATTGTAGCTCCTTGCCAATTCCATACATTGTCATGAATAAGATCAGCTACTTTGGCATGTAGTGGGAGTTCTGACCCATTGATAAGTCGTGGGGAAACCAAATCTTGCAATAAGCCTCGAGGATGCCACGGGTCCTGCCATAAGAAGTTTGTTAATCCATTCCCTATCCTAAATCTGAAGTGGTTCCCAAGAATGTTCCTAACTTGAAGTAATTTCCTCCAGCTCCAAGAACTATTGCTAGTGGGTTGGGTGCTCCAGAAATTCTGTCGTCTAAGAATAATAGTGTGAACCCATTTAACCCATAACACCTCTCTATCAGTAAAAAGGATCCAGATCCTTTTGCCTAACAGAACCTGATTCCAAGTTGAAAGATGTTTAATTCCTATACCACCCTCTTTTTTTGGTTTACAAAGGTCAGACCACTTAACCTTGGCATGCGTTTTTGTTACAACCTTCCCAGACCACAAGAAGTTCCTGAGCTTAGACTCTATTTCTTTGATTATAGAGGTAGGGAGAATAAAGTGGCTAGCCTAAAAGACCTAAAAGGTAGACAGAACTGAAGTGACCAACTGAAGCCTACCAGCATAGGATAAAGCCTTATGGGTCCATTTGTTAATTTTGGAGTCCATTTTATCTAACAAGGTGATACAGTCTCTCCTAGTCAATCTACCAGTTAAGATAGGCAATCCTAGATATTTCATAGGAAGTTGACCCCTTTGAAGACCCAAAATACCTTCCAACTGGTCGGACCAAGAACTCATATCAGGAGAAAGGAAGAACTGACTCTTGTGAAGATTCATTTCCAACCCTGAGAATTTAGCGAAAGTATTCAAGCAAGTTAACAAGGTAGTCACCGAGGCCAGATCAACATGAGAAAACATTAATAAGTCATCAGCAAACAAGAGATGGTAAAGTTTTAGAGCTTGGCATCTCCAGTGCAATTTAAAAGCAGGGGTACCAGCTATCGAGGCATGTAGACTCCTAGTGAGGACCTCCATACAAAGAATAAAAAGATAAGGAGAGAGAGGATCACCTTGTCTTAAGCCTGATTTACCACGAAAAAATTTGGTTGGAGACCCATTAATGAGGATAGAGTAGGATGGGGAGGTTAGACATTCTTCGATCCATTTAATGAACATGGGAGGGAGACCTACTGCTAGGAGCACCTTGAGGAGGAAATTCCACTGAATAGAATCATAAGCTTTTTCTAGGTGAATTTTAAAAGCACATCGCTTATGGCCATTAGAGAGATGATAGTTCTTGAAGATCTCTTGGGCTAAGAGGATGTTGTCCCCGATACGGTGATTTTTAACGAAAGCACTTTGGTTAGGACTGATGACAAGGGGTAAAATCTGTCGAAGCCTATTTGAAATGATTTTGGCGATCACCTTATAGATCATGTTGCAACAAGAGATAGGTCTATAGTCAAACACAGTGGAAGGGTGGATCCTCTTAGGGATAAGAGAAATAATGGTGGAATTAAGCTCTTTGAGGAGCTTGCCATGTTGAAAAAATCTTGAATAGCCCTAGTAAGCTCATTTCCAACTATAGACCAGGACTGTTGAAAAAAGAAACCATTGAAGCCATCTGGGCCAGGGGCCTTGTTCGGGTTGGAAGAAAAGAAAGCGTCTCGAATCTCCTGGGAGGTAACTTCAGCTACAAGGTTGTTTCTAAGGTCCTCTGGAATAGGGTGGGGAAAGAGAGGAGTTACATACTCCTCGGCCGAGGCTAGGGTCTTCGTTTTTCCAAGGGTATTTTGGAAGAAATCCAGAAAGGAGTCTTGGATGTCCCCTATGTCAGTGATTATGTGGCCATTACCTACCAGAAGTGAATGGATAGTGTTCCTGTTCTGATTTGATAAGATGGAGTGATGGAAAAACCTAGTGTTCCTATCCCCCTCCCGAAGCCATTTGATGCGGGAAGCCTGTTTATAGAAAGATTCTTGACCATTTAAAGCTTGAAACAGGTTAGTCATAGCCGCTTGCTCTTCAGTAGCTAGTAGTGTGCAACATGTGTAAATTTTGGGTGAGTTTTGCGAAGTCAGTGAGTGACCATCCTCGATGGCTTACTCAATCACATAACACATACAATTCATACAATCACATTCATTGGAACATATTTCACATACAAAAATCAGTCAAATTATTCGAATCATACACATCAAATGCATATATGATGCTTATGAGACTCAATTTCAATTTATTATTGTTATGACCAAGTGCCTATAACTATCTCGTATCTATTGTAGATACCGGGCTCATTAATAATTGTCCCGTTTCATTTTACATAGTGAGCCTTTGGCTCTTAATCACTTTATGAGCTCTAGGCTCTTTTTCACATTCTGAGCTTTAAGCTCTTTTTGGGTGGCTACTCCGGTCACAACTGCCTTTATCTTTCATGCATTCATGTAATGAAATGCATCAATCACATATTTTCAGTCAGTCACATGATCTCATTTATACATTCTCATATACATTCTCATCGAACCTTGGTCTGGCATTTAGAGGTCATATTTAGAAGCACTTATTTCATCATGTTCACATACAAGTAACACTTCAATATCTCATTCATATATCATAATCATCGGACCTTCATTGTCCGGAATTCAACAATCAAATCACATTCATAATCATTCAATACATAATATAAACAAACAAGTAATAAAGTAAGACCATCTAGGTTTACTCACAATACAAATTAGCATTAGCTTCCGTGATCCGGAAACATCTAGATGCGGACGTTCTATCCTTTGTATCAACACCATGCAATACACATGTTGCACACATATTAATAATTGCACAATCTTAAGTATTGATTTATGCACAAATGTGTATATGGAATATATACAATGCATGCTCCATGACAATCCCGGGCGTATTATAAAAATTCACATCTTATGCTCGTTCTCATTTTATAATTCATATATATATATAATTGAACTTAGATTTTACACTTCATTTGCACATGATCATTTTAAGTTCACCATTCAATCTTTACCCTTTATATGTGTCTAGCTTGTTCTTAGGCTTACACCTCAAGAGCACTTAGTTCTTCTAATGTCATAATCCAATTTCTTGTCAATTTCTTTTCTAACATTATATGCTCTCATGTTACTCAATTCTCATTCACATTTACTTAATTCATATGACTCAACTCCTTTGGATCATAAGTATAATCATATGCACATCTTCATTCTCATTACACTCATGTCTTTAGTACTTTGATATTATCCATTCATTCACTAAGTTACTAATTATCACTTCAAACATATCACACATTAGTTACTTAATCAAGGCATCATTCTAGGTTCATTCCAAGTCCCATTTAAGCCTTAATATTCATCAATTGACCCGTGAATGTCCGTTAGGCAGACATCCATGTCCGTTAAACGAACATTTACGAGTCTTTTACAGAAACTTGAAAATTTGACCATCTAGACATCAAAATACCTTCTCGAGGTCTTCATAGAAGTTGTAGATCTCGATGTCCTCTTTAAAACCATACCTAAATGACCTCAATACGAGTTCTGTTGAAAACGTTATGCCTCTTGCCCCAAAGTATATCCAAGTGCATTCACAATTTCCAGATTCTAACTCTTTACTTGCTACATTCACTACATTAAGCTTGTCTATCATTTCTAATTCAATTTATCCTCCTTTTCCCATCATTATAACTCCATTTCAACTTAATATCATCCATAAACAAATTATAGTCCATGACTAATCATGAACACTAATAATAGAACATACACATGTATACACATTCATCATCAACTTCCTACGCATATTCAACTTCATTTTCACTTTCATTCCACTTCTAACTATCACCTTAATTCTTCCCATTTCAAGATACCACATTACTCCCTTTTTTTTAGCTCTAGACTCATTTTATTTCATCAAAAAAACACCCAAGAGATTCACATTAATTCATCAAGAAAACAGAAAAAAAACCCATTATGTATCCAATTTTTCTACACTTTTTCCTACACCCAGTACTCAACTTCAGTTCCAAATTAGAAACTCTTAAAGACATAATTTGAATTCGATGTCTACATGAAACATGTAGCCATATGTCTCTAGTTTAATCAAAATTAAGAATCATCTCATTTGGATAACTACAAAGCAATTTATGGCCAAAATACATAATCATGATCAATGGAAAATGTTACATCTAACATATTCCAACACACTTTAAACACCATTTACTCAATTTAATCCAACATTATATCATTCCATAATCTATTACCCATCAAAACACCAAAGCAAGACATGAATCAATTCACATTTCTCATCCACGTTTTTGCATGTACCATTCTCATTTTATGAACATTTAACTCTTAACTATCATTAAAACATGTTTCATTCATCAATTCAAGAAGAGTGATGCTTATACTTACTTTATTTACCCAAAGCTTCTTCAATTACCATGAAACCCTAGCTCTCCAACATATACAATCATCACAAATGGAGGTGGAGAAGGTTAGGTTTTCTAGTGGTAAGATGATGAAGATAACAAAAATGGAAGTAGAAAGTGAAGGATAACAACAAGGTTTAACATTAAAGCTTAGGAGAAAAGAGTGTCGTAGATGGAGAGAGAGCAAATGAAGAAAAAATGAAGAAGATGAAGAAATGTAGCATATGTTGTGAATGGTCAAGTGAAAGACCCAAAATATGGTCTTTCATTTAACAAATTCGTGACTTAAACATGTGGTGTGGAAAGTGACACTTGTCACTTGCCACATGTCACTCTCTGAAGGTCTCTTCTTGGTCTTTTATTAACTAGTCCATTTGTCTCCATTTTCTACTCCAATTGTCTCCCAATTTTCAATGACATAAGTCATTAATCTTAATGTTGCATATTAAAAACTCTACTTCCATTTGAAATTTATTTCTACCACTATTCATCAATTGTTCTGCCACTTGGCATTTTTCTTAGTCCAAAAATACCTTTAAATTCTAGAAAATTCTCAAATTTTCACCAAAAATTCTAAGTCAATAAATATAATCTCCAATTCAATTTTATCCACTCATATAATTCACAATTTCAAATATAATCACATTTATAGATCAATTATACCAGGAATATGTCAATGAATGCATGTACAGTCATTTTAATGTGTGCAAAAAATCAAATTCACGTGCGTATATGATAACATTATGCATGAGCATGAAATGCATTTTTCTTAATCTGTCTTTGATCTCACATGTATCGAGTTTTAGGGTTCTAATCCTTAGTATGGGAATGGGATGTTACAGATAAGGATTACATGAATAGTATAGATAATAGTAGCAAGAAATCTTCTTTTGACGAAGAATCTCACCGAATTAGGTTAAGTAGACTAGATGGTTTACTTTTAAGAATGAACGATGATGGAACAAATCAGAAGTGAATATTGGAGTTTTGTTTTTAACTGAGACTCAGGCATCAGGTTGAATATGCTACTGAGAGTGTATGCAATTTTTTTGATGAAAAGCATCCAACTATGTGATTAGATTCTTGAAATTTGAGGAGACACTATTGCTAACATGAGGAGAACTTAGGTCCACACTATATTCTATACAAATATGTTCAGGAAATACAAATTAGATTTGATAAATGTGTTACCAACTCAAGGAGTTAAGATTGCATATAAATTGAAATTATGTGGAGAGACTAGTATGAATGAACAGACGTTAGAATAAGTCAATGTGAGATCAGAGGAAATTGGATGAATGGAGAAATTTAATCAAGAAAAGAAGTCAATTGGGAAAATAAAAATAACATGAGATAATATTACCCCAATCGAGGAATTTGTTAGTTAAGGAATTACGAGAACTAATTATGGGCATCTTGAGTTATCTGTGATACCTGTAATGTAACATCCCGTTACTCATGTTAAGGCTAAAATAGTGTTTAGGTTAATGAGAAATTAGAAAGGGTATTTTATGCTTATGAATAATATGGCATACACATACACGAGAACATTGATTTCTGCACATTAATATAATTGTATATGCATTCATTGACATTTTTCGAATATAATTGATTTATAAATGTGAATTGTGGATTTTATTGGTCTTGAAAATTATATTGGTGTGTATTAAAATTAATTTAGCAATTTTAGAAATTTGGGGTATTTTGGACTAGGAAAAATGTTGACAATTGGACCAATTATTATATGACATGTGGACCAATCTTGAAATGACTTGTGGACTGATTTAGTAGGGACAAATGGCAACCTAATATATGGACTAGTGGCTGCTGATTAATTAGGAAAATGTATTACATGCCTTAAGACATGCGGTGAGTTTAAAAGTTGACACTTAGCATGATGATGGAGCAAATTCCATCTGCAATGTTTCTGTTGTTTCCCTCACCTTTCTCCACCGAAATTGCTCAAAATTTTCTCTGTATTTTGTTCTTAACCCTACCTAAAGTTCTGCAAGAAAATCACACCTAAATCCTTCACCAAATTGCCAAGAAAACTAGCTGATTATGATCTTCATATTGCTGTCCGAAAATCACCTTGCTTTCACCATAAGTTTGTGTTGATTTTGCTTGCATGGAGACTTGGTTTAATATGAAGTTTTGTGTTGGATTGGAAACCTAATAGGTAAGTAACAATCTGAGTTTTATGGCATGTCAAATGATATAATAATGATGCTTGAATTGGAATGAAATGTATGTGATATTGGTGAAGATATGAGCTGGAAAATGTTACATGAACTTGGAAGTTTTTCTGTTCGGTTTTTGGTTTATGAAAACCATGGGATATAGATTTATTTATGGATGAATTAGGTCTGGATTTGAAGTATAATGAAGGTGGATTTATGCCACAGAAAGATGTTAATTTGATGTTCTTGAATTGGGAAAGAACTAGGACTATATGCATATTAATGTAAAAGTTTCTGGTTTGATATTTTGTAAGCCGTTAATTGAATAATTTTGAGTTGGAATAAGAGCTTTTATTGATGAGGAATTGGAGTATGATTCAGGCCTAGTAGAGGTATAATTGATGAACTATAAAGAGGTTGTTTAACTTTGGTATAAATTGTAAAACAATCTGGAAAAAAAATGAAAGAAGAATTGCCGGAATTTGATAACTGGAATGTTTTTACTGAACATGCTTCAATATTTTGGCTATATTTTGGTCTGGAGATTTCCTAATGAGATGATTCTTGATTTAAATTGAACTAGAGACATTTAGTTACAATTTTTAAGTATAAATTGAATTTGAATTCTGTTAAGGGTCTTAAAATTTAGCTTGAAATTGAGTCTTGACTTAGGTTATAACACTACCCGTGACAGAAATCATATCCTATTGTTATCGAATAAACTGTATTAATGTAGGCCGAATCCGATAAAGTTGTCTTCACAAAAGTTGTAATTATTCTCTTAGCTTTTAGTTGATATAAAGTTTGTAATTTTTTGATATTGGAATTGAGAGATATGAGTTGTACAATTTTGAGTGCATGATCATGCACTAGCCAAAATTTCAAATGTACTCAGTCTGTAGTATATTGAGTATCACGTCTGGAATACTGAATTAAATTGTATGATCTTGGTATCATTAGAAACTTAAGATATGGGAGAACAATTTTCTAGAAGGAAGTGTTATCAAATTACTTCACTTTTCTAATGAAAATAATCATGCAAAGTGGACCCAAAAGTATGTTTTTAGACAAATCTGGATTAATCAATTGAGTATTGATATATGAATGAATATTGTGACAAG
>JAOTBA010000203.1:20984461-20998768 GCA_025629845.1 Erythroxylum squamatum
ATTTGCTACGCTTTATTTTACGTCGCTAAATGAATTTGTTCACGTAGATTTTACCGACGGACATCATAATTCCGTCGCTAATTTGCTACGTTTTCTTGTCCGTCGGTAATGTTCCGTCGCTAATTCGTATTTTTCTTGTAGTGCAAGTATGATTAAAAGCACTGTTCATTTAATCATAATACATTACCAACTATCTTTTTTAATTCCTTACACATTCCTTTCTTCTCATACCAACTAATCAAGCAGTTCCTTAGACTTTTATTTCTAAAAGAGGTGTGGGTATAAGCTGAAATCAAATATTGAAAATAACATAATAATAAATATTATTAAAACATTATCAAGTTATTAGCACAATAGGATCAATATGGTAATTCTTATCATAATAGTATCATTATTTTTATAATAATTTTTAAAAATTATTTTTTTGATTTTATTGATACATTTATTCTTATCATGAAAATTATTTAAAATTTAATAATTTTATAAATAATTAAAATTTGTATTAATTACCTATAAAATATACACTATTTTAATTAATTGTTTACAAAATAAAATTATAAAATAACTAAATATGAGTAAAAAATTTCATTACCCTTTTTAATATTTAATACCAAATATTAGCATAAATATTAACTTTATTTAATAGCATACCAAACATGTGTAATAAATAATTTTGTTCTTATTTTTATTTTCACTTTTCATTCTTATTGTCGTTTTTTATTATGATTATTTCATTATCGATTATCAAACGATACCTAAAAGTTTTACACTCAAAGGAAGAAAAAAACCATAATACAAATAAAAAAATACAAATCTTATGAAATGTGGCTAATAATTAGTAACCCCTGACAAGGACTGGTAGGCCGGCAGAGCGTTGAGCTGAATAAATAAATGGCAATGACCCGAAGACCAAAGGCGTCAGCGGAAAATAGCAGCCTGCGCTTTCTCGCACATGCAGTGCAAACACATGGACCCCTTCAACAATTTCCTTACCGAATGACTCCATAATTAACCAATTCATCTTTTCGGATGCAAAAACAGCTACCATGTGACCTCCAAATCACACTTCAGTTGATACTCTCTTGACTGTTAACTTGTTCCTGCATTGATATTTAAGTTAAAAGAGTGCCTTTTGCCTCTTCTTTTTTCCCCCCCCTCTCATTCTTTACAAATTTTATACATGTTAATTTTTAAAAACTATGTATGTTTATCTTTATAGTCTTCTATAATTCCTCAACTCTTTTTGTTAATTTACCGTAACATGTTTGGAATTCTGCTATGTAATTAGTTATGTTAAAAGATTTAATAAAAATTATGAACTAATTATGAATTTTTTTAAAAAAATGCTAATTTATAAATATTTTATCAAATTACAAAAACGGATATCTTTTACTTAATATTTATTGTATATTAATTTAATTTATAATTTATTTAGATAGATCCCTACTCATTTCTAGAGTTAAACCGATAAGAGTTTAGATTCTAAGCTCTCAATAGTCCCGCTGATATTAATTAATAAAAATCCTAAGTTGTATTGAAAATTTTGGGTTATACTTGTCGTGTGCAACTGAAATACCGACAAATATTAGCTAAATTTTATAAATTAAGAACGATTAAGAATGTATTTAAATATTTTTAGAAATAAAATTTTAAAAAATGGTTATCATATTTTATATTAATTTAATATAATAAACAGAACCATTGAGTCAAAATAATATTTTAAAATTTAATCAAGAAATGAGACTAAATTTTAAATTTTTTGTAATTAAAAATATGTTTTATACATTGTTTTTAATAATTATTTTTATTTTTTTAATATAAGCAAGTAGGTCTAATTAAATTATTTTTGACATATGAAATAATTTTAGTTTGTTTGTAATCTAATTTTATTATAAAATAAATAAAAAATATTTCACTATTTTAATATTAACTGTTAATGAAATATTTCACAACTATTGAACTAAGGACAGTTACATGACAATTAATCAACGACGGCTCCCACAATTCCAAATCATGTCTCTGTACATTTTTTACAACAATGTTTTTTAGTAAAATCAGAAAAGCAGGTGGATGTCTTGGTCAAAGACGAAACGTCCACAACTATTGAACTAACTAAGGACAGTTACATGACAGTTAATTAACGACAGCTCCCCCAATTCCAAATCATGTCCAACATCAATCATACCTTCAAACGTTAAATTGAAGTCTCTATATCAAATGACTTTTTGCCACTAAATTAGACATCAGAGGGAAATTAACTGACCCCACCAGCAAGCCAAGCCCCTATAAAAAATAAAAAAGAAAGGAATAGATATAAAATAAAAAAGATAATTAATAATATATTATAATTAGGTAAATTATATTTTTATATTTCCTTTGGACCAATATTTTGTACCCTTTTATTATATCAGAAATCATCATAATGAACCAAGCATACTCTAAATCTTAAAAAGCAAAAATAAAATCACTATCGTTTTATTTTAAAATTTTAAAGTATTATTATTATTATTATTATTATTTTTGGTTACAGGGGAAAGAAAAACAAAAAAAAACTAGCGCGTAGCGCTGAGACCCCTATGAAATAAAGTAGTATTATTTTAACGCAATTCAAAAAATTTCAAGGCAAGTACATATTGTCTATTTATCCCAGGTCTTACATATTGTCATTCTTAACCATAATCACTTAAACATCATTCCAATCCCAGCAAGTGGATTCCGGTCGTCATTGTTAATTTTGCAATGGACCTATAAGAAGAGTAAAGTTAAACTACAAACAAGCTCAAACGAAGTTTTATCCTAAAATTAATTAGTAATAGATAGAGTGATTTATTAAGCTTATATTTTAGTTTTCTTCCCTCTTTTTCTGATATGGAATACTTACATGTGAGTATTATTCTCAACACTCTCTCTCACATGTGAGTATTACTTAGGCAATTTAAAGAGATACGTAAATAATTTTCATTAGGGTTGAACTTTTGATTGAGGTCAAATAGATCCCCTCTTAGAGCAAACAATACTGTTGGATTACTTGCTCCATGCAGACTTCAAATCCTTCTTCAGTTGCTTAAATAATGAGTCCTTTTTGAGATAAACAGTAGGCCAAGATTTTCATTATCTCTAACATGTTAAATTTGCAATAAATCTACGGACTCACATAAAGAGAAAAGTTAAAGCATATACCAGCTCAAGTAAATTTTCATCCTAAAACTAATTGATAATATATAGGATAATTCACTAGATTTATAAGTTAGGATTCTTTCTTTTTTTTTTAAATTGGAGCATGAGATATTTACATATGGGTATTTACAACGCTAATAACACTCTCTGACCAAATCCACTTTTGATTCGTAGAATCACCACAAAAACGGCTCGCACGCTTATTATAGCATCTGCTCTGACCAGCCATGGATAATGGACTCCAGTATTCATGACAAGTTTAATTTCTCTTGATCATAAATCCACAATTACTAAGGAATCAGTTAAGGGCTACTTCAGATTTGTACATCTTAAAATTGGCCAAACAATGAATGCCTCTTAGTGATTGGCCCAACTAGTAGTAGAAGACGTAAATAATTTTTAATGGTAGGGGTTTGAGTTTCTGTACTCCCTAATAACTTCATATTAGATACAAAATATCGAGTCGGAACATCATAAATAAAAAATCAGTATCGCTTTCGCATTGTGGTATGTATATATATATATATACGCTAGACAAAAGCTAGGAAAAGATCCAGATTCTGTGGTATTTACTTTCATGGAGGTCAAGTTTAGACGATAAGGATTTGAGCATTGGAAATGTAACGTGTTTGGCCAGATTCCACTCACGGTCTCGTATTCTCTCCAACGACAGATTTTCAGGTCATCTCGGGATACCTAAGCTCAAAAGAAGATGAAGTCGATATATTACTTTGAAAGTTTTACGGATATGATAAACTTCGCATTCCATAAACTGATTTTCTGGGTTTGAATTAAGCTTCTATGTGCATATAAAAATTGTCAATGAGCTTGTGGATTAGACAGCACGTCCTCTTCAAAGTTACAAGATAATTATGAACAAAAAATGCTTAAGCTAATAAGCTTAATGTCATCTCAAGCACCTAGGCAATAATAAATATGATAATAAGTCATACCAGCCTTGCTTGCCTGTAAGCGACGGCAAGAATGGCCTTTCTTTTCCTGTACGGATATCACTTTGGGTCTGATTTGTTTTCTCTTCCAGTATGTTTTTGCTAATCTTATACGGCTTATTAGACTCTTACTCTGATGGACGTGAGAAATTTGACACACTAAATATAAAAATAATATTAAGAATATAATTTTGGCTCAGTCAGGTTAAGCCTAATGAGGGGAGGAACAAAGTTTCTGAGTTATGAAATAGGGATGATTAATTCAACAACAACAACATTTAGAATGAATCCTACTTAAATGCGAGATTTATAAAAGTCTAATAATATGCCGTCTTATGTCTAATTAATAGAGAGGTTGTTTCCAAATAAAATAAGGAGGATTAATTATGTTATAAAATCCAAACTCGTGTTAAACTAACTAAAAAGAAGTGTTAGTGTTGGGTTTTTACTACTATATTGTTATCTTTAATCACAAGAAACTGATAAGGCTTTGTAAACTTTGCAGAAATATAAATGCAGAAAAGTAAAGAGATTTGATTTTTACTTGGTTCAATAGTGTATCATAATCACCATCCAAAGTTCCCACTTGTCAGTGGTGGAAAGATTCACTAATGAAGAAGAAGATGAAATGGGTTACAGAGTTGAGTGATTGTAATGAATCACTTGCAAGAGGCTTTCACTCTCCTAGTACTCAATGGTAAATACTCTAGCTAACTCTCAAACCTTTTTCTTTTCACTCTCTCTTCTTGCACTCACAAAAATACTGAATACAATGTGAATTGGAAATGTGAAGTTTTCTGTGTTGTACGTGTATATTCTCTGTCTGAAGCTACTGCTTTCTTTTATAGCTAAAGGAGATAGCTTTCGGATGAGTTGCTTGAATTAGACATTGATCATGTGCCTCCTATGTGACTCCTTTAATGACTCTTCTTCGTTGTGCGTATTATACTTGTTGTAGCTGCGTTTTTGCCTTCTAGTCATGTAATACGACAGTGTATTGCTTTGTTGCTTTTGACTTAAGTTTTAGAGGTGCGTGTCACGGGTGCATATCAGCTCAGTCACTTATGTTCTGTCTTCAGCTGAAGTTTCGAGAATGCTTTCCCTCTTCTCTCTTCGTAGCTTGTTTATACACATTCACACACTTAGCTTCTGTCTTCAATTTTTCTTGCATTCTTGTAGCGTCTAAGTTGAACTGTTGGAGTATTCGTGATTTTTATCACAAATTTCCCTCCTACTCCATCGATCTTCAGCTCAGAGCAAAAAACCCGAGAGTGTTGAGAAATACCCCAAAACCCTAGATTTCCCAAATTTTTGAGATCTGATGAAATCGACTTCGATTTCTTGTGGTTTTCCCTCCTACTTCACTAATCGTAGCTCAAATTGAAAAACCCTAGAGAAATCCCCAAAAATCCGAAACCCTAATCTTCACCCCCTTTGTGAGATCTGTCAAATCTGCCTTCGGAATCAAGGGGCTTCCATGATCTATAAGTAATTCCTGCAAATATGAACTTCTTTTGTGTTAGTATTTTAGTTTCGAAATTAGATTTAACTCACCTTTGATCTTTTCCAGCAAGGTATCTGAAGACATTCTTCAGTCCTTGCCAATGATCAAGGCCAAGATTAGACATGAACTTGCTTAAAATGCTAATAGCATGGGCAAGATCGGGTCTGGTATAAAGCATCATGTACATGATGCTACCAACTCCAACATCATAGGGGTATTTTAGCATAGCTTTCCTTTCTTCTTCAGATTGGGGGCCCTTTTCAGCAACCATCTGAAGATGTGGACTTATGGGAATAGAAGTAGGTTTTGCCAATTCCATATTAAACTAACCTAACACCTTTCAGATGTAGCTTTTTTGATTCATCCATAGTTTCCCTTCCCTCCTATTCCTTATAATTTGCATCCCTAGCAACTTCTGAGCCTCTCCTAGGTCTTTCATTTCAAAGTGCTTGCTCAGATTGGTTTTTACCTCAATTATTTTATCTAGTTCCTTTCTAGCAATAATCAAATCATCCACATAGACTAGCATGAAGATGGCTCCTGTCCCTCCTAGGTCCTTGTAGTATAAGCAGTAATCATAGGCACTTCCAACAAAATTTATCTCACTAGCTATTTCATAGAACTTCTTGTTCCATTGTCTAGGTGCTTGCTTCAGCCCATATAGGGACTTCTGAAGTAGACAGACATGATCAAATTTCTTATTATCTACAAAGCCAGCTGGTTGCTTCATGTAGATAGTCTCCTCTAGCTTTCCATATAGGAATGCTGTCTTGACATCTATTTGATGGATTTCCTAGTCATAGACAGTTGCTAGCACTATAATAAGTCTGATTGTCTTAAATTTGACTACTGGTGAAAATATTTCTGTGTAGTCAACCCCTTCTTTGTGCCTATACCCCTTAGCTACAAGTCTTGCCTTATAGATTCTTGGTTCAGATTCGTTTATTCCTTCTTTTAACTTGAATAACCATCTGTTTTCTATCAACTTAACTTTAGGAGGTCTAGGTACCAAAATCCATGTCTTATTCTTCATTAGGGAAGAATACTCCTTTTCACAAGCTTCCTTCTACTGTTCAGCATCACTTCTTGCCATAGTTTCTTCAAAGGTTTCAGGAACCTTGCATTCAATACCTTCAATCACAACACAAGCATATTCAACCAAATTTGTATCAAAATACCTCATATTAAGAATTATTTGCCTTGGCTGTCTATCCCTTGTCAGTTGATAGTCTTGTATGCTTCCTTGTTCATCAGCTGAAGTTGTTTGAGGGGTTTCTTCTTCACTCACACCTTCAGCCACTTCTGTCCTTAGTTCATGATGTGTTGAGCCTTGCATAAGCTCCACATCAGTAGGTTGTGGACCACCTTCTTCATTTTCTTGTGGCACATAGAAATGGGCTGATTGGTTTGATGCCCCTAACTTCTCCTGAATTTCACTTAGGAGGTTAGAATTTTGAGAATTCTTGTTCAGCAGAGGGAATTCATCTTCTTTAAAGATGACATCTCTACTAATGATTGTTTTGTAGGCTCCTTTTTGGAGTAGTAGGAGCTTATAACATTTTACACCTTCTGGATATCCTAGAAACACTCCCTTGACTGCTCTAGGCTCTAATTTTTCCTCTTTCTGATGTGCATAGGTTGCACATCCGAAAGTCCTAAGGTGTGTGAGCTTCGGCTTTACCACTCCAAACTTTCTGAGGAGTCTTATATTCATTGGCAGAGGTTGGGAGCCTATTAATTAAATAGGTTGTTGTCCTAATTGTCTCCCCCCATAGGGAATGAGAAGCATACACCTAGTCTTTTCTAGGAGGGTTCTATTCAATCTTTCAGCTACTCTATTTTGCTGTGGAGTAGCTCTAACAGTCTTGTGCCTAAGAATCCCATTTTTGCTACAGTATTCCTCAAATTCCTTATTGCAATACTCCAGTCCATTATCAATCCTTAGGCATTTTAATTTCCTCCCAGTTTGATTCTCCATAAGAGTATGCCACCTTATGAAAATTTCTAAAGCTTCATCCTTCCTCTTCATCAGGTAAACCCAACATTTCCTAGATTTTTCATCAATTATGGACATAAAGTACAAGTTCCCTCCTGCTTTAGGAACTTGAGCTGGCCCCCAGAGATCACTATGAGCATACTCCATGATCTCTGTAGCTTTCTTAGCTCCCTTTTGAAATGGTGACCTGTGGTGCTTTCCTAGCACATAGGATTCACAAAATTCCAACTTCTGTAGGTTTCCTTCAGGTATTAGACCTTGCCTAGAGAGATGGAGCAGGCTTTTATTGCCTGCATGACCCAACCTAGCATGCCATTGCTTGGTTGGTTCAAGGTTTCCAATTTTTGAAATTTGATTAATTTCAGTTGTGCCTATTACATAGTATAGACCACCCTTCTCCACTCTTCTAATGATGACTCTTCCATCCCTTAGGATTTCTCTAAGTCCATCTTTAGATCTGATCTGAAAGCCCTGCTTATCAAACAAACTCTCTGAGATCAGATTTCTCCTTATTCCAAGTACAAATCTGATATTGCTTAGGATCCTTCTTTTTCCATCAAACATGTTTCTGTTGATGGAAACACTTCCTATGCCCTCTATCCTTTGCTGCCCAGAATCTGCCATTTTAACTTTGACAGTGACTGGTTCAAATGTTGTGAACCAGTCCCTATGAGGAGTGGCATGCACAATGCACCCTGAATCAAATATCCATTCTCTACTTAGGTCTTCACAATCCTCAGTCACAGCCAGTATTTCATCTTCACTAGAATCTTCAGGTTTTTCAACATTGCTGGAAATCCCACTTTTAGCTGCCTTATCCCTCTTCTTTTTCCCACAATCCCTTGCAAAATGTCCTTCCTTATCATAGTAGAAGCATGTCTTAGCTTTACCCTTTTTCTTCTTTTCTTTTTCTCCTTCCTTAGGGTGTTTTTCTTTCCCTCTTCCCTTCTTCCACTTTCCTTTCTTGTTGTTTTTTTATGAGACTTCTTCTCATAATTATTATTCTCTACAAACATCACTTCAACCTCTTTCTTAAATGGATTGACTTCAACTATTTCTTCCATAAGAGAATCTAGAACTCTTTTAACCGTAAGTGATTCTCCACTAGCATGCTTAATAACCTTCTTGAATGCATTAAATTCAAGGGGTAAAGCCTTTAGGATTACTACAGCTTGATGTTCCTCACTTATTTTCTCATCCGTAGCTTCTAAATCTTGTACTAGCTTGAAGAAATAGTCTAGGTTATCATCTAAGGATACTGAAGTGTTCATTTTGTGGTTTGCAAGGTTGTGGAGAAGTGTCATCTTGTTAGGAAGACACTTCATGACACTTCTTGGCATACAATTCATCAAGTTTCATCCATAGCTTCTTTGCAGTGTTACAATTCTGCATTTTTCTTATCACTGTTGGTGATAAGTGAAGCATTAACTTGCAATGTGCAAGTCTTTGCAATTTCAGCTTCTTTATAGGGTCAGTTTCTAGGTAATATTCATCATCTATTGCACCATAGCAATTATATAACTCAAGAAGAGCTTGCATCTGGAGTTTACAGATGGTAAAGTCTTCTTTACCAGAAAATATGTCCATTTCTTTGCCTACCATGCTTGCTGGAAATTAAACAATCAAAAGACTTTCACTTACTGACTTTCTTGATGAATCTTGACGAATCTTTGAAGCTTGAAGTATCCAAGAAAAGCCCAGGAGGTCTTGAATGCTCTGATACCACTTTTGTTGGGTTATTTACTGCTTTACTGCTTATCTTTGTAACAAAGAACTGATAAAGATTTGTCAATTTGCAGGAATGAAAATGCAGAAAAGTATAGACACCAGTAGTTTACTTGGTTCGATAGTCAAGAACTATCTACATCCAAGGTTCCCACCTTTGGTGGTAAGTTTTTCGCTAATGAGGAAGAAAGAAATGAAAGAAGGCTTTACAGAGTTTGAGTGATTTTTTTTTTGATCACTTGCAAGAGTCACATAACTCTCCCAATACTCACTGTAAGTATTCTAGCACACTCTCAAAATCCTTTTCTTTTCACTCTTGATTTCACTCTCAAAGATGAATACTGAAGTTGAAGAATACAATTTTTGTATGTGCTGATATGTGTCTGAAGCTTGTGTTTTCCCTTTTATAATTGCTAGAGAAGAGGAATCATGCTAGGTGGACATGTGCTCATCACACGGTTCACTTAAGAAGTCTCCTAAAGCTATGCGTCTTTAACTGATGATGGCTGCGTTTTTTTCTTTTCTTACGCATGTGATCAGTCCCTTTTAAATGTGTCTTATGCATAGAACTTGTAACTTTCTCCAGCTGCTCCTCACGTGACCAGGTATAAGTGATCCTCTGTGCTTTTGTCTTTGACCTGCCTGCGTATTAAACAAATGACGCTGTGTTTTGTTTACATCTTGTGCTTGAGTGATGTATGATACGACAGTGTGTTGAATTAATTGGCTTATGTAAAATGACACTACTTTAGCTTGCTAACTTTTGCTCACGTGGGTTGTCTTGATGCATTAGTCACTTATGTTCTGCTTCAGCTGAAGGAACTTTCAAAAATCTTCTGCTCCTCTTCTCCGATAACTCTCAGACACTAACTTCTTATGTTCTTCATGCTTTTGTTGCTTCTGCTTATGGATTAATGGAGAATCAGTGACTTTTCTCACAATCTAAAAATAACTTGTTAAAGATTATTGAAGATTATTCGTCTGTTATTTTACTTGCATTTGGTCTAGGTGCCTTGTTATTTTATCGACCACGTGTTTGGAATCATACTACACTAAGCAGCTGAACTGAAAATGCAATAATTAACTTAGCAGCAACCTATTGCAAGCTTGTTCCTTCCTTTGAAGATTCTAATCAAATTTTAATGGAAGAAATTCGTAAAGAAAGAAATTTCCAACCAATGATTAAACCTAACCTTCCGTGGGAAGGAGAGAGTTCAAACCCTAATGATTCTATAATATGAAACGGATAAGGCTGTTTATTATTGTAAATGATGTAAACACAAACAAAAATCCAAGGTTGCAAGTCCCACAATGGTTTCATGTTCCTAATCTCTCAATCGGGGCCTCCCAGAATTTCGGCGATCTAAAATATAGCTGTAAAAGCAATAAAATCATGAAATTTTAGTAAGTGATAAAACCGTGAAATTTTAACATGACGCCCAATTTTTGTACGAATTTTGGATATAAGTTTAAAGAACGTACAAATGGAACTGATATATGCTCGCTCGCTGTCTCTTACCTGTAGAAACCCTTTAACAGCTTAGATTCCTCATGCACTGTCACTCTCAATATGCAAAAGTATCACAAAGTCCAAACATTTTGGATAAGCAAAGACATTGGTTTTGCATTTGAAAGTAGATGATAAATGGAAGGGGATGAGAAAAACAAAGAGAATCAGTAGGATGAGTATTAACTAGAAATGAAACGGAAATCTGTACCACAAACTAATGTCAGAAACTTCTCAAGTATCCCTTTCTATCTCTGAGCCGTGCACCGTATCAATGGCAAAACTGACAGGAACTAAATTATAAAATACACATCCATAGTTTTGCTATACCAAGACAATCTTTATTTTACGTTCTGTAGTTGGAATGCCTTTTAACTGGCAATTTAAGTAGCAGTGATGGAACGTCTCATTTAAAATGCGGGAGTATGTCCGGTGATCCATAGAGTTTCTAAATCCAGGGATAAAATCTCCAAAGAATCTTAGAACAGCAGCAAGAACTTGTGAGTCATTAGAAGCCAAAGTTGCTTCAAGAAACAACGTTGGCTGAATAGTATTGACCTGAAAGATGACCCGAGCCTAGTCAGAGATATAACTAAACAGTCCTAGTCAGAGATAAAACTAAACAGTCCAACTAATAATAAGTGGTTCCAGTCATGAATAATCAAAAAATAAGACGCTTAAAGAGCCCCATCATTCGCAAGACCAGTTGTGAAGTGGTATTCCAAACCTTGTTAATGGTGGACAACAAAAGTTCTGAATATCTCTCACCGCGAGCTAAAAGTTTTATTGTCAATATAAAAAGGTTTCGATGCACCTTTTATCTTTTCCACATTTGCACTGCAACATTCAAAAGATTATAGACAAATCAGCTAACCAGCGAATGTTGCCAGCTCATTAAACCAAAAGAATGACCGCAGATACAGAACAGTAATCGAATTCTTTCATCTCAGTAAATGCCTTGCTTCATCAGAAATATATCAATATATCTCCAGTTCCAAACCTTTTTTTGAAAAAAAAAAGATTACTAAAATTTCGATAAAAAGTTATTTCTAGTTTTAGCAATCAGATTGGAGGATTGCAAAATCACGTATTTTGAATTACATACCAGCAGAGGTACTCAACAATGATGGCCACCAAGTAAGAATCTCCAACCAGCTCCTCCTGAACTGGAGTGAAAACAAAGTTATACTTATCATCAGGTGATATCATTGGGGAAGTAAGGTGTGGATCTTGCTGATCACTGTCATTAGCCTTTAAGGGGTTGCTACTCACGTCAAGGGGCTGAGATTGAAAAGAAGAGGGCTGCACTTCACAGGTAGAAATTTGAGTACCCACTAAATTCTCGTTTTCAACCATCGGCAGAGAAAATTTTATTTTCAGAGATTCGAAGTGGGTGTTGTCCTCAGATTCTGAACCTGAAGTGTTTGAAGATCGGATGGGGGATTCATTGTTATTCCCAGCATTAGACTCATGTTTAGTAGATTTTCCAAGTGAATCTACTCTACCAGTTGATGAGCTGACTCTTTTTCTTGGGCCACCACTATGCTCCTCACTACAAGATGAAGTCATTTCTGGTTTTGTTCCCTTGAGGTAAGTGCCTGTTTTAAGCGAATGAGCATACAAAATAACCAGTACTTCTATTACTCTGGAAACCATTGTCAGTGGCCTCCGTTCCAAGATAGCAGTTCGTGCCATTCCCAAGCAGAATTCTTTACCCTGAAATAGCAAAAGCATGCAAAAAAGAAATCAGCTACTCATTTGAAAATTTTGATGAGGAAAACTACAGCAAGTGCTTTCTGCACATGCCAAATATGCTTTCTTTTTTTCTTTGTTGTTTCTCTCCTGGTGAGTAGGAATATCAACAGGTAGACATCTTCATTGGGTAGTCAATTTTATCCTGTTACAACTCCAAAGCGCACAATATTTAACAAAATGAAAATAAAAATCAAGAGAGAATTTTCCACCTTACTAGCTTCCAGTTTTCTTCGCTGCGACAGCATAACGGCAGAATCTGTAAGAGTGAAGCAGCATTGCAACGCTATCAATTTGCAAGTAGTATATCCTCCCACAGCTGAAATGATCAGCAATAAGCTTACTAAGGTTCATTTAAGAAACTCAAAAAGAGGACCTATACAGTCACAATATAGACATCATCAGCAGATGGGACTGGCTTACTGTTAGCTTCTGTTTTGGCCATTACTGTTTCAAACCTTGGAAAGTGAGTGATCCCTGCAGTCGAGAGGTTAACATGAAACAAAAATTGAAATTTATATAGTCTACTTAAATGCACCCAAAGATATTAGGTCATGAAGTAACACAATCCACAGAACCATTCGGTCAAACCAAGAATCAAGTCACTGCGCTCTTCAAATTTCATCTATAACAAGCATTTTCATGATTTGGATGCAGCAATATAAACTGCAAGAAAACTAGTAGACAAAACAAAATGACTGAATAATACAGATGAACCAGTTAGTTCCAACAATCTTCAACAATATTAGAAAGTAAACAAGGGTTAAAGCTGAATCTACCTGAAATCCAGTGAAGGACTTTCCCTTGCATTCCAGAACCAAGCAGTACTAAACAGCTCTCGTGTATAGACATACCAACTACTGTCTAGTCTTCTTGTCCCTACCAATTGAAGCGATTTTGACTCAGTTTCATAAGTCCAAGCCACAGTAGATAAGTTGCAATTTGATGAGGCGGGAAGGATAAGATTTTGGTAACTTATGAACTAGAATGAAGAGTCCAGATAATATCAGTCAAATAAAAGTGAAGAAGGTCCCAGCACAGAGTCATTATCTTTTCTTAAACGTTTGATTTTTCTTCGATTAGTGACCGGAAAAATCAACTCTGATATACTTGACATAACAAAAAGGAGCACCAAAATTCAAAACCAATCTTTTTCCTCCATCGCACCAAATGTCACTAAGAAACCCCACCTACTCAAGTAAAACAGAGGACATCCTAAAACCAGATAATGGGGAACATCACAAGATGCAAAATATGTTTCTGAGAGTAACCGAACCAATAGGGAATCTCAAAATTTTGAAGCATTTCTTTGAAAAAAAAAATGACAAATGAAGATAACCACCCGAGTTTAATACCTGCTTGGTGAAAATAGCCTTCCCCCATTTAGCCATAATAGATGTTAGTTACATAGTTATTGTTGCTACTATCATTAATTTGATTAACGCACATAAGATATCAACAACTCAGAACAAAAGACTATCAAGCTATCTGCACCAGAAAATGCTTCCAGCCATTACAAAGGTATACTGTTGTAAAGTATAGAATAGAAAAGACATTTGTGTTCATTTTCAGCCTTTTCACGGTTTCTCCAAGTAAATATAAGAGGAGACCAGAACTGTTAGGAAACTCGATAGAGATTGTATAGCTATTAGTATATTGATAGTAAAATAAGAAATAACAACTGGAGCAAGCTCCC
>JAOTBA010000203.1:21042897-21073840 GCA_025629845.1 Erythroxylum squamatum
ATTTCTTATTACTGTTTTATTATTGTGATGCCATGGGGAGTATAGTGGTGTTTGTCAGTAGTGTTCTCTTATCGTAGCGTAGGATATGTACTGGAATGACCTACGGGCGTTCCGGTGGGTACTCTACGGTAAGGGGGCACTACATTATCACTCTCACCCTTAGCCAAAATTACTATTTTACCCTTCCCGTCGGGGGTGGGATGTTACAATGTTGTTGACATAGCCTTTGAATTTTTGTAGGTATGTAATGAAATCCATGAAGATACTCTTCTAAGGCTTCTTCAAAATGGGTGATGGCTTTAGCAATCTCATTAATTGGTGATGATTCTCAATTTCATTGAGCATTTGGGGCCAATAATATGCACACTCCATAAGTACTAATGTATGGCACACCCTAGGATGTCCTACACACTTGGAGTCATGACACTCGCTAATGATTTCTTTTTGCGACCCTTGCCACTTAGGCCCAAAAACTTGGTCATCTTTAGTGATAAGCATCACACTATAAAGCTAAAATTGCTGTGTCTAGTCATGACTAGCCAACTTTAACAAACTTTTGACTTACCATTCTTACTCAAATCCTTCTTTTATCTAGTCCACTAAGGGAAAACTTGGACTAGTGATAGTAGTAAACTTCCCTTTTCTACTATGAGTATCAATAACTAAGTTGATCTTACTGAGTTTGTACTCTATCACAAAATCAAACTCTACCAAAATGCTTACCATCTATGATAGTGTCTCTTGAAGATAAGATGATATGCTCGTGAATTAAAAGACAGATAAAGAAGAGAATCAGTAGGGAGATTGAATTAATTTGTGATATTTCTTAACTTCCCTTTGGTTGGATTACAGTCCTATTTATAGTAGATGTCCTAAAACAACTAAATAACAAAATATCCTTAAATAAGGCAACTAAGCCACAACAAACTTCCTAGAGGAAACAAACTCCTCTTTTATTGGCAACTAATAACAGAAGAACGAAGTAACAACGAAAACAACGAAGACCACTTCCTAAAGTAACCAAAGACCACGTTTTCATTCATGCGCCCACCAGCAACTCCAGCCTTCTACCTTCTCACGTATGACTCCACGCATCCCTATCAATCTAATTTGTTTTGGCATCAAATTTTGCGTAAGGAAGTAGATAGTGGTGATACTATATGTCTTCACCAAGAAATTAGAACCCAACAAATAATGCCTTTAAGTCCACAAGCATTACACTATCGCAGTCATCTCCTTCTTTTCAACTGTATAATGACACTCGAACTCATTTAGCTTATGGCTCTCATAGGTGATCGGATGCACATCCTGCATCAAAACACCATCAAATGTAAAATTGGAAGCATTAATGTATATCTTATATGTCTTGATTGGAAAGCCACAATATGAGTTCTTTGGCCAATTTTTGATTTAACATCTCAACTTATATCCTAATTCCTTCTCGCAACTTGTATCCCAATTCCATGCTCTATTATTTTTCTAGAGATCAGTGAGCAGAGAAGTAAGGGAGGAATGCCTTTGATGAATTTTTGTTAGTAGTTGATGAGGTTAAAGGAGGAATGCAATTTCAATATTTTTTTTAGTGGTTCCTAATCATATACGACTTACACCTTAGACTTATCCATTTACAGCATGCCCATCCAATAATATGCCCCAATAACAGGACTTCATGTTTGTGCGAAAACGCACTTGTCCTTCTTTACGAACAACTTATTCTCCCTTAAGACTGGGAAAACTTATTGCAAGTACATAATATGCTCTTTCAGCATTTTGCTATACCCAACAATATCATCCAAGTATGTCACAACAAATTTATCCAAAAAAGGTTATAATACTTTGTTTATGAGGGTACAAAATATGGTAGGTGCATTGGTAAGTCTAAAGGGTATAACTACGAAGTCAATAGAATCATACCTCATAAAAAAAGCTATCTTTAGTACATCTCCCTCTGTAATTTTCACTTGATAGTATTCCGATCTTATTTAAAGCTTAGTGGACCATCTTGCTACCAAATTAATCAAACGAGTTAGCAATCAATAGAATGAGATACTTATTCTTCATTGTAATCTCATTGAGTGCTTAATAGTCAATACATAACCGATGAGACATATTATACTTCTTTTAGAAAAGCACTAGTGTGTCGTACAGAGCTTTTACTAGTTAGATATAACCCGTATCTAATAATTACTCAAGTTGTCTTCTTAACTTTTCAAGTTTAGCTGGCACCATTCAGTAAGGTACCACTGCAAGTGGGGTAATGCCTTGCGCCAACTCAATTTTATGGTCCACATCACACTTTGGTGGGAGCTTCTTTGGCAAATCCAGAGTCAAAACATCCTTTAACTCCTTAAAAACATGAGAGATTCTCTTAGGTAGCTCCTTTAATGATGAATCCTCTTCATCTTCCTTTAGCGCAACTAAGTAATTGGGTTGCTTCCTTTACACATCTTTGGAGAGTTGTATAGCTGATATCTGCTTGGATTGTAGACTTTCTTCTCTTAACAAAGGTAATCTACACATATTTACTTCCTCTAAGATGCATATGATGTTAATGAAAGGAGTAGGCATGACCTTGATATGATTTATGAATTCCATTCCAAGTAGTATGAGATAATCATTAATAGGTACTACGAAGAAATTTGCTAGACCACACAATTTCCCAATATATACCTTTTACGTTCTAAGCAAAATCAAAAGTAGCCTTTAGCTCTAAATTTATCACCTTGAACCAATCTTGCCCCTTGTTATAATTGATGCCTAACATATCTGCCTCTTTTATTTAAAGGAAGTTATTGGAAGCTCCAGTGTCTACTAATGTTCTTATTGCTCGACCTCCAACATTCACTTTGGCGTATAGACACCCCTTATTTTCGATATTGAGCTTTTCAACCTTCGCTTTAATAGTACTAAGGATTTTTAAGAAGCCCATCTTTGTCTCCTTCCATTACTACTCTTATGCCTCTTTTTCTTCTACTAACATAGAGCGCTTTTCATTTTTAGGGTAATCCCTTGCCTTATTGCTCCTTTTTGCAAAAGAAACACTTAAGAGTTGATTTGATTCCCCCTTTTCATCCTTGGTTCTCTTCCCTTCGGGCTTATTAGATTCGTGAAAACTCTCTTTGCCTTGATGGATATCTCCCTCACGTTTCCCTTTGTTAACCCTATCCTTGTGAGACTTGGGTTTCTTGACTTTTTTGAACTCAATAAATGACTCTAATATGGAAATAATGATGGCAAGACCTTGGGCACCATATCTTTGGATTTCCATCTTTACCTAATTTTATAAGTCGTCCTTGAAGGCAAAGAATGTTGGATTGAATTGTCATGTGCAGCCTGAAGTATTGAAACTAGTGGAGGAGCAAGCAATGACAATGAAGATAAGGAAGAAGAAGAAGCTGAAGAGAAGGCCGAATGAGCTCAAGTGCAGGTGGAGATTGGAGATGATGTTTTTAAGTATAATTCGGGGCTGTATGGAGCAAAGCAATGAAGATCAAGGTCAGAAGAATGAAGATCAAACTCTGATGAAGGAAATTCAATGCAATAGGGAAGGAAAAGGAAGAATGAAAACAACCTTGAAGAATTCGGAAATTGGAGCTTGAAGAAAAACATAACAAAGTAGTGCAGAATTGAAAAACCAGTAAAAGTTTGAAGAAAATTTCAAGTAGTTTAATCATCAAAATCAAGTTCAGTTAGAGCTAATCAAAATTACATGAAGCTGGAGCATCTTATTCCCATACCTGACAATCGGATTTGGAGTGTCAGTTTTTGTTCCATGAAGAATCAAGCAGCAGCTGCAAAACCAGATCCTGTTTTGCCAAAAGCCAAGTTGATCACTTTTGTGTTTTGCCAAATAAAGAAACTCTTGTCCTAGGCTAGCTTTTATCCCTCAAATTAGATTGTAGCAAGTTTTAAATGTCCTGATAATGTCAGAATCAGTTACAAAAGACAAAAAGAATTGCTTTTGTTTTTTTTTTTTTGCAAATAAGGTAAAATTGTACTAGCTTAGTTTTTGCCCATCAGGTTATCCTTTTATTCTCTAGTTATTTTCAATTTGTATCAGAATGCTAGAGCTAAGTATAAAGCTCCTTGTTTTTCCACTTTCAATGTATGTAGGAAAAAAACAGAAAACTTTCAATACAAGATCATTTTCTTTCAAGTTTCAATTTTCTTGTTATGGTTCATTGTTGTTTTTTTTTTCCAGTAGCAAGTTTAGAAGTTGAGAAGAAGCACTTTATGGTTGTTCTGTTTTTAAAAAAACTTGAAACTAGTTTGGGAAATGTATTGAAAAAAAACCAGAAGTTCCATCAGTTCTGCAAGTTTCATTTTTTGATTATCATCCTTTTGTGTCATTTTATTCCTTCAGAAACTAAGTTTTTCCTTTGAAGAATATATAGCTGAAGTAGTTTACACACAGACAGAATTTACAAAACCTGAAGTTCACTATTCGGATGATATAGAAGGGCTACACTCATTTTTTCAATTTACACAAAATCATCTCCCATACATTCACATTTTCCAGTGAGCAATCTAAGTTGCTGTTTTGGAGACATTTCATACACGTAAATTACAAATTGAAGATCAGAAGCTTCAAGTTTCCATCCAGCTGAAACTTGAGTGAACAGTGGAGAAGGTGTTCGATATTTGGCCTCAACCAACATTCAAGCTCGACAGGTTGCATAAGGGAGGTGCTATCTTCAGCTCCTGGAGGCGCATCTTCAAGAAAGAAGGCTTCCTTATCTAAATAATCGAAAATCTCTAAAAGCACCTTTAAAAACTCTTTTACATACTGTCGAATGCTTCTCTTTTGCTAGAGTTGCCTTAATATCGCTCTTGCTTCTTCTTCAACATTCTCTGGATAAAATTGGAGCTTGAGATCTTTCTTAAATTCATTCCACATTTCAAGGGTGCAAGTACCCTTTCAATGTCACTATGCCTTTTCCTTCACCATACCAATGCAACATTTTCAAGGTAGAGATTGGTGTTGCTAATCTTTTTCGCATCCTCCTTTATGCCAAGAACCTTGAAATACTATTCTAAACACCATAAAGAATTCTCCACCTCCTTCACATTCCTCAACCTATAGTACGTCCTTGGTGTTGGGATGTTTGCCCTCAAAGGAGTGGAGACCACCATAAGCACAACATTGTTCCCCATGAGCAACAACCTTTTATAAAGGACCAACTCCTCCTTTGGTTCTTTTAGCTTCGCAAAAACCTTTGTGAACTCGTAGTATGCGATCTCAATGTAAGAAAATCTATGAACAGATCATAAACTTATAGGATCTATTATATATGCGTGGAGGAAACAAAACATACTTGATTTGATGATTCGTTAATTTCCACCGATTAAAGAACGCAGAACTTTTCTTTCCAAAGGTTTTCCAAGCAGCAGTTTTGATCGGACGAAATACTCACATTCACCGTACTCAAACCGTTGTATTTGACTATATATATATACTTCATCCATGGTAGTTATTCATGCCAGATGATGAAGTGTTGACCCATCATGGGTGTCAAACGGCATCAGAGATGATGAAATAAGACAAAAACTTGCTGAGTAGGCAATGAAAAAAGAGGCATTATTGATGAGTTAGCATACATTGGTATATTGTGATGGAAATCTTCGATGAAATGCAAAATTTAGATATGAGACTAAAAAATAGTTTGAGATAGACCTTGAGTTGAAAATTAGTTGGATCATCTGAATTAGGGAGACATGAGAGTTGTAAAGACTTATTGTGTACTCAAATAGACGGACCATGATTAATGAAATTGATATAGGTAAGTATTGGATCGAACCTGTGTGGTTAAAAGGTTTTGAACTTTAATGACTCATCATCGATGAATAGAAATCAATGAGAGATCTTAGATAATGTGATGGATAAGATCTCAGTAGATATGCATCATTTGTAAGAGATAAAAACTAAATGAGAGGATAAGATAGTGGAGTTAATACCACTTTGCGACTCAAAACTCAGAGTTTGCAGTGACAAAAGTGCCCAATTTAGAGAAAGTGTCGATCATGAGTACATATATGGTGGAGGATGCAAAGTTGTGGTGAAGAACGAGAACTTCCAATAACATCATTGTGGGTAGACCTCTCATTGATACTTGAGAGAAGATGAAGGAGCTAACAGATCAGCTTCTCCCAAATAATACTGCATAGCTTAAGAGAGAAGCTTTAAAGAGATTAAAGCAAGACGACTTGATGCAGAAGTATGTGATAAAATTCACATCTTTAACATTGTACGTGCAGAATATGATTGAGACAAATTGTTCAACTTCATAAGCAACTTGAAAGGTTGAGCACAAATGAAGCTTCATAGACATACCTTGAAATATCTCCTAAGCATAATAATGGTTGCAGATGCCTAGATAGATTTACAATTGTCACAATTAATTCGAACTAGCAACAAGGGCAAGCAGAATAGTGAGACATAAAATAACTCTCAGAAAGACAAGGAGAAGGTATGTGAATTTTCTCAATGCAAGTCTAAAAAACAAACAAAAAGGGATATTGCTTATTTTATTTGTGAATGACTGCATTTTGCTTGTGAATGCCCAAAACAGAAGGTGAGTGAGGAGCAAATGAATTTTATGATCATAGAGAATCAAGAAGGATAGGAAGAGTCGACACAAGAATTCTACCTCAACAATTATGTTATGTTGGGCACAATGAACCCTATGAAGGAGTGTCCAAACAAAAGTAAAAACAAACTTGACAAAGAGGGAAAATGGTACATAAAAGATGTGCTAATGATTAAGAAGTCTTCAAGAGAAGCTCATTTGGAGGAGTGCCTACAAATTATTTTGACGAAAGTGTCGAGTTCATCTTGTGGAGGTGGCTTGTTAGACCCTTAAATCTTAATAGTAAAATCGTGCAGGCATTGATAAGCCTTGACTAATATTTGACACTCGAGTTGTCTATCCATTTTCTGATTTAACAAAAAAAAATATTTGACACTCGAGATAATAAATCAAGACAAATATTTGCGAGTAGGCAAGAAAAATTGACATTGTCAATAAGTTGGCATGCATTAGCACATATTGGTGGAAATCTTCGACAAGATGCAAGATTCGAATGTGAGACAAAAAGATAGCTTGAGATGGACCTTGGGTTGAAGATTAATGGGATCACGTGCATAAGGGAGACATGTGAGAGCTCTACGGATTTAACATGTGTTCAAATAAACAGATCATAACTAATGGACTTGACATAAGTAAATATTGAACCAAACTATTGTGCTATAAAAGAATTTGGACTTAGATACTCAATAGATAAATATCATTTGAAGATAGTGAAGTTTTTTTTTTGATAAATCAGAAGGTATTTATAAAATGAAAAAAATATGTACAGTCGAGAGATTACAATCCCTAAAACTCTTTACCCAAAAAGGCTTTAGGAAGCTCACCACTTCCCAAACCCTAATTGAAATATAATACAATATCTTATCTTGTTAATTGAAATATAATAAAGTTCTATTTAGATAATGATGTCATTAGTAATATAATCTGATAATAATAAAGGTGGTCTAGTTAATTTAATTTAATTAGAATTTTAAATTATAAAGTTAAAGATTAAATAACTTATTTGAGTGTTACTCTGATAGAGAAAAGACGAACACATTACAAAAATACTTTGTAGACTTTTTAAAAAGAAATAAATGGTATTTTCATCATAATTCTTAAGCATTTCTAATTGATTTAACACTTTCGTCGTATTCTGGGTTACGAATAAGATGGTCGCATGAAGACTATCATGTAGAGGATGAAGCGCGACTTACTTTGTAACGCGTGGTTCGAAAAGGGTGTTTAGGAGGAGTTCAAATTTTCTGTTTAATATTATAGTGTCTTATTCTGTTTAATAAATCTCAGTCATTTATGTGGGTCTCGCGTAGGTCTCATGTAAATCATGCAAAATAAATAATTAAAAATTTATTAAATAAAATAAGATAGAATAATATTGAAGAGCCAAACCCGCAGTAGAAGGAGTAACTTTGATCCGAAACCAAAAAGGTATGACAAACCGCTACCAGCAATAGCCTCAAAATACGACACGTGGTAGAAACGCAGGAAGAGGCTTCCCCTACTGTCGCCACGTTAATCCTCCTAATGCCACGTGGATCCCATCTAACTGTTTCTGATCGGCCGTTATTTCTTCTTCATTCCACTCTTCACGCTTCTTCTTTCTATTCACAGCACAAAGAACAAAACTGATCAAGGACGGTCGAAAACACTTTTTCCCGTTTGACAGAGAAATGGAGAAGAGAAGAGTAGCGACAGTTGTAGCGGTGGCGGTGGTTGTTTGGGCGGCTGTGTTGGTGGAGGAGTGCTGGTGTTGGAGTAGTAGCACCGGCGAGGATGTGGTGGCAAATGCGGAGAAGAAAGTGAATGCGGGGGCAGAGAAAGTGAAGGAATGCGCGGCAGAAGCCATGCAAAACGCCAAGGAGAAAGGCGAGTCCTTTTCTGATTGGGCCCGTGGAAAGTCCTCCGAGTAAGTAAATTACTCGTATCAGAATTCCCTCTCTGTTTCTATTATCATATTGTTTTTGGGGATTCAAATTACTTTCTTCTCTAACCCGGAACAATGTTATTATCATGATATTGGACGTCAACATTCGTGTAATTATGAAAGTATTTACTAATGTAGAGTGATGAGAATAGAAATCAGTTTACTTCATGTTTTGTTATATTGAGAAAGAGAAGAAGAAACAGAAGTAGCTATTTAACTTATAGTTGAGAAGAGTGTTAGTTTAGAAGTCTCCAAGTCTATAACATTTGGTTGAGAAGAGTGTTAGTTTGAATATCAGAATATGGTGGCCCGTTCTATTCGTATTGTTTTGATGATACAAAAATAAAATTTCTATTCTGCTATTTAGAGTGTTGAGATGTTGCCCCAAATTCTGAATTCTGAAGTTCTCCTTCACGAGTTTTACTATTATAAAAAATGAATCTGTCATTAGCTTGGTTTATAGACTGAGGTGTAAATGAGTGGGCTGAACTGCAGGACTTAAAATAGGCCACTTAAACATGAGATCTATCTGACGTTTCCATGAACTCTCTTTCAAACCAGTAGCGATTTGCTAATTCTTAGTTCAGAAGATATCTATCTATTGTAATAGAGGATCAAGCTGTTTGCTATCTTATTCTACCAAAACAAGAGAAAAATATTTACTTTGATTATAGAAATTCAGTCGAGACTTCCATTATTAAGTTATTGATGAATATCTCTCTCTTAAAGAAGAAATGGAGAATATTTCATATGGTTTGAACAAGGGACATATTAATGTTTAGACCTTTTTCTGTTTGAGTATCATTAAGGTGAAGCTGACCCCTTTTTTTTCTGCTAATTGATTGCATCCCGCATACTATTCAATGCATGCTTTCTAAACAATAGTACTGCATAATTAAAGGCCCTAAATTTTAATGGGGCAATTTATATACTTGCTGATGGAGCTCTGAATAATGTTGTGTTGGTGGCCACAGTGGACTTGGGTTTAGCCAAGAGAGGGGAGAGGCAGCTCAAATTATGATGGATAGAGCTGGGAGTGCTGCAACAAAAACTGCAGATAAAATGGATTCTGTTGCATCCGGTGATCATTTATTGCCCTCATTTTACGTTATGGTAATTTAATATGGTCCTTATATTAGAAATGTAATATTCCTGTGAATCAATTCTTTCCTGCCAGAGTCATCAAGGTATGCTTCTGAAAAGGCCGCAGATGCAGTCAACCTAGTCCACCAAAAGGTTGGTGATCTGAAGGAGTTTGCGTCGGGGATGGGGGTTGAGGCTATGGGAATGGCCTTCGATAGAGCTAGTGATGCAAAAGAAATTATGACAGATGCAATAGAATATGGAAAAGATAAAGAAGCAGATGTCTATGATGGAGCTAAAAAGAAGTTGAAAATGTTGAAAGACGTGGCTTCGGATGGGGCTGCTGAGGTAAAAGACAGAATGGACGGCGCAATGAGTTACGGGAAAGATAGAGCGGCTAATTCTTATGATGAAGCAAAAGAGAAGCTGAACATTGCTAAGGACATGACTTCAGATAGAGCAGGTAATCTTAAAGACACTATGGCTGGAGCAGTGGGATATGGGAAAAACAAAGTGGTTGACGCATATGGTGAAGTTAACGAGAAACTGAATGTAGCTGCAGGCACGGCTTCAGACAAAGCTGATGATATCAAAGAGAGAGCGGCTGGAGTAATGAGATATGGGAGAAATAATGCGGCTGATGCCTATATTGAAGCCAAAGAGAAGCTGAATGCTGCTAAAGACGTGGCTTCAGATAGAATAGCTGATGTCGAAGACAGAGTTGCTGGATCTATGGGCTATGGTAGAAATAAAGTTGCTAATGCATATGATGAAGCCAAGTATAAGTTGATGAATTCGGCTTCGGATATAGTATATGATGTCAAAAATCAAATGGCAGGAGAAGCGGAAAACAGAAAAAATAGAGCGAGGAATGCCTATAACATGGCCTCTGAGAAGGCAGTTGATGCCCAAGAGGCAATGGATTATGGTAGGGAGAAAGCATCTGATGCCTACGATGAAGCTAAGCAGAAAATTAACATGGCAGTGAATATAGCTTCTGGAAAAGCTAGAGATGTCAAAGATAAACTGTCTAGCGCAACTGGTAGTGGTGCAGGTGATGCAGCAGAAGCTTTTGATCGAGCTATGCACAATGTTGGGGAGGCTTACGAATCAGCAAAGGGAAGCATGAGTGATCAGGCCAGAGCTAGCTATGAAGTTGCCAAGGAGAAGATGTCAAAGACAACTAGTGATCTCGGAGATGCGAAGAGAAAGGCTACGGCAGAACTCTGAATCTAACTTCAAATTTCGGTACATTAGTTCATCTGTGAGTCACTGACATTTCCCCTGGCTTCAGTTCCTTTTTCATACAGTTGTTTTAATTTATTGCACTTTCTCTTTTCAATTATCCTTTTATCAATGTCGAACCCTTTCTAATTTAGGGTAAAATGGGATTCAAATCCATTTCGATTTCCCTATTTTCTTGTTTACTTGTGAATCTATGGAAGAATAAACCTTGTGAGCCTAGCAATAAAAGAATTTCATTGTACATAGGTTTTATGAATTTGCATAATGTGCACTTTGACATGCAAAATGTTAACAGAAATTCAACTGGACTGATTAGATAGCACATAATCCATACTTGTCCATTTTGTCTCGTCAATTTATTTGTCTTCTTAATTTTCATCCCCTGATTAGTCCCTTTGATTTCTCCCAAACGATATGTATTAGACAATTCACTATGCACATGTGATGACTGGCTTCTCCTTTTGATTATAACAGTATAACAAGGTCAAGTTATCAAATTATATGGCTAATAAAGTTATTTCTTTGGCATTATTATTGCAAGGTGCAACAGTATTTTGTGTTTATGATATTCGATACAACATTTTCCTCTAGGTAAAATCATTTTATGAAACCACCTTCCTATGAAATATCATGGACATGATGTCTATCGTCAGGAATCCCACATCGGACAAGTATAAGAGCATTTAACAATTTATAATAATGTGCAAACCTCCCCTTCTTGAGCTAGCTTTTGGAGGTGAGTTAGGCACTTCTAACATAGTATTAGAGCCAGGTTGTCTCGATGGTTTGGGGCGGTGCCCAGTTATGTCCCTTTGTCTAATATATCCATCAAATGTCCAGTCCTGCTCTAGACTGAAAAGGGTGTGTCAGGAATCTCACATCGAACAAGTATAAGAACATTTAATAATTTATAATAGTGTGCAGACCTCCCCCTCTTAAACTAACTTTTGGGGGTGAGTTAGACACTTCTAACATCTACAGTGTATCAGAACTATTTCTAGTAATGATAAATTTCGAGTAAGGTCTCAGCTAGACATAAATAGCTGTAGCAAGATACTGTTTCCAGTTTAGAGTCCTAGGATCTTCTATGTTCCAGACTCTTCAATACAGGGTTACCGGAAGTTGGCTTACAAATTGAGTCCACCTTCTCATCCAAACCTATAACTGCATCCTTCTCCTGTTATCTGAAATTCAAGGCAAGGATTTCTTGTTAATTACAAAACCACATATAGGTTGGTATGTCAATGCCTACAAATTCTTGCAGGCAAATGGATTAACCATTAGGCTAAAATGTTCTCAATACTTTGTTTCACCTCAATTACTTTTTGAACATGTGATAACAACTTAATTTATAGCCTTAACCAACAAAATTGGTGTTTTGTCTAACACCAATAGTATTATATATAAAAGCCACACTTGACACTATATTTATGTAAGATGTGTATACTAAATGTCAATATATAATAATCGTAGTAAACTTAGTAATTTTAATGTAGATTGTCATTTTTAGTTGAATTTAAACTTTTGAAGATTGTAAAAGTGAACTGATATCAAATAGAACTAGGAATATTTTTGTACCCATTAACCATATGGACTTCTTTCATTTTAAAAAACTGAAATGTTTGCATATTCGTATGGTTCCTCCAACCTTATTTCGTTCAGACCTATTAATTTTCCCTATCATCTGCCAATTTTATGAAGACTGTTCCTATTTAAGATTAATAGAAAAATGGTGAGTTCCGATTTCTGGATCAATCGCTCAGAACTTAAAACATTACGTGAAAATCTAAAGTTCATGATGGCCATTATAAAATCTCCTGCTGGATTCTTCACGGCATTAATAAGAACCTGTGAACCTGGGAAGTGGAAGCATAGAATGAAAACATCAATACTCAGTTGTTTTTTCATGTCTCACAACTTGGAAGTGAAAACGGAGTGTCAGTTATGTGCTTTAAAGTACTGTAGAAAATATTTCTATGATTGGTATGTTTCGATCATTGGTTGGCTTTCAGAAAGGACGTGTTAGGCCCCGAATCACTTAATCAGATTTTAAGATACCCATCTGATCAAGTCTGTCTTTTGATTTGCAAAGTAACCAGGAATGAACTTGGAACTCGAAATTGAAGTCCATATGAAGCCAATAGGTAATGGCAAGTTAACTTTGAGCTAGAGAACATACAATCTTAATTTGTCTTCTTGTAAATATCATACCAAACAATCATTTTCCGCCATCAAAATCATGAGCCACATGAAGAAACATTGAGTATCACTTCCTAATTGCAAACCCTCCAAACCAAGTAACAGGAAAAGGCATGTGTAGAGGTGGTGGCGCCTGATATTTCACTATCATGCTTTAATTACATCCCGTTTGCTCCGGCTTTGTTTAACTGGGGAATTAAAATGACATTGTGGTTAAGTTCAAGGAATCTAAAAGGCTTTCATTGATTGAGAGGGCCATAGAAAATAGAAAATTATAAGAAGAATGTGAAAGAAATAATAAATATACGACACATAAGTGGGAAGTTTAAGATTAAAATTTATTTACTTTTCCTAAGAAAAAAGGAGAGAATATCTTTCTCAATTTCCTATTTTGTTGTCATATTTGTATCAAGAATGGAACAGAAAAACTGAGAGATCAAGTATGCTTCACATAAAAAAATGACAAATTCATGGGATTTTGATGACTATGAATGGTTTAGAAGACTGCATTACAATGTATGTAGGATATTAAAACTAGTGGACTTTGATAGAAATTAGTGATGAGTGAGAAATTACTTGTTGTCTTGGTTATGCAGATTGTAGTCTAATTCTTGACATAATATGCCTTCCATCCTATGAACAGTGCCTTACAAGGGTTCAAATTTCTTCAAGTTGCTTCTTCTTCATTGCCTGCTTGTTGTTGTGCATCCAGACCTTGAAAACTTTTCTTTTAACACCCACTTGAGAACAAAACTGTTGCACCTCATGTTCATTCTGTTTATGGATCTTCCACTCCAATTTCTCTGCAAATTCCATCATTTTTTCCTTCTGTTCTTGACTGAATTTCGTTCTGAACCTCTTCTTTGACGATGAAGACGGATGAATTGATGCTTGCACTTGCAAGTTCGACTGGAATATGTCGAGATCTTCACTTGATGACTCCGCTGCAGCTCCTCCGAAGGTCATCATTATTGGTGCAGTCGGAGTTGTTCCAAGATATTGTCTCAGATGCTGGTGAAAAGAAGTATGCGGTTGAGGAAGTGAAGTGCTGACTTGCTGATGATGAAGATGATGATGACGTAGGGCAGTTCTTTGGCCATTATTCTTATGGTGAGAATTAGCTAAATAGTTTGGCGCTCCATCGATCTCTTTTCTGTGAAAATTCCTATGGCATCCGCAAGCTGCGCATCTCAAAGATTCAGGTTTGCCCTCCTCACCACTTGCCATAAATTCTCCACATCCATCCACGACAAGTCCTCCCATAGTTGCAGCATGGTTCTTTAAACATTCCCGATAACTAATCGATGGTGTCGTCAATGTTGGTGGCGGAGATCTTGAAATCGATCTACTTGGATTCGGGTCTGCGTTGATTGCACTTGTGGTAACTGTTGTAGCTGACTCTGGTACAGGTATTGGATCTGTGGATTGGTCAGCATCTCTTGTTGTCTTCTGAGATTGATGAAGAATATGACCTTGTTGGTCAAGGATTTGAGTTGTAGCACTTTGATGATCTTTTCTTCTTTCTGCTAAACCTGGAACTATAGATGCAGAAGGGACTTTGGAGGGGGAATCTCTATTCATTGGATTGTAGAACAAAGAGCCTGGCATACCTGCCTTATCTTGGCCTCTCAGTGCCATGAAACTGGATTCAGTATTTATCCAAAGACTTGAATCTACCAAACCCTTCTTTCTACTGCATCATTGCCGTCGTTTTCCTTGATTTCAACAGAGAAACTATAAGTTCCCACCTGTGATCTTCTTAGCCCTAATTCAGGCCATCTTATCAAACAACAAGCTTGATCAAAGAGCTAATCACTAGGTCACTCTGAAGGTTACTCTCTTAACTCTAGTATTGATTTTGACGTATATGGGTGCAAAAGCCAACAACCCATGTCACTAATCTCAGCCTTATACCTGTAGACATAAGCAAGTGATTGAGCAGTACATGGGCAAATGATTAGATGACCTAGAGGTGGAGATTAATACCAGGAGGAGCCCAGGACTTTATTTAAGAAAAATTAAATGAACAGAAAGATCTTGAAATCCCAAGTTTCAAAATGAAAGCTTCGTGGACCCCTGCTAGATTTAACTAGCTATGAGCCTATGACTTACCTTGATAATTTGATCAACTGCACTGTAGATTTGATGTTAAAAAGCTGTAAATAGCACAAGGCTCATATCTGCAGTCGATGTAAACATAGCAATTAGGTTGAGATTTTAAGGCTTAATCTTAACAGAAAAGTGAGATGGAGGATTGCTTCCTATATCCCATCCAATGCCATAGAATGCAATCAAAGGAACAGGTGTGTTTGGTTTTGTGGGCTTTGTACGAATAAACATTGAATAGTCACAAAGACACTGACGACACTCCTACAGAAGAAGGTACTCTTGCAGAACAACCGACAAGGTCATGTTAGTTCTCTCCCGTAGCCTGCACACTGGTCCAGCTCCTAATTATTGCCTCTCATCCCCACTTTGGGGCTTGTTTGGTGTTATCTCCAACCTCTCCGATCCGTTCTCCTTTAACCTCATAAGAAACCGCTTAAGAACATGTGTTTACTGAAGAGATGACCAGCTGGCGCAGAAGGGTTAGGGTCATTTGACTTTTGCTTTGCTTGGAATCTTCCAGCAACCTTAAGCCTAATACTAAGCTTGGCTTACTATGGGGTTGTTGGATCCCAATAACAGAAACCCTGAACTAGGGTTTAAGGTTTTAACACAAAAATAATCAGTGAGAAAGGAAAGAAGGTGGCTCCTTTTCCTTGTGGGGGTCACAAAAAGGGGGAGTGCAAGGAAATGGTCGTAGGTCCACAGCACAGTAATTGTCCTCTTAAACCTGTCAGATTCTATCTCTTTAGTCTTTACTCGAGGCCTTTTAACGTTTGTGCGCCTGCTCATGTAATTCCTGCAACTCCACTCTTTCTCCTAAGCAATGACTTTCTTTTCCCATCTTTTTCATTACACTTGATGCCTATGTGCTTACCACTGTCGGCATCTTCTCTCTCTGTCTTACACTGTCGCACATTATTGTTTCTGTTCTTAATTTGGCTGCTTTTATGGTACAGTGACTCTCTCTAACGTTGGCCACTACCATTGAAAATAGAATATTCCAAGTTCACTGTATTATATATATTTTCTTGTTTTTCCTTTCGGTACTCTTTTCTCAGCTGGGACCAATTCTACTCCGTCAAAAGATGCAAAAACTTAACCGAATTTTCAATTGAGTAAAAGATAAGGTCTTAGACACTCCTTTAGTGGCTCTTTTTGTCGTTTCTTTCCCTTCACAAGAGTCTCTTGAGGACTGTAGTTATGGCAACTTTCTCAACAAAGTTGACCATATGATAAAATAATGTTCAACAGTCACTACTATGTTACTGATGAAATATTAGGTCCCACGTTTTAGCTGCTCTAATAATGTGTATTTACAACTCTGTAGGAATTCGGCTTCTTTATTTCTGGGTTAGGATTATTTAATAGTTTGTTTAGTGTCTTATCAGAAAAGACTGTTGCGTGCTTACTAATGAGCTGCTCTGCGACAACGTTTTAATGAAGTGTTGGGGTTACCTGTTTCTTAGCGTTTTTTTATCGAAGTGAAATGTTGATAAAGGTTGACAGTACGACGTTTCGATCAATTTGATCCTTTGAAAGTAACTTACCTAATGGTAAACAATCTGATATTAGTACCAGGAACTTATCTATTTATCTTTAGGATTTAAGTGGTAAAAGAACATACAACAAGGTTTTGCTCTTCCCTGTATGCCAAATGTCGACTTTTGCTTCCCATATGCACGCCTCTCTTCTTCTCATTTCATTTTTTCAACACTTAACCTCATTAGTTAGCATATTAGGAATATGATTGAATAGCTCCTGAGCTACTCAAAGCTGTACTTAATATTCTAGATTATCTACTGTGACTTGCTTAACTGTATTGAATACAATTCCCAGTGGTGATTGTGGGAACAATTTCCAAGTAGTTAATGAATAATTAATTAATTATGGATATCAATGACTAAGCCAACTTGGAACATACAACGTGGCATGCCCATCAATTGCCAATTGCCATATTATACAAGTAAAACATGTTTGAAAATGGCTCAAAGTTTGGTATCTCATAAAACGTTTGGGGTTTACGAAGCAGCAATCTCATATTTTGACTGAAGGTGCATGTATTGTGCCTGAATACTAATACTCTGGAATTGTGTTTAAGTTCCATTATTAGTTGGATAAAAATTTGAATCCTACAGGAAACCAGATATCCAAGCCGTAGCTAAAAGAATAGTGTAATCACCAAAATTGACCCGTTGGAGTTATGGTAGCCACATATGTTTCTTTTGGTGAATAATTGACTTTTTGTCTGTCATATGTAAAGAGCAAAAATGCATTGGAACAGGGAGATGAAATCTTGAATTGCAATTGCCACGCATATTAAATATATAATTGCTCTTTTACCTGTTGATTATAATAACAGGTGGAGACATGCCAAACTTAAAAAAATATTTTAATTAGATCACATTTGTTATTCAAATTATTGACTAATTATTGAGTGCATTTGTTGGCTTATTTGATAATTACTTGAAAGATAAACATTATAAGTCCCTAAAAAAATCGATTCTAGTAGACATCCTTTTCAAATTCGTTTTATTCTATGTATGTAAATAGTGTATCACTTTATGTATATGCATGTTGTATCACCCTACATATATTTTATTGGGTTGGTTGTATAGTTTTTTTGTGTGTGTATGAATTAGAAAGTTCATGGCAGAATATATATACTTCTTTAGGAGTGTATTGGATGAACATGGTTTGAACGCGATCATGTATTAAGGCATGTTCTTTAGAAATTAAAGGCAAAAACACAGGTAAGAAAATAGGTGAATTAAAGGGCAAGTTGAATGACAGAGGGACTTTAAAGAGAAAATGACTTGAAATATGCGTGTGTGTCTATATATGTTACTCATTAAAAAGAGTTGTAGAGAAGTAGTGGAGCACATGACTTAACACATGAGTGTGTATCTGCTCATGTTTCTTAATAAAAGAAAAAAGTAAAACATGATCATATCTCAAACCTTGTCTGTTATGAACTATTTTATTTAAAAATTGTGCTTTTAGTATAATTATATTTTGAAAGGACTCTAGCTCATGTTAGATATGTGCTTCCAAGTGTCCGATGACCATTCTCACATTAAAGAGGAGACAATTGGTGTTGAAGACATAACTATTGTGTTATTGGCTCATAACCAACAAAGACAAGATACTAGTGAAATCTCTCAAGGTGAAAGACTGTATAATTGGAGATCAAGATGGTAGGAGAAAGCAGAGTAAAGATGGCTTATTTGAGAGGGGTTATAAATATAAACTTAAGGGTAAAAAGACAATCTGGTACAATAAATGTGAGCAAATTGTGCATATTAGGAATGACATCCCAAATAAGAAGAAATAGACGAAAGGAAGACTGATGATTCGTCAAGGTGTGTTAAAATAGTGTAGAATAGAGATATAGATTGCAATGATATAAATATGGTCTATATTTTAATAAATAATTGAAGGATTAATAAATTCTAGATTTAGGATGCTCAGATCATATGACACCAAACGAGAATTTAGTTTATGTCACACGTTCGACAACTTTGGCTTTGTCCAAGTAAGAGATGTAAAGCATGTGAAATTATCATAATATGACATGATAAGAACAAGATATTTAATGGTGTTATTAGGACATTACATTACATTAGGAAAGTACTAGATTTGATGGAGAATCAGATCTTTTTTGGGTACCTTACATGTGAATGGGTTTGTCTGTAAAATTAATAAAGACAATATTAGAGTGGTTAAGGGGCATTGAATGTTATAAAAGCCATAATTGACAAGAAAAACTATAGACTAATACGGAATACAATTGTTAAATGGACAAGTAGCTTCAGTAGAATTAGAGGAAGATAATACTACATTGTTGGCACATATGATTGAACCATCTTGGTAAGTGAGAATCGATAAAATTTCATAAGAGAAACTCATTAAAGGGTGTCAAACACTGTAAGTTTAACTTACAAAAGTTTTATGTGCTTGATAAATAGTTTAAGGAGACATTTAAAACATGAAAGCACAAAATTGAATGAATTTTAAATTATATGTATATCAATGTATATGATCTTACTAGAGAGTTATTGTTAAGTAGATCTTTTACCTTCATCAACAATTTTCTGAGAAAATTCTAGGTATACTTTATAAGGTATAAATATGAGGTCTTTACAAAGTTCAAGGCATGAAAGGCAGAGGAAAAGAATTAGATAAACAAAAAGACCAAGTTCTTGAGATCATAAAACAAAATTAAGTATGCAAACACAATTTCAAAAATTTTATGAGGATATGACATTAGAGGCATTACACAATTTGTAAAACTCTAAAGTAGAATGATGTTTCAAGGAGAATGAAGAGATCCATAACTAAAAAGTTTAAGTTCTTAAGAATAAATGTAGGGTTCCTTAAATTTTTTAGGGGAAACAATGAAGATGACATGTTACCTTATCAATATATCACATATACTTTATTGAATGGAGGAGCAGTAAAGGAGGTGGATAGAGAATGGGGTAGATTTGTTTGAATTTGATGATTTTTGGTTATCTCACATAGGTACTAATTTCGGTGATGAGAAGTGTGTAAATTGGATCCAAAGAAAAAAAAGTATATCTTTATTAGCTACGCAAAATATGTTAAGGGAAATCAGTCTTAAGACTCTATATCAAAGAAGATGGTTAAATATCTAGTGGGGATATGGTTTTAATAAGTAATATATGTTGAAGAAAATGTATTGAGATGATATGCCAAATTAACAAAGAGCAGTACTAGTTTAAAGGTTATATAAGTGGAATTGAAAATTTTTGAAGCAGATGTTTGAGATACAGGAAATTTTGGTTTAGTAGATAGAAGAACTATGTTAGGTGGAGAGTAGTACTATAGTATAATCATAGATAGAACGAGAAACATAATTAGACTTCTAAATAGATATAGTTGGGAAGACTTAGTATCTTTCACACTTATCATTAGTAATGAGGATCTAATTACCTTTTAAGAGACTATGGTTAGTCAAGATAAAGATCGATTATAGGAGCTACAATGGAGCAATGAGTCTTTGCATATGAACCAGACAAGGGAACTAGTGAAGCTTCTCAATCCTATAGGATGTAAGTGAATATTCATAATGAAGCCAACATTATTAGAAAAAGAAGAAAAAACTTTCAAGATTCGACTAATATGAAAAAAGATATGTACAAAAAAAGGAAATTGATTATGATAAGCTTTTCTCTTTAGTGGTTATACACACTTTTATTAGGATAATGATCGATGGTATCTAATTTTGGATATATATATATAATATATGAATGTGAAAATGAGTTTTTATGGTGACATGGAGGAGTGGATTTACATGCAGCAATTTGAAGGAGTGGATTTACATGCAACAATTTGAAGGATTTAATTTAACTTGTTGAGTAACGCTTGATATATAAATTAAGGAAGCCATTTTATGATTAAAATAGTCTCCATAGTAATAGTATAAAAGGTTTAGCTCTTGCATGATTTGACATAAGAAATGTGAGTATGATTCCTACTGGTATATTAAAAATTTTATTGATTTTTTGTTTATTTTTCTACTATATATGGATGATATGTTAATTGTTGCAAACAACAGGTATGGTGTGGATGAGCTAAAGATCTTTTTGGGAAAAGACATTTGAGAAGAAGTAATTGGGTCTTACTAAAAATTATTCAAATGAATAGTTAAAAAGATAAAAGCTATAATTATTTTGATGCAGCTATATTAAGAAGGTGGAATGAGCAAAGTTAAATCGATGAGTACTCTATTGGCCAATCCTTTTAGGTTTTTCATATATCAGTGCTAAAGATGTAAGTAGAGGTTGAAGATATGTCCAAGAGTTCATATGTTTACACCATTAGATATTTAATGTATGTAATAGTTTGCATTAGGTTAAATTTGGTTTTTATTGTTAATCATATTAGTAAGTTCATAATGAAAGCTAAAAGTCATTATTAGGAAGCAGTCAAATAGATATTCAAGAATTAGAGAAGTGCAACAAATTTCAATGTTATGTTTAACATAGGTAAGAGTAAACCTTTAGTTGTTAGATGTGTGAATTCAGATTATGTAGGCAATTTAGATAACAAGATAACTACTAAAGGGTATCTTTTTACTCTTATAAGAGGTCTATATGTTGAAAATCAATAATTCAATCTAAAGTTTTATTGTCGACAATTAAAGTACATCACATGGTAGTAGTTGAGGCAGCTATTTTGCCTTGCATGGTTAGCGAAGGAGATGGACATTAATCAAGATGAAATTCAGGTGCATCAGGATATTCAAAGTATCATTTATTTGGAAAAGGATCGTATACATCATTCGAGGACAAAACAAAAATGTGAGGTTTCACAATATTAAAGAATTGATTGCATCTAGATAGATCTTGTTGGAAAAGATTCATACTTTAAAGAATACAATTGACATGTTAACAAAGCCAATTACTATTGAGATGTTCAAACATTTCTTCAACTTAATCTATATTTCTAAATGTTAGACAGGACTACAACCTGAACTATTTTGGCGTATATTATCAAGAAGATTATTGTATATCTCATATACATAAGCATACTATTTTAAATATTTTTTGAAGAAATATAAGCATTTTTTTAGTGTGTTGGATGAACAAGGCTGTGTACTAGAACAGGTTCTTTTTTAGAAAACAAAGATGAAGAAATAGGCAACTTAGAGGCCATGTTAATGATAAAAGAGTTTTCAAAGAGAACATAACTTAAAATACAAGCATATCTATACCCGTGTTTCTCACTAAAATAAGATACAAAAATAATAAAATATATGACCTAGAATATGAGTGTGTTTGTATTCGTTGTTCTCTACTAAAATGAAATATTATAAAATACGACGTAAAATAAAACCATGTTTTATCGTGTCAGTAATGAATTATCTTAGTTGAAAATGATAATTTTAGTATAATTATATATTTGGAATGATTCTAACTTATATTAAAGATGTATATACAATAGATTGAGTATTGTAAATGAACTATTCATGTAAAATTATACTACATAATGTTTATAAATAAATATCTTAATGTATGAACAAGTTGATATCACAAGATTATTTCATTCACTCATGCTCTGCAACTACGATTCATCATCGTCTTTATACAAAATCATTTCAGTAACTAATTAACAAACTAACTACCAAAAAAGTAACTTTTCTACGTGTGGAAATGTTAAATGTATTAGTATAAAATTTGTTCAACCCCCCAAGTTATAGCTTGATGAATATCAAGAAAAGCCAACTTACAAAGAAATTGCTGAAACAGAGGCGTTGTTAGAGATTTAGGCTACGTTTGGTTGGAACTAAAGTTTTTAATAGAATATAATGAAATGGAATGACTTATAATAGAATGGAACGTAAGTGGGTGTAATATTAGAAAATTGTTGTTTGGGAGGGATGGAAAGGTTCATAATGTAATGTAGATGTTCTTTGGATGAAGGGTTTATAATGTAATATAGTGTATAGTTGTTTATCATTTTATATTCTATCGTAAACCTCCCAAATTGGATGTTTTTCATTTGGATGAGATGTAATATGAAACTCTCCTCTTCCATTCCATTCCATTCCATTATAGATCCTCCTCCCAAACGATAGAATAATATTACATTCCATTCCATTCTATTAATAAACCCTCAACCAAATATACCCTTTAGTAAATAGATCTGTAACTTGAAATTTTGAAGGGAGATGGCATGGAATAATCAACCCTTATTTGTATTTGTCTCGTACAAGATGGCAATCAATTTCTAAGTGCTTGGTTCATTCGTGGAAAAAAAGATTTAAAGTTATATGGATAGCAACTTGGTTGTCACCAATAAAGATATTGTTAGCTGAATTGAAATTTGGAAATCATTCAAGAGATAGAGAATCCACTACAAGTCACAAATGGTAGTGCCCATGCTTCTATATTCTACTTCCAGATGAACGAGAAGTGGTATTTTGCTTCTTAGTTTTTCATGAGATTGGGGAACCGCTGAGAAAAATGAAAAAAACCAGTTAGAGTTCATCTATTATCAATGCACAAGTCCTAATCAGTATCATAAAAAGATTCAATCTCGAATGAGTTTCTGGAAGAGAAAAATAAACCCTTGGAAGAAGAACCTTTGAGATAACGCAATACATGCACAGCTGCATCCCAATGTGATGATCAAAGAGTGTGAATAAAATGATTGCGTAAGAGAGATCTGGACATGAAAATTACAAACACAACAACCTACCCACCAAGCGTCTGTATGACTCTAGATCAGTTAACAATTCTCCACTATCGACACTAAATTTATACCCCTTTGGTAATGGTGTAGTTGCAGTTTTGGAACCAAGTAGACCAACATTATCTAAAATGTCTAGAGAATACTTTCTTTGATTAACAGAATTCCCTTCCATAGACCTTGCAATCTCCGATCCTAAAAAATATTTGGCATAACCCAGATCTTTTATAGTAACTTGTTCATGCAAGAATTGCTTCACCTTTTGCATCTCCAATTATGAAGAGCCTATAAGAAGAACATCATCAACGTAGACAATTAAGCTTAAGAAATAAGATTATGGTTTCTTTATAAACAAACAATGATCATTCAAAGATTGAATGAACCCAGTATTCTGCAATTTTGTTGTTAGCTTAAGATTCCATTGGCGTGATGCTTGTTGCATGCCATATAATGATCGAAGCAACTTGCAAACTTGATGTTTCTGAGCTTTAGCATACCCTTCAGGAGGCACCATGTATACTTCTTCATCCATATATCCATGAATAAGAGCATTATTGATATCTAGTTGATGAAGTGGCCATGAGTACGCTGCTACAACAGCCAAGAACATTTGGACTGTAACTATCTTCACAACTGGCGAGAAGTTGTCCATAAAATCAATTCCTTCAATTTGATTATAACCCTTAGTGACTAACCTAGCTTTTTATCTATCTATTGTGCCATTAGGTTTCTTAGCCACCTTGATCTGTTAGCCCTTTTTCCTGGCGGTAACTCTGTCAACTCTCATGTCTTGTTGTCCTCAAGTGCTTTTAACTCTACATTCATCACATCTATTCATTCCTGTTTTAGTCTAGCTTGATTAAAAGAAAATGGCTTTTAAATATTAGACATTATAGTTAAAAATGATATTTAAAATGTAGAAAATTCAGGTGATTTATGATAAGGGAATGCATTTGGTGTGAGGCTTTTACAGGTATTGGACAAAGGAACATATTGTACATTATTTGAAACAGAATCATTCAACCATGCAGGTGGTTTTCAATCTCTGATACTTTTCCTCAAATGTGACTCCTTATATATTATCATTGGTGGTTTTTGTACTGATGTAGGTAGGTCCAAAGGAGAAAAAGAATTAGTGTGTGTTTAAAAATCAGTGAAATGAATGTAAGGATCAATAACTTTAAATTCATGTGAATCAAAAAGTTTAAGGAGAGGAGTATTTTCTGCAAGTTCTTATAACCTATGATAAGGAAAAATATTTTCATGAAACTGAACATCTCTAGAAACAAGAACTTTATGGTTTTGGATATCATAGAGTTTATACGCCTTCTGTCCATGACTATATCCAATAAAAACACATGGATATGCCTTTGTATCAAACTATCATTTCTCAAGATTAGAATTTATAGTAAAACAAAGACGCCCAAAACTCCTAAAGTGTTCATAAGAAGATGGTTTATCGAAAAGAACTTCATATGAGGTTTTCCAGGATAGTCTAATAAATGGTAAACGATTTATTATGTAAGTGGCAATAAGGATAGAATCTTCCCAAAACTTATTTTGCAATTGAGATTGAAACATCAAAGTTCTTGCTACTTGTAGCAAATGGTTATGTTTTCTTTCTACCACCCCATTTTATTGAGGAGTATGAACACAAGATCGTTGACGTATAATCCAATTGTTGAAAAACAGCAGAAAATAATCTTGATTCAAAAACTTTGATCCATTATCACTTCATACATTTTGTACCTTAAGATTGAATTGAATTTGGGTCATTTAAAAGAAAGATTAAATAGTGGAAGGCACTTAAGATTTAAATCTTAGCAGAAACATCCAAGAACGTCTATTAAAATCATCAATGATAGTCAAGAAGTATTTTGAACCACTAATGCTATAAGTATGATATGGACCTTATAAATCCATATGAATAGTTTGAAACATTTGATTGTATGTATATCACTAGTGGAAAAGGAATGTATTTGCATTTTTGCCATATGACAGATATCACAAACATCTGGGTATTCAAAATGAATCTCATTCATGGAACAGATGTGAGTGGTTATAATATTTGAGGGATGTCTAAGTCTATTGTGCCAAACTACCCTATCTACTACAGAAACTTTATTTGTAAGGGAATAAGGAAAACAACTAGTTTTAGTAACGTGGGAGTCTATGATATGTTGATCAAAAGAAGAAGGATCAAGTATGTACAATCTGCCCACTATTTTTCCAACTGCTAGATTATCATCAGCCTTCAAGTCCTAAAGAAGACAAAAAGATGGATAAAAGGTGAATTTTATATGTGTTGTGGTTGTTAACTTGTTGATAGATAACAAATTAAATTGAAAATTAGGTATATGTAAGGCTTTGGTTAAGGTTAGTTTGTCTGTTAAGTTTATATCAGCTAAATGGTGAACAAACTTACTTCCATTTGGTAGATAAACAGGAGTTAGCTGATTGGTTGGGTTTATGGTTTTCATTTTCTTAACATCCATACACATGTGATTTGAAGCTCTAGTGTCTATTATCTAAGATTCATTTCCAATAAATTCAAGAGAACTAAAAGAATGATATGTTATTATACCTACAAATTCTTCAAAATGTGTGAAAATCACATTATTACATCTTTCTGCTCCAGACTTTGCTTTCTTCTCACGAATATTTTAGCTTCTTGCCGAATCATGCTAGAGATGTTAATCTGCTAGTCATTTGTACTGTTATTAATTGATTCCATATTCATCTCTCCTGTTTTCTTTGTTTTTACCATATTTGCCACATTTTTCTTTGGCGTTTTCGATTTCTGCTCCTTTAACTCCATTTACCAGTCTGGATGGCCATGGATTTTGAAACAAGTATCTTTAGTATGTCTTGTCATTTTGCAGAAATCACAGCTTAATTCAGATTTGTCCATTGTATCTCTTCATTTATAACTCCCTTTCCCTCTTTTTTCTGTCTTGTTCATTTGTCCTCTAACTAACATTACACTGTTATTATTGTTTTAATTTATTGCCATATGTATTTCCTTTTAAGTCTCTACTGTCAAAATTATTGAATAAACTTTGTCGATACTCGATAGTGGATCCATCACCAAGATTTGACTTTTAACCTGATCATAATTGCCATTTAATTCCCTCATAAACTGTATCAGCTTATAACTTGAATTTATCTCCTCTATTTTTTTTCCTAGTACCAGAAGTAGTACATTGACTGTATGAACACTTCAACATAGGTAACAAACATCCTAACTCATCCTAAAGCTTTTTCAATCTTGTAAAGTATCTAACGACATGCATATTTCCTTATGTAATTGTACTTATTTCTCTCTGTAACTGATAAAGAAGAGGACCATGACACTCCCCATATCTCATCTCTAATTCCTTCCAAAATTCAAAAGCACTTGAGGCACACAAATAAGCATCAACAATCTCCTTAGAAATCGAATTCAATATCCATAAGGTAACCATACTATCAACTCTACACCATGAATCATAAATTGATGAATTTTCATCTGGTATTTTATATCTGACATTTATAAATATAACTTCATAGCACAACTCCATGAAAGATAATTGTTACCTATCAATGGAGTTGTTACTAACGTCATTCTAGGATGATCAGATCCTTACACGTCAACTAATCATTCATACTTTAATTAACAAAGTCCTCGGTTCTTGAACCAAAATCTTTTTCCTCCATACCTTGATGAAGATAGTTAGCAAAAACTGAACAAAAACTACAAGCTCACTTTTGGAATGACTTGCTATAATACCATAAACAAGTTAATATCAGAAGATTATTTCATTCACTCATGCTCAATAGCTGCAGTTCATCATCATCTTTGTACAAAATCATTTTAGTAACTAACTAACAGAATAAATACCAAAAAACTAACTTTGTACTAGTGGAAATATTAAATATATTAGTATAACATTTGTTTAATGCAACTATGGTTTTGAAAATTTTTCTTTGCTTTGAATATAAAGAAAAATAGCCTTCTTGCTTCTAAAGGTGTAAGTACTCACTACAACAAGGTAGACATTTTGCTAGGTTTTTTTGCTACATTTTAAAAATCATCACTAAAAATAGGCTTTTGGCAATGATTTTAAAAATCATCGCTAAAAGTAAGCTTTTAGCATTTGGTGACAATTTTAAAAAATCGTCACCAAAGGATCTACATTAATTTGGTGATGATTTTTAGAAATTGTCACCAAAATGGTCCACATTTGGTGACAATTTCCAAAATCATCGCCAAAAGATTGTCTGGAATTCCTTTTAGCGACAAATTTCATAAATCATTGCCGAAGAATTTTAGAATTTTAGGAGGGAAACAAAACAAAATGAAAACACTCACATCATCTGCGCTAACAAAAAAAATCTCTAAACCTAAGAGGTTTATTTTGTCACTAAAACAAGGCGATGATGTTGATTTGATTTGGGGTTATCCCAAATTGAATCATTTCTTCTCTCCCATTCTCTCGCAAACCTTACAATTTCGGCGTCACTCTTGCTTGCAGGCTCGTATATCTAATAACCTAGAGGCTTGACTGGTCCAAATCGAAATTAGGTTCAATCTCTTGCGATTTTATTAGATTATTTAGGTTCTTGTTTTAGGGTTTAGGGTGGGTGAAATTGATGCAAATTCTTGGATAGTTTGGGGTTTGGTGTATTTCTGATTGGGGGAAATCATGGGTTGAGGTTTCATTTTTGTTTGGTGTTTCGTTTGTTTGAGAAAATTAATTATTTTTTCTAGAGATTGTAAGTTGAAGTTGTTTGGAATTTTGGCAGTTGACAAGAAGAAGGGAATTAGAGATTAGGTTTTTGCCTAATTGTCGTAGTCCAAATCACTGGACATTGCTAGGCCTTTGATGAGTGGCGAGAGATTTTTTCCTAAGAAATGATGATTTTGGTGGCAACACTCTATTATGTCCTCTTTGCTTTTATATTTAATTGAGATTTTATGACTTTTTTCTGATGCTAGTAATATTGGATATTATTGTGATTAAGACAAACCTTCTTTGGAAGTGGCCATTTAAATTTTTTTGGCCGCCAAACAGAGAGCTTGATTCCAATATCACAGAACAAGGATTTGTTCAACTTTTTGTCTGATTGTGACTTATGCTTGCTGTTAGGTTGGACGTTTAACTGGATAATTGCATCTTTCTGATGTTAACTTGAGTCAACTTATTAATATTGAAAATATAAAGGATTGAATTCTCCAAATGAAAATCAATTAATTTCTTGTAGTTTCATTGAATTTTATTCCTTTAGAGGCCTTCCCTTTTATTTACCATGATGCTTTCGCTTCCTTCTTTTTTTGTTGAAATAGGGTCAACTTTATTTCTTTGCTTTATGTGCTTAACAAGTGCTTATGGTTAGAGCTACCCTTGGGCATATCATCAATGTTATTGGAGAAGCCATTGATGAGAGAGGAGAAATCAGTGACTTGTCAATAATTCTTTAATTATTTGATGAGAAAACGGAGGATCTCGTTAGATGTAGTTTCTATGTCTGATCAGAGATCGATCACTATTTGCCCATTGATAGGGAGGCCCCATGTTTTGTTGATCAAGCAACTGAGCAACAGATTCTTATTACTGGTACTGAGGTACTTAATATACTCATCAAAACCTGGAATAACTGATGTGTGAAGTCTGTCCACAATATGAGTAATTTGATACCAATTTGGGTAATGAATTATTGCTGAATTCTGTATTGTAGTTTGTTGATTTTCTCTGTCAATATCTTAGCCACTTGGATGAGGCACTCGTCTTTTCCATATTTGATTATTTTATCTCTTATCTTGCTTTCAAAACCTTAATTCTTAAAATTATACTCATGATTTAGCTCTTCTTTCATTTTTTATGAGTGAAACCACATATGCTAAAAAGAAGCTACTGCTTAAAGTTGTTTTATGCATGGTTAAGAGTATTATGAGGTCTTTTTGTGCCTCTCTTTACTAGCTTGTTGTAGTAGTTTCCTATTACATTAAAGAATTTATTACCTTGAGTTCATTTTTTGGTGCTGATTTTGTTTAGGCTTATCTATGGATAGAGATGATATTACATTCAAATGAACCTTCCCGTTATTACGCTCTACTGTTGGTTCTGCTATGTTTTCTATTTTGAATGATAGGAAGATTGTGAAAGGCCTTGGATGGGTTCCTAATGAAGGTTTGGTTTTAACAATTGGTTATCACATGCGATGGGACTTTAAGTTTATTCCCTAGTTAAAGAGTTTTTGAGGGAAAAGAAGATAATGATACGTGGCATGACCTATCTTGATGTCCTTATTGGCACTTTTGAGAATGTATTTGGTAAATTTTTTGTGTTAGATTGGATCAAAGTGATGGGTGTAGTGTAGTCCCAATCACAGCAATGGCACCTACTGATCTTGTGATAGGTGCAGTCCCAATCACAGCAATGGCACTCTATCGATCTTGTGATGGGTGTAGTCCCAAACTGATGGGACATTTAATGGCATTCTGATGTTCTTAAAGTCGCTTTCATGATTCTCATAACTTATCTTTCGTATATGATGGCTAAGGTATGAAGTTGCTCTCATCAACATGGACAAACTTAGCTAGTCGTCCTAGTTATGTTGTAACTTTTTTTGTAATCTCAGCATTTATAATTCGTAAACTGGTCTCTGTATTTATTATTTTGTCTATAAGAATTGTTAAGATTGTAATTAAAATCTTGTATATGAAGAATATTTTTTATCGGTATAATTTAATGATATTTTACTTTTCATATACAATGCTTCAAATTATCAACTATTTTTATAATAAATTAACAACAAAAAATCTAAATATTATATACAATAATATGAATTAAAAAATGTCGTAATTAACATAGTATAACTTTTTGTTAAAATGTGTATTAAAAATTTGACTATATTTTACAAAACGTTTTTTAATAAAAGGTAAAACCTTTTGGCTACGTTTTTAGAAGCATAGTTAAAAACCTTTGGCTACGTTTTTAGAAGCATAGCTAAAAACTTTTGGCGACGTTTTCGAAAACATAGTTAATAATTTTTAACTACAAATACTAAGTGTAGCCAAATGGTATTAGTAACGATTTCTAAAAATGCCACTAATAGTTTTTTGCTACGAAAATAAAGCGTAGGAAAAAGTTATTAGTGACGATTAGAAAAAAAAGTTGTCTATATTTTTTAGCTTTGAGGATTTGACTACATTTTTGGTGACGAATATAAATCGTCGCTAATTACTATTAACGACAATTTTAAAGCTTTTAGTGACGTTTTTTTCATAGTCAACTGTAATTTCTGTTCTAGTATTTCAAAAAAATCGAAACTTATTAAAAATTGTTTGTCTTCATGTATTTCTTCTTTCTTACCACAAGTCTTGCTGCATATTTTTTTTTCAACATTTTGTCTCATAATAAAATTACAAGTGTCTCTTTGCATCGTGTAAAAGTATGTTGTCCTAAAAGATTAAAATATAAATGATAAATATGTTGGTTGGGTCGGTCGTGCTAGGCCCAAGTCCAAACTCAGAACGACACATGGGCCGATCGGCCCGTTCCTCGACGTTGACCTAATTCCTACAGGTATTTACTATATA
>JAOTBA010000203.1:21084278-21099522 GCA_025629845.1 Erythroxylum squamatum
TATGGCGGTCGGTGGTCAAAGTCTGAATATACTTTACTAATTTTGCAATATCCGGAGCTACGGAGCTCGGATCGAGGAAATTCTTGTTTTAATTTAAACTAGAGACATAGTGCTCCAAGTTCAATGAAGGAACCGAGTGGCAATTTAGTCTCCTAGATTTTCCAATATTGCCATGAGGTCGGTAGAGGGTCAGTTTTCACTGTTTTCTTTAAGATAGTATTTTAACCATAACTTCTCCATTTCTAACCCAAATTGAGCGTTTTCAGTGGCGTTGGAATCGTTAGACCGGGGGGGAACAAATTTTCTTAAAAATCCCATTTAAATTTTCAATTGGAGGTTTTTCCCCTTTTGTGGTCAGTCATTGTCGGGTTGGGTCTTCTATGCTTGTGTGGGTCCGAATGTTGGGCCTCGGAGACGGGGTCCAACAATGTAAAATAAGCCATATCCCCATCGGATAAGGGACAGTTAGTAATGAGCTCGGTATCCAATAGATACGGGACAGTTTAGGCACTCGGTCACAACAAAGTAACAAATAAAAAGTGGGTCTCATGTGCACTATATATGCATAATATGAGTGATTAAATTGTATTGAATGTGAAGTGTGAAATGTGAAATGATGTAAATTATGTGTTACATGATTGAGTGAGCCATCGATGATGGTCACTCATTGAGTTCGCAAAACTCACCCAAAAATTACAAATATTTTTCAGGACTCAGAAGAATATCTCATTAGGCAACGGGATTATACCTACTGCATGTTAGTGAAAGATAGAGGTCGGGATCAATTCGCGTCTGCATTTTGTATTCTCTTCTTTTTGTACAAATTTGTATTCCGCAATTTTTGTATAAATAATGGATTCCAAAATTTTTGTACCATGTGTACAAATGGATTTATGTTGCAATGTAAATTCATTATGACTGAAAATGTTTTATATTTGTAATGGGCCCCAAATGGCTATTGAAATCCTGTTGATTGTATTGTTATGACTGAAAATGTCTATGAAATAAAGCGGGACCAAATTGTTTACTAATTTTCGCGCATATGATTATATTAAAAAAAATTATGTGCTGAGTTTTGACCGTTTCAGTGTGCTAGCATGCCACCCTCATGGGCCACGGATTCGGATATCACCCACGATGTCCAGTTTGGGTCTTGCAGGAGTGAGGTGTTACAAAAGTCATAAGAAGTTTGAGTTGTGCAGTTGAAACCTTAGAGCTAGATGTCACTCAATCAGAACGATCAATTACGAAAGCTCGGCGTGAAGAAGAAAAAGAAAGCACAAAAGCAACAATGGTCGAGGAATTTCAGTAAGATTTGGATCACGAAGTTAACCAAGGACATCAACAACGGACCCTTATGGATTTCATAAGACCAGGGTTCATTGCAATTAACCAAGGAGTAGCTGGGCCAATTGTACAAGCAACCTCTTTCGAAATTAAACCAGCCCTCTTAAACATGCTTCAACAGAATGTGCAATTCTATGGACTAACGAATGAAGATCCCAACGCACATATAGTAAATTTCCTTGAAATCTGTGATACCTTTCAGTACCATCAGATGTTAGAGGATGCGGTAAGAATTAGAATTTTCCCTTTTACCCTAAGAGATAGAGCAAAGGCCTAGTACCATTCTCTCAACCTAGCCAATGTCACCACTTGGGATCAACTAGTTCATGCATTTTTAGATAAGTATTTTCCCCTTGTCAAGACCACGAAGATTCTCAAGAAGATTACCAACTTCCAACAAAGTGACGAGGAATCGATCTATGAAGCGTGGGAAAGATACAAAGATTTTCAACGAAAATTCCCACACCATAACTTACCTAAGGAGTTCTTGTTACAAACATTCTATAATGGAGTAACCCCACATATGAGAGGCATGATTGATGCAGCTTCAAGAGGATCATTGATGAGAAAGATGATAGATGAAGCAGAAGAGTTGATAGAGGATATGGCAAGTAATAGCTGCCTATGGACAAACGAGCAGGGTAGACAACCCATTACCTTCGGAGAACAAAAAGGAATTGCATTTGTTGATCAAATGATAGAGATGCAGGCAAAAATTGACAACTTAACTCGACAGCTCAATAACATGAAGGCTTCGTCCTCAGTTTCGGTAAAAGTCGTGCAACTAAAGTGTGAACTCTGTGGACAGGTGGACCATGATACGATGGATTGTTTCTTGATATATGACAATGATTCGAACCAAGTTAAATATATGGGAGCTTAATATGGGTGAGGAGGGGGAAACAATCCCTACTTTAACACATACAAACCCAGGTGGAAGAATCACCCTAACTATTCGTAGACAAATAATGCTGGAAGACAACTAGGATTCCAACAAGATAAACCAAGCTCAATGGAATCCAAGTTAGATAAGATTTTAGATAAAATTAGAGGCATGGAGGATGTGCATAGGAGGCTTGAAAGCAAGTTCGAGCAACTCCCTAAGAACCACGCCTCTTCAATACACAATCTGGAGATCCAAGTAGGTCAACTAGTAGAGGCAATTTCTACTTGGAGTGCAGAAACCTTTCCAAGCAATACCAAATCTAACCCAAAGGAACGGATCATGGCCATTACTCATACCTAGGGAAAGAAACTCGAACATAGAAAGAAGATGGAGACAAGGGAAAAGGATGACCTGAATTTCTATACCCTATTCTAGCTCAGTGGAAGTCAATTTCAAGTAAGGCAACGAGGAATTCTTAGGAGATTGAATTGAACAATGTTTAGGACATAACAGAACATCTACAAACTAGGATCACACTAAAGGAAAAAAATCAAGAAGAAAGTTAAGGAGTGCATAGCAGAAGAAAACCCTAATATAGCACAGAAGAAAGAGGATCCAGGGGATTTTTACATTCCTTACAATATCAACGGAATTAAAATAGACAGGGCATTCGTAGATTTGGGAGCAAGTATTAATATGATTCCCCATATGTAAGGCCCCAAATTATACCCTATTTGAAATATTACATGTTCATGAAGGTATATATGTGATAGGTGTTAAAATTGTGCTATGATTTGAATTTGAATTGCATATGTATAGAATTTTGGTCTAATGGATTATATTTAGTGATTTGGAATTAATTGATACCATTAAAGAATTGAGGTATTAAAATGTACATTTGGATTAGAAAAAGGTCAAGTGGTAAGAAAAGTTGGTATATGGAAAATTGGATTAGTAAGCCTATGAGTTAGTGACATTTGGCATAGCTAATGCATTGACATTTGGCATATTGGTTGAGTGATAAGTGGCCTAATTGAATTGTGGCATTTGGAAGCATGATAAGAAGACAAGTGGTTCACTCCTATGTTTTCCATATAGGTCACTCTATGAAAGGACATGTGTCCCTTCAAAGTTAGGACACCTTGCAAAGCAAGAGCTTAATCACTCCAACTCATTTGGTGTCTTTGCTACCTTCTCACTACTCTCACCACCAAAACCTATTACTCCCTCTCAACTTTTAGAATTTTGCTTGATTTTGGATCATATTCAGTTGACATCTTTGTAAGTTATTGTATCAAGAAGCAGGTTTTGCTATTTTCTGTGTTATTGTCTTATTGGTGCTGAAATTTGCACCTTGATCTTAAATGTGTGCTGATTGCTTGGAAGGGCTGGATTAGTTGCCTCTTTGAAGTAGGAACTTGAAGATAAACAAGTAAGGGAATTCTAAACTTAATAGCATGTTGTGTTATGAATTATGTGATGTTTGAAATGGATAGAATATGTAGAATATGTATTGAATTGAAGATGAATTGAGGTATGGAACATGATAGTTGTTTGATGGCTTTTGCTTTGGATTTTTATACATGAAAGATCATGGATTGTGAGCTGCCTTATGAATGATTTTTGAATTGTTTTGGACATGAACTTGATGAGGTATTGAAGCATGAACAAGGTAGAATTGAAGTGAAATTGATGGACTTTGGTGAAGGTGTTTCGAATGGAAGTGAAGAATTCAAGTTTTGGAAACAAATTGGAGGCTGTGGGTGAGTAAACAAAACAAATTAGAGGCTGTGGGTGAGTGAACTTTTGGTTCACTCATCCCACAATCGTGGGATTTATAAGGTTCATTCCCACGATCATGGGAAGTACTTAGGAAGGAGAAAAGGTTGGTTTTGGGCAATTGTTGGAGTATATAAGGTTAATATACTTTATAATAGAGTAATTGGACTTAATTAAGGTGTAAATGAACCTAGTTTGAGGAATAATTTAATTAAAGGCTAAATAAGATTTGGATTTTTAATTGAAGTAATACCATATGAAAGGTGTTATTTGATAACAAAGTACCTAATTTTGGAACTTATGAGTTGTTAAAGGAATGAATTTTATTTATGAATGCTAATGTGATTTAAAAAACAAAAGTAATGTGTTAGTTATGAATGTTTGTGAATTAGGAACTTGAGTGATTATATGTAATGTTTAATGACTTAATGCTTCATTGATGTATTGATGCAAATGCTTTTGTTTATAAGGCATATTGAGTTGACTGAATGTGAATGAATATGTTCAAGTTGAACAAAAGTCATAGGTAAATAAGCAAGCTTAGAAGGGTCTGTAGCTGCTCCTGTGACACTAAGGTGTCTCCTAATATTGACATTTCGGTGTCTCCTATTACTGAGACATAAGTCTCTCCTGTTCTGTGATACCAATCATAGGTATCTCTTGTTCTGGTCTCGTTACCCACTTCTGTAAAAAGGATTAGCAGGCTAACTTGTTTTGTATTCTGATACATATTCAGTTTTGATATAAACAAGTTCCGATATGATACAAGATAAGCCCTGATTTGATACAAAACATATTCTGATCTGATACAAGTCATATTTTTTATCTGAAAGGATTATATCCTGTTATGATATTCAATTTTGATACTTGTACATTATGTTCTAATATTTATAGGTTTTGTTCTGATGCAAGAATGTTCTATGTTGATGAATCATATTTTGTTCTGAGACATAATGTTTGGATTACTCTTTAATATGAACAATTAAAGATTTTTGTGATATGATCTGAATCTGTATATATGAATGTTTGTTAGATGACTGTTAGAAATAGTCGCCATTATGCATTATGTTTAGTTATTCCCCACTAAGCTCTATACTTAGCACAGTGGTTTTACCTCCGTGTAAGTTTTGGTAAGAAGGTTTAAAGACTGGGAAAAAGATAACCGTACTGGCCAAGAAGAATGTGTTCTGTTTTGAAAGATGTTTTGTTTGAGTCTTTGTTTGTGTTTAAGTTTGAGTTGTATTTCAATGTAATGAGACATTTTGTATATTTGTGTATAAGGTTTATATTATCTTGTAAATGATTTGTAATAACCTTTATACGGGCTGGCTTTTGAAATTATGACATGTATTTGGATAAGTATAATATGTTTGATATGTTCTGTTTAAAAACAATATTTAATGAAAGGTATTGTATGTTGCTTGAGTTTCTGAGAATGCTTTAGTATGGTTAATATGTTTTAGTTTTTTTTTTGTGGCATTTGCATATTACCCTAGGGGGTATACTGGCGTTGCACTATAGCTTTAGTCAAAAAATGGGGTCAGAAGAGTATTATTAAGGATGTTCAAGTACAGTTTAATATTTTTACCTCCCCCATAAACTTCTTTGTATTGGATATTGGAGAAGATGTGGAAACCCCTAAGGTCCTTGGACCACCGTTCTTAGCTATTGCTCGCTCGATAATTGACGTTGATGGGGGTGAACTAACTCTGATGGTCAGAAAGCATCAAATAACCTTCACTTTGTCAAAGAATGACAACAGTTCTCCTTTACTTCCAGCTAACATTAAAGAAACAGAACCCCGAGGACAATGGGAAGATAATAAGGATCCTGGGAATGCATTTAGAAAGAAACAATCATAGAGGAGAAAGCGAAGGAAGGTGAAGCAGAAGGAAGGTGGAACCCAGGGCATGGTAGCTCATATGCAAATGGTAAGATCAATGATTGCGCTACCATTGCACTATTCATTTGAACCACCTTGAGCACAAGAGAGCGTCGAGCTACTGACGTTAAAATAAGCATTGCATGGGAGGCAACCCATGGATTGTTAATTCTATGTTATTTCCTTTGACTTTTAGATAGTTTAAATCCCATAGTTAGGTTATTTGTTTCCAAATAAGGTTAGGAAGGCATAGGAATTCGACATGAGTTAGATGATCGAGGAAGTAAGCAAAAGAGAGGTGAAAGAGCTATAAAGAGTTAGGAATGTTAGAGTAATTGTTGGACCCCGAACTTTCAGTGAAAATTAGAAATATTAAAATGTGGATTTATGTATTTAATTTTGAGATAGTTTTGTAAGCGATTAATTCATGAGGTGTATGAATTGTGAAGAATTAAGAAATTGTGTATGGATTTGAGATATAGATTTATGTATGATTATGGAATATAAATTGTGATTGTATATGAATTTGATTGGGTTGTGTTCAGATTGAATTATGAAATTGTTTATTGAATTAAGAGATTTTGGTTTACAAATTATTGAAGTGTTAGGTATAGAAATGTGTTTGATTATTTTGGGATTCCGGACAGGAGGTCCAATGAATTGTGGGGATTTTGTTTGGTATATAGAAGTGAATTTTAAAACCCCTTTGCAGGTTTGGGTTTGTTAGAATGTAGCCGTTATGCTGCCCAATTTTTTTGTTAAGAATAAGTTTCGTTAAAGATGAAATTGAGATATCGCATGTTTAAGAAGAAATTAGATGAATTGAGTTTTGGTTGAGGATAAAATTTTCAATGGGGAAATTATATTATTTTGATCTATATAAGATTGAATAAAGATGAGTAAGAATGAAAAAAAAATATACCGGATTTCGTATTGAGCTGGCTTAGTCTAAGGGTTTCCAACGCTAATTTAGTTTTCGACGATATAAACTACGGATGTCGGAATTTGTTTCGGGTCGATTGAACCGTTTGTTTCGATTCGTTTTCGATTTGCTTCTGCTTCGTTTTGCTTCGAAATCCGTTCCTTCGATTTCCGCCTTTGTTTATCCGATTTGCCGATTCGATTCGTTTTGATTCGATACTTTCGCCTCATGTTCCGTTCTTTCGAATTCGATTTCGTTCGTTTTCGCTTTCCGTCACTTCGTTTTCGTAAAGTTTTCTGTTTCTTCGGTTGGGGTCCGGTTCCGAGATCGGGTCCCACCATAAAGTACGTTAGAGAATCCACTTCTAGTTCAATTCGACGATAACCCAAATTTCAAGCAAGTTGAAGCTCGGAGAAAACTCCCCAAAGTTCAACAAAAGTAGAGAAACACTAGTCAAGATTTTGGACGAAACCATCAAGCCAAACACCTGAACTATCACGAAAGAACCACGGGCTGTGGCTAAAGAGGACGATCGCTTGGACACGCCATCTGTATTTAATCTGACTAACTTTTTTGGTCGGCAAGATTGTTAACATTTTTGGGTCGATGAGCCATAGCAGTTGCATTGAACGTATTTAATTTAATCCCATTAGATTAACAACGATCATGGATCGGACCAGGAGGATCCGTCTTCCTGCAATGGATACTGACCTGAACATGCTATAATAAATCAACTTTGACCAAACCTGACGGAGCTTCAATAATGGAAATGTAATAAGAGGGAGCAGTATTTGAGGTACCCGTCAAATCAAACAAAACAAAATTGGTTATAGGTTGGGTACTATTTTATGAAAAAGCAAAAGCTTATCAGACGGTAAATTCTGAACGCTAATTGATAGGGCCCTGTCCTTCCTAGAGTGTGCCTTGGTTTACCATTTCTGATATGTTATTCTCCGAAAAAGAGATTGTTTATTAGCCGCATCTTATCGTGATTTCTTAGCACAGTTAGACGAGAAAGGTCGTCCATTCATTTCTCTAGCTGTTGCTCTGTCGATCCAAAAGTAGGGAAGTACTAACGTGAATCATATTCATATTCTCCAAATAGCGGACTAACACAATCCAGAATTCATCAGGACAAACTGACTCGTAATTTTTCCCCATCAGTTAGAAGAAAATTTTGTTTCAATCTGCGTAAATTAATCAAAAACATTGCAAAAAGAACTTCGTCTGCTACAAATGTAATGGTGTAACTCCTTAATTTAAAGCAATTTCCGGTTAGATTTTAGGATTCAAATGCACTAATTTTAATGTTTTATCACAAATAGAACAATAACAAAAACAACTTTGTAAATTAAGATAGGGCAAAAGAGCAGGAACTACAAGTAAGAAGTTTTGTTTCGAGGCAATCGCAGGGTCATGCAAAGTTAAAAAGTATATTCTCAGGCCCTGACAGTGAAAAAGACAAGTTTTTTGAAAATGACCAGATCACCCTTTAAGTGATGTTTAGTTGGGGTTAATTAATAGCATTAAATAAAATATAATATTATTTTATGTTTATAAGGATAATTTTTAATAAAATGGAACGAAATGAGATAAAACATGGGAGTTTCATATTACATCTCATTCTATTATAAATAGTAAAAATGAGAAATCTTCGATTCGCAGAATTTAAGATAAAATATAAAATAATAAATAACTTTTTACTATGTTACATTATAAATCTTTTTTTCAAAGAACATTTCACTGTATTACATTATGGATCATTTCATCCTCTCAAACAACAATTTCCTAATATATCTATTTACATTTCATTTCATCATAAATCATTATATTCTATTAAAAACTTTATATTCTTTTGGTCCAACCAAACATAACGTTATGCTTAGCCTAGCTACTCTAATATAATCTCATCGACGTCGTTTCTTCAATTGGGTTTCAAGTTTCATAGCAATTTTGCTCTTACCCGAAATCTATTCTTCCCTCGAGAGGTCTACTATATAAGTCTACACTTCCATTGTTGAAGAAACTCAAATTCTACATCTTCTTATTGTTAAGAAAGAAAAAAGACAGGAATCTCTATTTCCAATTGTTGCATACACTAGTTTCATATATTTTTCTGTTTGAGCATCATGTATTTTTTAATTTTAATGAATTTATCACTGGTTTGAAGTGTGGCTATATTATAAGTTACCAGTTACGCATGAAAACGAGAAAAGAGAAGGAAACAGAATTTAATGATTTCGTCTTCCAATGCATGTCAGCGCTCAATAAACTCCCCATAGTATACATCATTAATAAACTAATTGTATTACCCCCAAATTTCCGTTTGTCAAATTCATAGGCTTCACAGAGCATGCAGAAGCAGCAGCTTATTTATCAGTGACATATAGCTTCAAGCCAACGATGAGCCCTCGAACATACTTCTTTCCTTTTTTCAGTTTACATGATTTGGAAATCTACTCTGGCAGGACCTGAGCTCTGACATGGATTGAATTGCTGGCAAAGAACCTCAGAAAGGCTCTCGCTCTCTCGGTCTTGCATCAAATGGAACTTTAACAAGCTGGGCTTCAAATTGCGATCTGTTAACCAATTTGGTTTCAACTATGATATCTAGGTTGGGTTTTGAACAGTCATCTTTCTTTCCAAACACGCTAACATTCAAATTATATTGGAGTTTCAACTTATTTATACATGTACTGGTTTTCTTTAGGTAACCACTACATAAAATTTAAAACTACAAACAGCTGGTTTTGTGCCATATGTCCATATAAATTATTTAATGAATTAATAAATAAAATAATACAAAATTAATTATATATGTAAATTATTTAATGAGTCAATAATTTAAAATTAAATAAATTATTACTTTAAAAGTAATATAATTTAAATACCTAATTACCTAATTAGTTTGACATAATAGACTAATATTCATCGCATTAACTTTAGGAGTTCAAAGGATGTAATCTTTCTTAATTCTTTAAATACAATAGATTTTCTATCATCATCCATTTATATAAAGTAGAATAATCAAAATTTATACAAACTAATATAATAAGTATCTCATCATTTAAAAGAACTAAGCTACTTGTATATATAAAGATGAAAAAGTAATTTTTGTCTAATTTCTTCGTAGTAATAAAATTCACGTCTCAATTACAATAACCTTTTAACTCTCTCTTGATATTGATAGAAGGTTAATATAAGGAATTTATAAGGAAAATCTTCCATTAGTAATTGTATTTTATAATAGCAATGTTATAATACTAGTACTCAGAAATAATATTGAGCGCTACCTAAGCCATTATGATTAATGTACACCTACTAGCCTAGTGTTAGACAATTAAGTCTAAGTTATAGAATTGTATAAGTGTTGGTGAGTATTGGTTGATGTTTGACACTCATTTGTAATATAGAGATGAGATGTTAATGATGGAATAAGGTAAAAACGTATAAGTGGATGAGAAAAAATGAGCATTATTGATGAGAACTCGAGAGTAGTGAGCATTAGTGCATATTAGCAAAAATCTTTGACAAAAGGCAAGATATAGACCTGAGACCAAAAGATAATGGGGCAGCTAAATCGTGCTAAGTCCAAAGGTGGACGAAGGCACTTAACTTCGACGAGAAGGTTGAAAAGTTATATATAAATCTATGAGGTTTATTATATGGACTCATATTATTACTAACTTAGGTCATTGAGCAATATGATTTCATCATGAATGTGCGTGGATTGACCATACATAAAAATGACCTAGAATGGCTAAACCAAAGGTTTATCAAGGTGTTTATCTATGATAATTTGACAACACATGGCAAGACCATAGAATATGTGGCTAAGAAAGTGGGGGCACTTCTTTAAGTAGTGAGAAAGTGGGTTAGATGATATGGTAATTGATTGACACTTTCTAAACACATTTTCTCATATGGAAAAGAGAAGTTAGTGGCCTAAAGTGAATAACTTCTTACTAGTTTGATAGAGTTAGTGAAGAAAGTGGATATTTTAGCATACTTAGTTCTTGAGTTTCTGTAAACCTATATAAAGGCATCTTTATAAGTTCATTTAAAGGTGCCAATTTTTGTACATTGAATTATCTATAAGAGAGTAGAGAGATTTGCAGGACAGTTCTTGTTATGAGCTTTGAGTAAGAAATTCTTGGGTTGTTTTATTATAAAGTACTAAAAGGAGGAAGTTACTTGAGTAAGGTATTGATTATTATGAATAGTTCATAAAAGGTTGGTTTTTGCCATATAAATCTCTTATCTATTCATTTGATTGATCTATGTGCTAAATACTTGCATATTATGAGTGGAAGTAAAAAACTTAAACATAAGTAGCTTGAGGCATTAAAAAATAAACGAACTTATTGGCCAAAAATTACAAGGGAAGGCTTAGTTAGACTTTAAGACTTAATTTGGGTGATATATAAGGACTTCAACAACTTCATTTAATTTTAATATACTCAAGAAAGTCTCTGTGATGACTAATATTAGAGATAGTTGGTAAACAACTGATGCCAAAGCTCCAAAGAGGATAACTAGTATCAGAGCCTCATTGATGAGCAATGGTTGGTGGAAGCAATCTTTTGGAAAAAGTTGCTAAAATATAGGTAATCACTAGTCCTCTATCACCAATAAAGGACGTTGTGGTTCCTTTCTTAGAACATTTTGAAGCCTTGGTGATGAAGCTTCAAGAAGTGAAGAGGGAGTTTGAGGAACAGAGCTTACAAGGAGATGAACTACAATTTGTTAATGTCAAAGTGTTATATCTAGGTATTAAACAAGCGTTTGATTAGAGAGCACTTTGGTAAGGTGTGAGAGCCAGAAGTTTTGATGGAAAAACGAGTGCTAAAGAGTTAAAACTTTCTCACATAAAGTAATACTTTGCAATGATAAAAGTGTTTGATTCGAAAAAAATGTCAATCACAATGATGGGTAGTGGATGATGCAAAGCTATGGTACAGTATGCAGATCTCTAATGACTTTACTATAAGTAGACCTCTTATTGACACTTGAGAGAAAATGAAGATGGAGCTAATGCACTAGTTCCTCCCTAGTAATACTTTATGACTCATAAGAGAAGCTTTAAAGTGATTAAAAATAAGACATCTCAATGTAAGAGTATGCGGGGAAATTCACATATTTGATATTAGATGTGCATAACAAGTTAGAGACAAGGACAAGTTATTTAAATTCATAAATGACTTGCAAGGTTAAGCACAAGTTAAGCTTAAAAGTCAAAACATGAAAGACTTTCCAAGTGTAATTGTGGCTATAAATACCTTAGTGTATCTCCAAATGCCACCAGCTATTTGAACTTGAAAGAGGACAAGACTAATGGCAGAAATTAGAATGGCTCGAAGAAAGGTCAGGAGATGGTATGTAAAACTGCCCACTATAAGTTGAAGAAATAATTAAAATGAGATATTGCTTATTTCATTTATGAAGGGTCATTCTCGAGAATGCCCAAAATGGAAGGTGAGTGAGGAGTAAGTGAATTCTATGGTCTCAAAGGATTAAGGAAAGGGAGGTGAGGATTTGACGAAAAAAGTATACCCTAATAATTATGTTATGTTAGGTGTAATGGGCCTTGTGAATGAACGTCTAAGTAAATAAACCAAAATAGAGGGAAAATAATACGTAGGTGATATATTGATAGAAAAAAGACTAAATCTTGTCTATAATCCTTTGCTAAGGATTTTTCAATAGGATCACTAGTAGAGGAGTGTCTTCGATTAGGGCTTCCTACTAACGGTGGTTTGTTAGACACTTAAGCCCAAGTTATAGAATCATATAAGTGTTGGTATGTCTTGGCCAATACGTAGCACTCGGGTTAACATGGAAATGACATGTTAAGGATAGAATAAGGTAAATACCTACATGTACACGAGCAAAATGAACATTATTAATAAAAGCTTAAGAGTAGGCGAGCATTGACTTGCATTAATGTACATTAGTAGAAATCTTTGATGAGAGGTAAGATTTGGATGGGAGACCCAAAAGATGATAGTGCAATATTGTTATACTAAATCTGAGTATAAATGAAGGCAATTAACTTCAAAGAAGAGATCGAAAGGTATGTAAATCATCAAGGTTTATTATATGATGGCTCAAACTAGTACTAACTTATTCATGAAGAAATATGAATGCACTATGAATATGCTTGGATGGTCCACGTATAAGAATAACCTAAGATGACGAAATCAAAGACTCATTAAGGAACTTATATTTAAGAGGCAACAATATGACAACACATAGAAAGAACATAGGCGTAGTTGTTAAGAAAACGGAAGCATTACCTTACAAAGTGGGAGCACTTCTTTAAGTAGTAAGAAAGTGGGAAGAATAAAATGGCAAAGGATTGACATCTTCCAAACATATTTTCCATATGGAAAAAAGGAGTTAGTAGCTTGAAATGGATAGCTTCTTACTAACTTGGTAGATTTAGTGGAAAAATTAGATAGTTTAATTTACTTGGTCCTTTAGTTCTTGTAAGCATATATAAAGGTATACTTAGAAGTTCAATTAGAAATTTCAAATATTGCACATTTAATCATCTCCAAGAGAGTTGAGAGCTTTTTGAGAAAGTTCTTGTTGTGAGCTTCAAGTGGGAAGTTCTAAAGCAATTTTATTGTAGAGTGCTTATATAAGTAACATAAGGCACTTAAAAACAAACTTGTTGGTCGATGAACACGAAGGAAGCCTAAATTAGGCTTTGAAACTTAAACTTGATTATCACATGAGGACTTTGGCAATTTTGTCCAATTCCATTACACATGAAAAAGTCCTCGTCACACCTAGTAGATGACATATCAAGGGAGATCAATGGAAAAAAATGAAGTTGAATTAATTTAATTAACAAAACAATCATGTCTAAGTTTAGCATAAAAGTTTGGGTTCAACCCTGAACTGGTCTAGACCTAAGTCAGTGAATATGGTCTAAGTTAATCATACTTTAAGCTAGGTTCATACTTTTTTTTAGCCTAAAGTTTGAACTTAAATCATATATAACATAATTTCATTTTGTTTATATAATAAAATGATGTCATTTTCTTATTTCAACTCCTCTCCTTTTGTGACATTACTTAGCACCTCTAGACTTTTTACTCTCATATCAATCACTTATGCCCTAGTAGCTATGTTTCTACTTTTTATGTCATTATGTTTCTCACTTAGCGACTATGCCATCAAGCACTTATCATCTTTTTTTCTTGCTAATGCTTTCCTCTTTTTATATCTTACACGAGTTCTTCAAAAATAATATGTTTTAGCTTTTGGGTATCTGACTAAGCTCATTTATTATACCTTTTGGGTATTTGACACTGTAGATTGGATTCAAACCATTTCTACTTAAAGCCAAAAACACCAATAGTAATAAAAACAAGATCTCTTTAAAGACAAATTATTAGCTCATGATTCTTAGTTAAAAGTAGTGTATTTTAGTTTCCACCTCTATTTCTTAGCTTTTACTATGATTACAATTTTATAGTGTTTGATTTACTTGTATGTTTAGAACGTTTTAGTTGGTAAGGTGTTTAATTTTTTAAGGACTTTTTTATGTCTATTAGTTGACAACTTTGTACTTTGTAGTTATAAGATTGTCATTTCCTATCCCAAAATGGTGTTGGATATGTATTTGATTTATATGTAACATCTTGATTAATGAATTATTAACAATTTTAGTTTAAATTTTGAGCTTCTCTTACTTGTGGTCACATCAATATCATATTATTCTGGATACATTTTTCCTGAGTTGTGTTCAACTAAAGACTTCCTGAAATGATGCATGATGGTAGGTTCCTTTATAAAGCTAATTTGGTAAAAGTATTCATTGTTAATTGATAGAGAAGAAGACTTTAATGAAAAGAAGTGGGTATTTCAATTTTGAATTCAAGTTTTATGTGTTGTAGTATTAGGTATACATCATCCACTTGTGTCATATCCATTCTTCTAAAAGAAATAAGGAGTTTATTATAATATAGATTAAAAACAAGTTTAGATTGATTTGCTTGAATAGAGGAATTGTAGCACCCCACACTCGCAAGACACATACCCGACATCCTTGGTGATATCCAAGTACGTATCCCACAAGAGTGGCATGCTAGAACGATCAATCAGTCGAAATTCATTACAAACTTTTGTTTCTTTAAAACAAGGTACACGTAAGCGGAAAATCACTAATCAAATTGGCCTAAGTCATTTAAAAGCATTTACATGTTACAAATATTACAAACATTAGTATTCGACAATAATTTGGGGCCCATTTCAAACACAAAACACTTGAAATCATAAAGTAATTTCATTACCAAATCATTTACATACACTTTGTACAATTTGCGGAACATAATTCAAAGATAAAATCACTGAAGACATATGCAGGTGCAAACTGATCCCGACCCCTAATCCATATCAGACTTCAGTGGCTATACTC
>JAOTBA010000203.1:21175733-21188437 GCA_025629845.1 Erythroxylum squamatum
ATGGCGCAAAGGTCGGTCAGCTGGAATATTTTTGGATGTCATAGATAGAATATTCCTTTTTCCTCATTGGTGTAGTACTTTTGTACTAGAATTTATAAACGTACTTGTAGTAAGGATTGAAAGTCAATGTAAACTTTTGATTTTGAGAAATGAAGATGAGGAAAAAGTTGGTTTCAAAATATTGCGGATTGTCTATTAATGCTTTATAAGCGCATAATGATAAGATGCCATGTGAAGTTAATGTAGTGATAGATCGTAGCGTACCCTTATCCTCGGGTATGTGCCGGGATGATCTCCGGGTGTTCCGATGCGTATCTCTAGGGTAAGGGGGTGTTACAGAACCTAAGTCCGACATTCAACTTTTGTTGAGAATTCAGATAGCATAATACAATCAGAATTATCAAACAAATCAGAGCACTTCCAATATAGTCCCAAATATTTACTCCTCGGACTTCAAGTCCAGAATTCAGAAACAAATCGCAACAATTCAATAATTGGAATCTTAACAAATCAAATGAATCCTAGGAAATTCATCTAGGTTGACTCACAGTACTCTCCAATATGCTATTGCCTGGATAGACCGGCAATGTCTGACTGGCGTTTGATGTGCTCCTCTATAACATACAAAACACATTTACATATATCACATTTTTGCACAATTGTATAAGTATTCCTTTGTGCACATGTACTATATAAAATATGCACAATGCATGTTCAATGACAATTTCTGGTATCTTATTGTGATCCTCATCATCAAATCAATCAGATATCAAAGCCTTCATTAATATCATTTATACTTATAATTTGAACCAAAATAAAACAATGTGAAATCAATTTCATAACCTAATTGACCACTTCAGATTTTCTACCAACATGATTTCGGGTCAACTTTGCATAATTAATCTTATAGGGTAAATGACAAAATTAGGCAACACTTCCTTCTAGAAAATTGTTCTCCAATGTCTTAGGTTTGCAATGATACCAAGTTCAGCAAATTTGGTTAGGTATACTGAAAGTTATACAAAGATTTTAAACTGTTCTTAAGCTTTAGCAGAATTCTTATCTCAACTTCCAATCAGATTCTGAAATTCTTAGAGGCCAAAATAGAATTTCATCTCTTCATACAACTTGTAGCCTTATGTCTCAAGTGTAATCACAATTAATAATCATCTCATTCTAAGGTCAACAAATCAAGATATAATCCAAGAACTGAAGTATGTTCAATAAAAATCATTCCAGTTATTATACTTAAGCTCAGTCACATTTCACCTTAAATTCATCAACCAATACAATTTAGAAAGCTACGATTTTTAGTGGAGATGAAGATCAATGTCTTATGAAGCTATTCATTCAAGAACCAAGTCATTTGAATATCGGATGAAGAACTTATAACAAAAAGATTGGAGGATGTTCAGAAAAATGTCTTTAGAAAAATTCAATTGAAAGTCACGATCGTGCATTTGCACGATGGCGACTTTCACTAATCCTTGATTGCACGACAGCGATTTTCATTCATCCTGTGAAGTGGCTGTCATGCAAAAGCATGATAGCGACTTTGCTGAATGATTTTGAGAATGCACGATGGTGCTTTTCTTTCTTCTTCTTCACTGAATCTATCTTCTTCTTCCCCTTCCATTTTTCTTATTTTTCCAGGAAAACACATTCCTAATTCATCTATTCAACATTTATAACTCCAAAAACAAACTCTAAACAACTCAAATTCAATTTTACACTTGAAAAATCACAATTCTGAAACTCCAACTATTCTTTCTCTCTGTACTGTAACTTTTTCAGAAACTCAATCTCACATCAATTAACTCCAATAACTTGCAAACAATTCCTCTAACTCATTTTTAGCTCATCAGTACACACACAAAATTTATAAATCTAAAATTCAAACTTAACATCAAAATCCGATTCTCACACATGCAACTTTCAATTTTCAGCATTTTCTCACATTCACAATTTCAAATCCTCATCTGAGTCATTTAGGACATGTATTCCCTGAACTCTACTGCTATACCTTCTCATGCATATAATCATTTCTAACACTAACCATTATCAAAATCATGGTTCAACAAGATTTCCAGCACATTTTAAACAACTCTACAGATTCACACATGTCAACAGTGAATCCAACATAAAGTATTTTTTCCAAAACAAAACAGAGTATCCATATTTATCCATTCTCATAAATTTCTGCATTAACACCGAAACTACTTAACTTTTTCAATTCATGCATAAACTCAATTTCAACCATCAAAACATCATTTACACAACATCCAAAAACAAACTTAAATACAACTTACTTGATTCAACAAGGATTCTAGTAGTGAAAGTGGATCAAAGATACAAAATCAACAACTTGTTGTTCGGTGATGACTAAACATAAAGAGAGTTTTGAAAGCTGTACTTTCAGTGAAGAACAAGATAGTGAGATAAAGCTACACCGATTCTTCCATATAAAACATGTACTACGTGTTCTTGTGCATGTATTACATTTGTCACTTATTAGCAGTTCACGTGTCACCATACAATTGGTACATTATTTCAATATTTTTCTTAGTCTAAAATATCCCAAATTTTTTAGAAATTATTCCTAAAGTTCACCAAAAATTCTGAAATAATCTTAATATACAAAATTTGCCAAATCACATTTAATACACTCCAATTTAATCCATAATTTTCATTTATAAACTAATTTACCCGGAAATGCCAATGAATGCATGTACCATCATATGAATGTGCAAAAAAATGCGTATGTCACAATTAACTTATGCATGGCGTGCATTTTTCCTAATTTCACTATATTTTCTCATAAATTACTATTCTAGCCTTAACATGGGTAACGGGATATTACAGCTTATGATGGTGATTTCTTGGAGGTGAATGTTCTCGAAACAAATCAGCAGTTTATTTAAACTAAGATTCACTTCAAGGTGGAAAACTCTAGTGTTTTAGCTACTTTTGTTTATTAACATCGGATTTTAAAGGACTAAACTATGGAATTCTATAAGAAGATTAAAGGCCTCGATAAACTCTCATTATTCAGATCTGAAGCAGAAGGCAATTGAAATTTACACAATTATTCTTCAGATATGTATGACTGTATGCAGGAGGTGGAACTCATAGATCTCAAATTTGAAGGCCATCAATTCGCTTGGTCTAACAAACAAAGTTCAATTTGGCATATTAGGTAAAAGTTGGATAGGGCTTTGGTAAATGTGGATTGGCTAAATTCCTTTTCAGGAAGTTCAGCAAAATTCCTAGACCCTGGTATTTCTGATCATACTCCTATAAGGATTGACAACTTGTTTAACTCAATCAAAATCCTCCATCCTTTCAGATTTAACAATTTCTTGGTAGACATGGAGGGTTTTCATGAGGCAATATTGAAGGGGTTGAAGTATGATTACTTTGGGACAAAATAGTACATTTGCCTCCAAAATCTTAAGTCTATCAAACAAGAACTAAATTCCCTTAATTCAAAAAGAGGACAAAATCTCTCGAAGGAAATTGATAAGGCTAGAGATAAATTGTCAGCTATTCAAACTTCATTAGTAGAAAATCCTACAGATGTTTCTTTAGCCTCAGATTAAAAGGAAGCTCTAAAGGAGTATTTGCAACTGGTGGATAATCAATGCTCACTATTGGAGCAGAGATCCAGAGTTAACTGGCTAACGGAGGGGGACCGATGTACTAAATTCTTCTTTAACTTAGTGCAAGCTAGGAAGAATGTTAACATAATCATATCCATTAAAACTGAAGCTGGAAAGGTTATGGTTGGACAAAAAGGAATAGCTAAAGAAACAATAAACTTTTACAAAAACCTTCTAGGCTCAGAAGATTCCCGCTTGACATAGAATATGATCTTAGAAGGTTTGTCACAGTAAGAATTCCTGAACATATGGTTTCCTTATTAATTAGGCCTGTTACAGACCAAGAAATAGAGAGGGTGGTGTTTGACATGAATGGCTCTAAAGCACCGGGTCCTGATGGCTTAATTGGTTTCTTCTATTAAAAAACTTAGAGTACTGTGGGGGGGTTAGTAAAGGAGGCAATGTATGAGTTCTCTCAAGGAGGGGTACTGCTAAAGGAGATTAACAAGACCTTCCTCTGTTTAGTCCCTAAAATCTCAAATCTGTCCTATTGGAGTGAATTCAGACCTATTTCTTGCACAAAATTTCTTTATAAGATTATTGCAAAGATTTTGGCAAACAGATTGAAGGAGGTTTTGCATTATCTCATCAATGAAAATCAAGGAGCTTTTATGAACAATAGGGATATTAGGGACAATATTCTTCTAGTCCAGGAGCTATTGAATAGATATAACCGCAGGAAGAGTCCTTATGATTGTACTATCAAAGTGGACTTACATAAAGCTTTTGATAGTGTGAACTGGAGTTTTTTGCTACAAACTATGAAGTTTATGGAATTTCCTCATAAGTTCTCGAGGTAGATTTGGGAATGCATTACTACTGCCTCTTATGGAATTCTGATAAATGGGAGCCCGACAAAGATGTTTAAAGGCAAAAAAAGGACGTAGGCAAAGGGATCCTCTATCACCTTACCTATTCCTAATTTGCATGGAGGTTCTTACTCAAATGTTGAAATGCAACTCTTCTAAGGACCCAGGCTTCAAATACCATTCCAAGTATAAGAAGATTTCACTAACTAGCTTATGTTTTGTAGATGACCTCATACTCCTAAGCAAGGTGAATGTCTACTCAGTCTCTCTATTGATGAACACTCTCCATTCTTTCAAAGAGATGTCGGGTTTGAGTATTAATCTTCAAAAGAGTTACTTCTTGCTTTCAAAAAGTGTTTCTTACCTCTCAAATGCTTTGACTCAAGCAACGGGAATGGAATTAAAAAAGCCTCCTCTCTATTATTTGGGTATTCCTATCTCTTCTAGAAGACTAAGGTTTTGTGAATGTATTACTTTAATTGAAAAAATTCAAAAAAGACTGGGATCATGGACTAATAGAGCCCTATCCTATGGAGGGAAACTTCAGCTCTTGAAGTCGGTGATATCATCAATGCAAACTTACTAGTTTTCTTATCTATTTCTCTCCAAAGGGCTTATCAAAACAATTGAAAGAATGATGAAGCAATTCCTATAGGGGAATAGGAATGGTGAGAAAGGGAAAGCAAAAGTCAGCTAGAAGAGTATCTGTCAACAGAAAGAAGAGGGGGGATTGGGACTGGAGTCAATAACCAAGAAGAAACTTATGAATAAAAGAATTTGGAGACTCCTAAGTGATAAGCAGTCAATGTAGATCAAATGGATTATCATTTACATATTAAAAGATGGGAGTTTTTGGGCTCTAAGACCTAATGATAGGTACACTTGGTTCTTTAACCAAATTCTGAAAGTGAAGGATGAAGTTCAACAGAACATTTCTTGTCAAATAGGGGCTGAAGAAAGATTTTCCGTATGATATAATAATTGGACAGGGCAGGGAGCTTTATTTCAAAATCAGTTGGCAAGAACCCTATTGGTGAGGCTTTATATTACTCAGTAAATTCATGACCAGAGTTCAATCTCACTACAGTTCAGAAATCGAGTCATCATGCACTCATGAATACAAAAGCCTTATCATGCCTCTACTTACGAATACAAGGGTAGAGGAGATCAGAACTCACCTGTTGAAAACAGAGTAGTGCTTCCTTCTCAATCTTTGTCAAAGTACCCCCTATTAGATTGAAGAGTCTCGATGAGTTCAAAATAATAGAAAAGAGAAAATATATTTGAGAAGCTTACCTGAGTGAAATTCCTCTATTCCTCAGAGCGCATCACTCACTCCTTTGATTTGCCATGTCTGCAGATTTCGGGAAAAGGGTTATTTTATGCCCTAAAATGTTAAGAAACGTAGTGATTCTAAAGATGTGGCTTACCTAAAATGAGATCCACCGTGTACGGAAATAGAAGAGGAAGAAGAACGGGACACCCACGTTGCTATCCTAGCCATTAGCGTTACGCTTCTCACCCACCTAAATCGAGAAGCTTCTGTAAATGTTGAGAAAGGAGAAAATAGTTATACCCTAATTGTATAACGAAAACTTGAGGCTTCATCCTTACGTCGTCGTTTTTATTTGTTTTATTGACTAAACGTTGGCTTGCTCTTTATGTAGTAGCTTTTTAGTATTAGCCTATATATTTCAGTGTATTAAGGAGTCTACGTGGCAAACCTCCTTTGAATGTAAACCCAATTCTTTAATAAAATTTTAAATTTCTAAAAAAACTTTTTCATAATGCCTTTTTTGAACTCCTCTGAGCAATTACGATAGTGTTGCTATTCTCAAAGGGGACAAATTAACTCATCTTACACAATTTTTCTTTCCATTTAACTTAGACCAAGTTAATTATTACAATGCCTATTTCGCCGAATGAATATTTCTCTGTTAAACCATGCAACTTCACACTTATTTAAACTGCTAATTTTCATATTGTTTCTGATTCTACTTTTGGTTTTTTGTTTTTTGTTTTCAAATTTAGTAAAACAATATGTTTATTTGAGTTTTTAGTTTCTATTTTTGAGTTTGGTTTCTTTCAGTTTCAAAAATTTATGAAAATCACAAAAGATAATTTTTGTTTTCTGTTTTTTCATAATGTGGTTTAGTATCAACTAAATATATATTATTTAATTATTTGATATATTAATTATTAATAAAAATATGAATAATTTAATTTATTATTATATATTAAATTGTTTTAAACTGATTATTAATAAATTAATAAATTATTTCATTTTTATAATTAAATTAATTATATAATTATTAATAAATATAATTAAATTTAAAATATCTTCAAAATATATAAATTTCAAATAAAATTTTATTAAATAATTAAAATATATTTAAAATAAAATTTTTATTTATTTATTTAATATAAAAAATATTTATAATTTATTAATAAATATTTTATAAGAGATTAAAATAAATGCAATTAATTAAAAGTAATTTATCTTTAAGTTTTATCTAATATATAATTATCATCAATAATAAAATATATGTACATTGATATTAAAAACCAAACAAGTTTTTATTTTTATTTTAAAAAAATAAAAACTAAAAACATAAAGTACAAACTAACAATTACGACAGAAAAATAGAAGTGGAATCAAACCGTTGGCAAAATACTAATCTATATCTAGTAGCATTATTCTTTGATTAAATTTGTTTAGTATTTTATAACTTATATCTTTGCCCCAGAAGGGTTGGTTTGACAAAGTGAATGTAGATTTCTCGGAAAGTTTCCTTGAAGGGTTCCGAATTAAAAAAAAAATCGAACTTATTGTAAACGAATGCATTACGCGTGATATTCAGTAACATATACTGATTTTAGTAATAAAAGACTATGTTAAGACCTTACATTGTTATTCTCAGTAGTTGATTGGCAAACTACACTCTTGTAATCGAAGTGAACATGTGCATAAACTTTTTCATTTTGCATAGAAGTACAGTCCTCCATTTTCCATTTTTGAGATATAAAGGAAATGAAAACTATTGACTAAAGAGGAAATAGTGCCTCCTCTCTGCTCCTTTCTGGCAAAGAATACGTAATATCTGACTTCTACTCTTTTTTGTTGATCTTGTTCATGCTTCTTTTTCCTTCTTCTACGTAATCTGGAAGTGGGAGTTTACCTGATTCAATGAGCTTGATATCATCTACAAGCATCTGGTACCGCCTTTTCACTTCCTCCTCTGTTGTACCCCCAACCAGGTTGGCTATATTCGCCCAGCGATCAGGAGTTTCCTTGTCATATAATGCCAATGCCATTTCGAAGCGTTTGTTCTTCTCGGCTGTCCAATTCGAGATAGTCTCGGAAGAAGACGTGGATTCCATTGCGGTTGGTTCAGGTTTGTGATTGAGACAAGAATACTATCTAGAATGAACAACCTGCTAAAATTTTCTTGTTCGAAACCTTAAGCTTATAGGGAGAGGTTTTTGTTTAGGACGAGTGAAGCAAATGTGTAGACCAGAGAATGGAAAGAACACCAGAGGCATAGACTGACGCAGATGTTTCGGGGATCGGGGAAGAAGATTTCATGCCAAGGAGAGCAAGCAAAGATCCACGTTCGTGACCTGTAATTAGTACAATGTTGTTTTATATAAACGCAAGGGCATTTCATAAGCAGAAAGATTCACATTCTTCACTAACCTTGTCCGGAGTCTTTGCAGATTCAAGAAAAAAGAATATTTTTAAGCAAGAAAACGAAAGAAACACTGTTTCTTGATTATCAAACGTAGCTGTGAGAAACTCGGATCTCCAAACGAAACTGGTACTCAAGTTGATGACTGCAGTTTCTTGATTGAACTTTCTTCCCAGTCAAGAGAGAAAATTTGGTCATGAAGGATCTCTCATGTTTCAACTGCCCTACTTCCGTTTCTAGCAACCACGATAGAGAGGTTCATAGCCTTTCAGCTGTAGAGTATGAATTCCGTTATAGAAAAAGATAGGGTCATCAATTTGGATGTACTTACAATCATCATGATTGTTATAGACTAAGATGCCCTCGTATACCATAAAGATTATTTCTTTATATGCGAGATTTGGGGATGATTTAGTCTATATTAATTATACTAAATCTAAAAATTGCCAAATTGATATCCATATAATTAGAATATATTCAGACCTAATAATAACAACTTAGGTAGAAAAACCCTAATGTTAGATATGAGATAAGAGAGGCCATTGTTGACGAAGCTGTTTATAATTAGTTTACTTGTCCTACCATAATGTCCTGACATAAATTTGAAGTTGGAAATCAGGGATGACCTAGCTTTACGCATTACTTATATTCACAATGTTATAAGTCAAGTGGGATATTACCAATTTGCCTGAACTTTTCTGTTCCACCTCCAATAGCATCGTTGAGATTCATTTAGATTGTCTCGTGTTTTAAACACAATATTTGTCCTCTCCATGAAGATCATATCGAGGAAAAAGCAAGTATGCCAAGGAGTTGTGCTCAAGAAAGTATTTATCATGAAGCCTTCCACTAAAGAGGTGTTCTTGTGTAATTTATAACAGACACATACAATGGAAATCTATGCTTAATTGTCGCTGCCACATGCTGGACAATTGCTTTTAGCAATATTTTAGAGCCGACCTCTTTGCTCGGGAGGAGAACCCAATATTTTGGTCTTTTCTTTCCAATATTTTCAATGCTCATCGTACAACTTGACCCCTGAAGTCTAGTGACCTCATAATCCTCCGGTCGTACTTTATTTTTGGTGGAGACAAGATTTGGCATGATTTTTGGACTGGCTACTGATAGTCTCCAATCTTCCCATTTCCCAGTCTTTGTTGTTACTTTAGGGTCTGATACTTTAGACTTGCTAATGTGTTAATTTAATTACCTTGATGCATCTGGTTATACTCTTGGTACAAGCATATCAAAGGTACTAAACTGTTATGCGTTTGTTATGGTTAAGAATTTAGTGGTGTGCTTCAAATAAATTTTAGTTACTATGTTGATATGACGTATAAAATTGACATGATATGAACATGATAACTAAGTTGTATTCTTTCCTCGTGCAATTTTGCAATTGACTTAGATGTGAGGAAGCCGAGCCATGATCAGATCTTGATTGCAACGAAATAATAACGAAACTTGCTCGCAAATGGGTTTCCTAAAAATTAAAATCAATTTAATTTTATAAAATGATTAACATATAAATCAAAATAATGCATGAATCTAAATTCATTCATTATTCCGAAGCTTGATCATATTTTTGTCATATTTCTCAAATCGTTTCCAAAGTTGATTTGTCTTAATCATTGTAGTTTCACAAATGTCCGGCCTCTAATGATATCCACATAATAGGTTGAGAGAACTCTGTAACACTTACAGAAATGGTTAAGCAAGAAGTGCTAGCTCCATAGAACTTAAGCCTATTTATAATAGTTTTTGGACATTTTAGTAATTTAATTGAAATTAAATTCTAATTTCAATTAAACTTTAATTAGAATTACAAATAATTCTAATTAAATACCAATTATACCCAAATTAGACCCAATATCTTATATTAATCCTTATTTATTAAATATATCATATTTAATTATAAAGTTGCTCAAACTTTACAATCAAGTCTAACTTGATTAAAATATCTTTGCTCTCATAAACTCATTCTTTATGTGAGACCTATTAGGTTTTCGAATATGTTGGCAATAATTATAAATTATAATTATAATTAATTCTCTAATTAAATAATTTATAATTATAGATCAAAATTGACGTCTACCAACACATCATGACCTCCAAAATATTTAGAAATGTCAAAGTGGTTTTGACTAACCTTTCTATGCATAATTTTTCCATATAATTCAAATCTTTCATTATATAATATTCTGATTAGTCATAAAGTATGAAATGAATGTTTACTCAATTTCTAGTTCAATCATATTATTTTTCTGTCATTAGCTATCAATTTAACTAATGACATTTACAAACTATTTACAAAATGTCATCCTACCTTGGCCAAGGGTTTTTTTCAAATCAATACTAATTGTGAACAATGAAACATTCTCCCTAATCATTTTAGAGTGATGAATCCTATCTTGATCATACAACTACCTCTATATAGTTCATACTACATCCAATAACTACCGATTAACCGACCATGATTAAATAGGTAATAAGTAGTATCAAAACATAGCAATTCCTATACAAGATAATTTTGGAAACCTCAAGTCAAATGGTCACTTATATAATCATCACAATGAGAATTTCATAGACATATAAGTTATGTTCTAAATGAATTTCTCATATTAGGTTTATTCAGTGAACTTATTCTTTAACAAGCACCCGTACGTTTTTTTAAGTATTTTTATATTTTAGCCTATGAGATCGATTACTTTCTTCATAAGGAAAAACATAACATGTTCTAGTCCTTTTACATTTTATTAATATCCAGTCTTAATAGAATAATGACTATAAATATTTAGGAATAATACATAAATACAATATGAATCTTATAATCATAATTTCATTATAATTTCATTTGCAATGTACAATTATCCCATAGACTTCATCATATGCATCTAAACATATACAAGGTAAAGAATGTCTTTAAATAATTGTCACTAAACTACAACCAAAGCAATTAACTGTAGGGCATAAACTAATAATCTCCCATTTGCACTAAGTCAATCGTTTAAGTAACATATATCATATCACCATATGATGATCATACTACTACTAAGATAGTGGTTTAATGAAAGAATTCTACAAGATTCCCTATAGTCAACACTTGCTGAAATCTTACAAATTTCATCTTAATTATCATCATAATTAAGAAAATTTGCCTAAATACATCCTTGGATCTTTGATGGACATTAGTTCCTTATACATGACCAATGGTTCTAATGTTTTGCAGTATATTATTGTCTTAAACAATGCAAGGAGCTATATCAAGCTCATTAAAGAATTTATTGATCCAATTAATCATTTCCACTAAATGAAAAATGTATTATGGCTTAATTAGTAACAATTGTTACATTGGAATCTTTCCAAATTCTAAGTAAAATAAACCTTAATTAGGATTTACTTCTAAAGTAAATATCCTTATCTCTTTAAACTCAAATATCAACTCATTCATAAAATAATGGATATCTTTAATACTTTACAAGTATCTAATATCTCAAATACTAAACATCTTTCATACATTATCTATGTATTTGGATGTAAAATAGGTGAACAACTTCCAATCTATCTCTATATATCTAATTCACATAATTAAGTTGCTAACTTTTCATATCCATCTAGAGTTGTTCTTGAACAACTATGTTTTCAACAATTGAAAGTTAGAATTGTTGTTTTCTATGATCAATATGTCTCCATATAGTCCCACTAAAGAGGAAAACTATACTCCCACTGACTTTCTTGTAAATATGATAAATTCATAATAATATCAAAAATAAACTCTTTGAATTCATCAAGAAAATAAATCTTTCAATGTCTTATGACCTTTTAACTATGCATCAAACATATCAATAAAGGCAATAATTCCAATTGGATGTATTGTTATGAGATTTGAACATTTCAAATTTCATCTTACTCCTACTACTTATCTTAATAACCATTCTCCTATAAGTATATTGAAACAGACAATTTATTCAATAGGTCTATAAGATTTTATCCAACCTTTAGATATCTCACATCCTTTCATTACCCAATTTAGTTATGAACTTAATGGATAATCCATGCTTCAACTAAGCATTACATCCTTAAATCATTAACTTTGACTCTTTTAAAGACTTAATATTTCATAACTAATATGAAATCTTGCTAATCAATTCAATTGGAACTATTGAAGGTAAGTCATTGTACTAGGCATCACTATAGAAGAAATACTATTGCATTATATAATATCTCATATTTATTCCTTACATAAATTTATACTCTTATGAAATTTTATTGTGAATGTATTAACCAGAGAATCTCATTCCCTATAGATAACAAAAAAATTTAAAACTTACCATAGTGATCTTGTTGAAGTGCTTTAGCATTCTTGGTGAGTAATTTCTACTTAGATTTAAACAATTTGAACTTTTTAAAATTTTAAATCAACATTTCATTTAATACATATGACTATATCACATAAAGTCATTAATAATAAATGAAATATAATATTATCCTTTTATGAATTGTTATTCCATCCAATACATCACATGTATAAGATTTAACAATTCAAT
>JAOTBA010000203.1:21203073-21213465 GCA_025629845.1 Erythroxylum squamatum
GCTCACCCTCTTCACACACATTCTCCCACTGAAGAGGAGAGCGCAAATCTCCCCTTGGATAATAGGGTTCAGTTTCGCAGAAAGAGACATTAAGAGAGACATGTAATTTTCGAGTTTTAGGGTCATAGCATCGATACCTTTTCTGAAAGTCAGAATAACCAAAAAATACACATCGTGTGGCACAAGGATCAAGTTTAGTGCGCAAGACTTTAGGTATGTGAACATATACGGTGCAACCAAAGGTTCTGGGTTCCAGGTTCAGTTGGTGGGGTATGTCAAAAAAGTTTGTAATTTTTGGTGAGGGGTTTGGAAATCAATAACTCGGGAAGGCACTCTATTAATAAGATAAACAACAGATTTTACAGCCTCTCTTTAATAGAATCGAGGCATATTCATTCCAAAGATAGATGGACATACCACCTCCATGATTTGTCTATTTTTCCTCTCTGTAAGGCCATTTTGTTGAGGTGTGTAAGTGCAAGAAGTATGATGGCTGATTCCTTTTTATCGAAGATAATCACCAAACGAGGCATTAAGAAACTCCATGGCATTGTCTGATTGCCAAACACGAATCTGTTTCTGAAATTGAGTTTTCACCATGTTGTGAAAATCCTAAAAAGCAGTACTAGCATCACTTTTCTTATGAAGTAAGGATACCCAAGTCATTCGAGTGCACTCGTCAATAAATGTAATAAAATAACGAGCTTTAGAAATAGATGCAATTTTTGTAAGCCCCCAAATATCATAGTGAATAACCAGAAACGATTCAGAACATTTATTGAAAGTAGATAAGTAAGGTTTATGACGGCTCTTTGCCAATTCACAAATATCACATTGGAAATCTGAAATATTCAATCTTGTAAACAAACTTGGTCTTAATTTCTTAAGATAACCAAATGAAAGGTGCCCCAGCGTCCTATGCCAAAGCCACACATCATCTTGTGTCCTGCCACCCTCCTTCGCCAAACAAGTCTTGCTACACTTTTGTTTGCCAGTTTCTATCAAGTCCAAGTAGTAGAGTTTGCCCAGTTTAAGACCGCAACCAAGAGTCTTCCGGGTCAGAATATCCTGAAAAACACAAAAAATGGCCAAAAAGTAACAGTGCAATTTAGAGCGAAGGTAATTTGGCTTACAGACAATAGATTATATTCAAGGGTAGGAACAACTAAAACCATATCAAGGGTTATGGTATTAGACAAGGCAATGGATCCATCCCCTGTAATAGGAGAGGTACCACCATTTGCTGTGGATATGACCTGTTGGGATGATGGATGAAGCTTCTGCAATTTACTAGAGTCTCTAATCATATGATCGGATGCACCAGTATCAATAATCCAAGTACTATCCTTAGTAATAGCAGAAAGAATTCTAGCCTTACCAACACTACCTGGCTGAGCTACATTGGCAGTTGGAGTTCCCTGTTGAGCTAGAAAACCTTCACCTGATGTCCCCATCGCAGCTTTGCCAGTGATGTTCTTCCGTGGCTTCGTAGAAAAATCCCACCATTCAGGATATCCAATAAGCTCATAACAACGCTGCTTCGAATGGCCAGATTCACCACAATGAGTGCAAACATAATTGTTGGACTTTCCTGAGCCTTGGTTATGTTTTCCTTTGGTAGAATTCGAACCTGTCCCTCGCTGGCTTCGATTAGCTATCAAGGCTGTGTTTTCAGAAACTACCCGAGATCCTCCCATGACTTGTCGTTGTTGTGACTCTCTTCTCACATATGCGTAGGCTCCTTCCAGGTCCAATTTTGGGTCTTTTCGAAGGATTTCCCCATGGACTTGATCATATTCAAGATCAAGGCCGCTTAAGAAAATGTGAACTCGTAGCCTCATCATTGTTGAATGAAGTTGTACAACCTCTTCAACAGATTCTTCTTGTGATGTGGTTCGATGATCGATTTCCTGGAAGATTGCAACAAGTTCATTATAATATGTAGATAAAGGCCTACCATTCTGAGTTGTTGAAAAAGACTTTTGATTCAGCTCAAATAATCGTGTTTCGTCAGATCCATCATAGAAGGTCCTCGACACCGCCTCCCATATTTCTCTTGCTGTAGCCAGACGAATAAACCGCTACATCAGGTGAGGGCTCATTGAATCAATGAGCCAGCTCTTCACTTTATGATTTTCGGTAGTCCAAGTAGCATAATTCATATCATTGGGTGCAGGTTTCACCGCTGCTCCAGTCAGATACCCAACCTTGTTGCGGGCTCCAATACGCATCTCCATCAATTGCGACCATAGTGGATAGTTTGTCTCGTCTAGGACAACACTGACAGGAAAGGCAGAGCTGTCCTGCTGAATAATAATCGGGGCTGATGGAGGATTGTTCGGTGTAACTGGTACAATCGGGTTTTGTTCTTGTTCTGTCATGGTGATGGGTTCAAGAGATAAGTTCAAGATATTCAAGAAAAAAATCGAAGGTCCAATTTCGGTGGGTTCAATGTTCAAGATTTTGGTGGTGGATTCAATAAAAACAAAAACAAAAACGAAGGCTCAAGGAGACAAAGGTTCAGCGAGTTTTGGTTGCTCTGATACCATGTTGAATATGGCAAAGAAGAAAAAAGGTTTTTGTTCTAAGAATGCTTTTTTTGTATTAGCGTCTACGAAGAGTATATATACAGGAAACAAGAAAAACCTAGACTCCTATTTTAGTAAGACAATAATTTATACAAGGAAATAAATAAACATCTCTACAATCATGGGATCTACAAAAATCTCGCCAGCTAACAAAAACCACGTGAGGGAGGCCTAGTTCATTTATAAAGCATCCTTCTCAGAAAATCTCATTCTTCAGATCCAAAATCTCAATATCACTCAGTGAGGGTCAATAGAGAGTGTTTCTCATATTTCTTGTATAAAATATATAGAGGCTGTAAATACTATTATTTCTTAAAGTGAAACTTTTCTACGCTCCCGTAGTTTTTACCCTAATTCATTTAAAAAGTTTTTCATGTAAAATTTTGCCCTGAATTTGTTCTAATCAGGTCAATTTTCTGTGCATTGCAAGGGTGAAGACTTGAATAGGGTAGAGTAATTCATATACGGTAACGTGTATTTGGGTAATGGGTAACCAAGTTATTGGATTTATTTAGTTGCCGCTACTTTTCCCGATAGAAGCTATATGTTAGGAACAACAAAATTTTGGTTAGTTATATCAGAACTAAAATTTTAAATTTAATTTTAAATTTTTAAATTTAAATACTGAATTTCTAAAATTTAGCACTGATGATGATCCTTAAACAAAATAATTCCGGACAAAGCGCAAAAATGCAAAATACAGATGTCTGCATGTAAGCGAGTAGCCTGCATGTCAGCGAGTAGTACTAGTGCGCTTTAATCGTTAGCGGTGTCGTCGTTTCAAGAATTTTAAATCACGGGCTACTTTTGGTTCTTAGTGGCCACTGTTTGGACTCCACTAGATCAAAGTACGATTATCCAGAAGGGTCCCGCGAACTCTTGAAACCGTCCATGACACTGCGTGGAAAGCACCAGGCACACAAACCCAACCAACAAAAATTCCAAACGAACAGTTTGAGCATTTTATATTTTTAAATGTAAGCGAATCTCTCCATTTGCGCCAAACACGGAGGGACCTAAGAGAGAGTAAATGTGGCGCCGGAGCCTTTGCACCGCCGCAAGCGCATTGCCGGATAAGAGATTTGACGTCTTGGTGATCGGCGGTGGTCACAACGGCTTGACCGCCGCCTCCTACATCGCCCGAGGCGGCCTCTCCGTCGCCGTACTAGAACGACGTCACGTTATCGGTGGCGCAGCCGTTACGGAGGAGCTAATTCCGGGCTTTAAGTTCTCTCGCTGCAGTTATCTTCAAAGTCTCCTCCGCCCCTCCATTATCAAGTAATTTCCGCATTTCCATCTTCTCAGTAATTCAGTTACAATATGTTTATGCAAACATGAACTCGAAGTGATATTCTTATGTTTATCTGTTTTATTTTTATTTGTGATTGCAAAAAGAGAGCTAGAGTTAGCGAGACATGGACTAAAGTTGTTGAAGAGAAGTCCTTCGTCTTTCACGCCTTGTATCGATGGACGCTATCTTCTGTTAGGACCTAATAGGGATCTGAATCGTTCCGAGATTTCAAAATTCTCTGTTCGCGACGCGGATACTTATCCGAGGTGCTACTTCCTTATCACTCTACCTCTAATCTCTATCCATCACTTTGATTTCAATTTCACTTGCGTCTTCTGTAAAGAAACTAGCATGAGAATAGTTGATAAATGAATTTGTATTGATATGTTCTGCAGTGCTTTACAACATAGTAATACAGTTATACACTGAACTAAGGTCTAAGAAACCAAAGTAAATAGTCTAGACAGAATTTAAATGCTGAAAATATGGTGAGAGTTTGCTAAAAATCTATGATAATATCGCTGAAATTTTGGAGGATATTCTAGTGAATATTTATTGATTTATCATCCCGCTCAAGCTCCCACAAGAAGCAATTGTGAGCTTGTTTCGAGGTTGATGAAATGTTGAGGAAGCAAGAGCCTTTGTCATAGTGTATGCTGTCTATTTCTTTGTTGCAGATTATCACATCACAGGATTGGTTGAAGGTTTTGCAGACAATTTCACCGAGAAGCAATGTGATCCAACGCAGTTCAACAGATGCATGAGCAATGCTCCTATACTCTACTTTTGTAGTAGAACGAGCCACAATCGGTTATTTTTAGCACTCCAAGAAATTAAATTAAGTAGGTACAATAACTAGAGGTTGAATGATGGTGACCAGGGCAACCAGACTAGTCCATTCAGCATTAGAGTAAGTAGTAAGGTTTAAGTTTTGGGCTTTGCTTAATTGGAGGCCATGGGAGGGTGTTGATTGGAAATACCTAAGAATTCATTTAGTTGCAGTCTAGTGCATGTCTGTAGGGCAATGAAGGAATTGAAATACTTTGTTCACAACAAATTGAATATCTAGGCAAGTAAGACAAAGGTATTGAAGGACTCTAACGATGCTGCGATATTCAGTTGGGCCAACAAAAAGAAGTTTGTGGCTTTTAGATAGAGTTAGGGTAGGTCTCATGGGTGCAAGGACAGGTATAGAATGGTCTAGGTGGGTACAGGTGAGAAGTGCTTAGGAGTATTTAGTTTGGGTGAGTAAGAGGTTGTCATGTGTTATTGTGTCTTCAATTCCAAGGAAGTGATGAAGAGGGCCAAGGTCTTTAATAGAGAAAGTGTTATTGAGATCACTAATAATAGATGAGATAAATGGTTGTGAAGAACTTGTGACTAAGATGTCATCTACGTAAACTAAAAGAAATGTGATATCAGTGGGGTTTGATGGACAAAGAGAGGTGTCAGATCTCAAAGGGGTGAAATTTATGGAAAGAAGTTTTTGACTCAACAATGAAACCAAGCACGTGGAGCTTGTTTGAGATCGTAAAGAGCTTTTTGAAGACAACAAAACATACTGAGAATGATAAGGATCTACAAAATCAGGGGGTTGAATCATATAAACAGGTTTTTTGAAGATTACCACGTAGAAAGGCATTGTTGACATGAAGTTGACAAATGGGCCAAGTTTTGGTGAGGGCAATGGTTAGAATAATACTAATGGTTGTAGGTTTGACAACAAGGCTACAAGTGTCGGTATAGTCAATACCAGGTGATTGATGATAGCCTTTGGAAACTAGTGTGCTTTATAGGAGTCTAGAGAGCCATCAAGTTTACGGTTGGTTTGAAAAACCCATCGTAACTGAAAATGTTAACATTAGTTGGAGGTATAACAAGGGTCCGGGTTGTTATGATAGAGAGTTTTAAACTCATAAAGCATCACTTAATGCCAATAACAAAACTTCTTTGCTTGCGTATAAGATGTCGGATCAGGATCATTTGAAGAAGAAGTTGAGGTGTTGAGGTGACAAAGTGAGGTAGAATTCACGAAATACGGGTGGTTACTCGTGTTCGAGTTACTATATAGTGCGGTTGAGATGAGGGTGACATGGGTGGTTGTGGTGGCGGAGGTGAAAATTGATATGGGGTCGAGAAGGAGTATTGTATGGAGGAGACGTTGCAGATGTGGGTGGAATGTCTTGTGGAGTAGGATTTGGTGGGTTAATAGGCAAGAGCAGTTGTACTTGAGAGGGTGGAGAATGGTAGATTTTTGGAGTGATGAGCTGAGAGTAAGAAAAAAGTGTTTCAATGAATTGAACATGACGAGAGATGTAAATTTTGTTTGTTTGAGGGTCGAGACACTTATATCATTTAAAGTGTGGTGAATAGCCAATAAAAACACACGGATTGGATTTATATGTGAATCTGTTAGATCGTGTTGAGCCAAGAAATAGGAAACAAGAACTGCCAAAGACTCAAAGATGAGCGAGGTTTTGTTTTGTGAGATATAGGGTTTCATAAGGTAAACTGATGTTGAGAAGGCATAAAACTAGAAGGATTATGGAAGAGACGCATGGATAAGAAGAGTAAGACCAATTTTGGTGAGATGACAAATTTTTCGCTTAGCAAGGCTATTTTGTTCAAGGGTGTGAGGACAAGAGATGCGATAAGACATCCCATGGTTGTTAAGGAATTCGGCAAAGGATCCTTGGATGAGTTCATTGGCTCCGTCACAGTGAAACACTTTGATTGTGGTGGAAATAAGTTTTCAGTGGATGTTTTGAAGTGTTGAAATTGATTAAGAGCTTGAGACTTATGAGTTAAGAAGTAGATCCAAGTGAAATGACTAAAGTCATCAATAAACATTATGAAGTATCGATAACTGAAGGTAGAAAGAGTTGGGGATGGCCCCAATCATCATAGTGAATAAGTTGCAAAGGCACTTTGGAAACACATGACGATGAGGGAAAAGGAAGTCTAGTGCTTTTACTTTGAAGACATGAAGTACTAGGTTTTATTACGTTAGAATTAAGAGACAAAGTACGAGATAAAGTTTTATTACATGGATGACCTAATTGTTGATGCCAAATATCAGTAGAGGCTTGATGAGCAGTCAAGGCAATTGGATTGTGAAAAGTTTTGAGGAATGAGGATTAGGTACAATTTATCGTGAATTTTACCCGTGAGAAGCAGTATCTTGGTTTCGAGGTCTTTCACAATGTAATTAAAAGGGTTAAATTCAATTAAGTATGAGTTATCATTGACAAATTTTGCAATAGGTAAAAAGATTTGTGGTGAATTGTGGGACAATTAAAATGTCATAAAGATAAAGGGGTTTAAGATGTTTCGTGAGTGTTAATGTGCCAGTAGAGGGTATGGGAGAGCATTACCATTACTGACAAGCACTTGATTTAGTCCATCATATGGTTCCACATTTTTCAAGATTCGCAGATTAAGAGTCATGTGTGCAGCGGTGCCTGTGTCTTCAAGTCATTTAATTGTGTCATTTATAGAGAATTAGGAGATGACGGGGTCAATATGGAGACTTGGAGCAAAAAAAGTTGTATGAATATTTGTATTGTCAGTGCAAGGGTGAGCATTTTGAGAGTTGACTACCTAAATTAACTCTGAGTAGCAACGAAGCTGACATTAGGAGTAGTGGTGTCAGCGGGATGGTAGAAGGTTGGATGCTACTCATGAAGAAGTAATTTTGCTCCTAACTCTAAAAATGAGGGTGGTGTCTCGTAGTTTTCAACAGTTGTGACAAATGCCTCATAGTCTGCTAGAAGACCATTTAAAGGGCATAAAACCACTCCATTGGAAATCAAATCTCCAAATGCCACAAGGTCTTCAGCTATGGAAGAGATATGTCAATGTATTCAACAATGGAGGAGCCGCCATTCTTAGTGATGTGGAGATGACAACATAGGAGTGAGCAACAGGCTGTGGTCTGTTGGAGAAAGTGTTATTCAATTGTGGTCCAAAGAGCCCATGATGTGGTGCAGCTGAGGGTAAGGGAGGCAACTGCAAGAGAGAGTGTGCTAGTTAAACAATAGTAGACTAAGCGATCAGTTTTTTGCCAATGCAAATATTCGGGTATAGGCTGAGCAGAGGTAAAAGTGCTCGGGTTATGTTGTGGTGGAATGGTACCATCAAGTCGCATGTAAAAAAAAATAGATTGCAATTGATTTCTCCAAATCAAATAATTTGTTGCATTTAGAGTGGTACTTATGAAGTTGTTAATATTAGTTAGCGGTAGTGTGGAGGTTGCTAGCATTTGATTTGTCGTTGTTGGTGTTTGATTCGTGGCCATGGTTATATGCTGTGTGGAATAATGGTAAGGCGATGGTAGATAGTGGTTGTTGGTGTTGTGAATAGGTGTCAGGGTGGGAAAAAGAATTATAAGTAAGCTCTACAACAACAACGATAATCTAGTAAAAATCTTACTGATACACGGGGTCTAGAAAGGTACAGTAGTACACAGCCTTATCTTTAATTAGTAGAGAGACCGCTTTCGAATAAGTAAACTTTGGATATCATAAAGAAACTAGCAAGAGAACAGTGGATAAATAAATTTGTATCGATATATTTCTAACTCTGGATATCATAAAGAAACTAGCAAGAGAACAGTGGATAAATAAATTTGTATCGATATATTTCTGTGGTGTTTTACAGTAGAGTAATACATTGCTATTTATACAATGAGCTAAGGTTTAAGAAAGGAAAGTAAATATTTTAGGCAGAGTATATATGCTGAAAATATGGTGAGAAATTGCTAAAATTTGTGATATTATCATTGAAATTGTGGACGATAATCTAGTGAATATTTCTTGATTTATCATTCTCTGCAATTGTTATAGCTTCATTGGTAGAGTTAATCTTTTTTTGGTGTCCAGATAATTGATGGTTTTGATCTTTCCTTGTGATTCTAGTGGTAGTATAAGGAGCTATGAACAATTTATGTTTAAATCGTATTTGCAGATATGAGAAACAGCTTGAAAAGTTCTGTGAATTCATGGAACCGCTTTTGGATTCACCTCCACCAGAATCTCTGCCAGGTGTTTCATCATTTCATGCTCAATTCAAGGACAAAATACAGAAATCAGTTTTCTGGACAAGTTTTTTGCAGCGAGCTGTGTCCTTAGGTCAGAGAGATATCGTGTAAGAGCATTTTTTAACTTACCTGAGTGTAACATACAAGTGTCTTTGTAGATTTCTTAGCTTTAAGAAATTTCAGTTTTTCAGTCAGACTTATCATTGAGACTTTTAATTCGAGTTTCAGGGACTTTTTGGACCTGTTATTTTCACCAGCTTCAAAGGTCCTAAATAGCTGGTTTGAGGTTGTTATTTAACTCTCAATATTTCCATGATATTGTTGTTAAGGGAATTTCTTCTTGTTCATATACTTAATTTACCAATTGCTGGAGGAAACATGGATCATCAGGACAGTATGAACCAATAACTTCAAATCTTGTTTTCGTTCAATGTTTTTGTATAAAGACCATCTGTTCACTTCTTTTTGTATTTTGTTAGTGGCTATTATACCTTTAGGTGAGATCAGCAGGTTCTTATCCTGATTGTCTTGATTACTTGTAACTTTTGGTGACATTATAATCTTGTACTTCCCAGTCCATGATTAATCCACAAATCTGACAGTTCAAGAAGTTGAGAAGAGGTGCTTAATTGAACTTGTTGCTTATACTTATGCCTCTTTACTATGCTAGTGTTTGAATACTTCAATTAAATTCCATTATATTGTGCTTATTAGTTTATTGTTTTTCTACGCCCGAATGCACAGAGTGATGTTCTAAAGGCGACACTTGGAACGGATGCTGTAATAGGTGCTACGGTAAGATTCTGTAGCTAATATAGGAGATTGTTGGTTGTACATGTATCTCCTTTTAATATGTAAAGCAAACACGTACTACAAGTTATTCACATGTTGTTTCCTTTTTTTACGAGGTGAAGAAATGATCTGTCCTTTGTTTGTTCCAATAAATGGACTCTACATTTTGAAACATTCAGAAGCAGTTATTGATCATTTGCTTTCTTCAACCACTATTTTGCAGGGTAGCGTGCATACGCCAGGAAGTGGATATGTTCTGCTCCATCATGTGATGGGAGAAACTGATGGGGATCGTGGAATTTGGTCGTACGTATCTGCACTCTGGCATGATGTATATAAATTGTGCATCAAAGTTACAGCATCTGTAAATTGCCTATAATCCTTCTCTCCCCATTCCTGATCTGTAAATGGTCATGCAATGTTTTTCTTTTCTGGGACTTCCAGGAAGTTGAAGAAATATCCGGGAATGAAAATCTAACTAGATGTTGCTATATAATTTTGCTAAAGATCAATTTCAGAATGAAGTGTTAAGTAGCATCAAGTCAATAAGATGTTAGTTTTAAACAAGATCCATGGCACGGTTGAGGATGTCTGTTTACTTCTGTCTGTTACCAAGCCATTACAAGTTTACACACGTTATGGTCATGGATCCAAGGCTATACAGTCTAAACAACCACTAATAG
>JAOTBA010000203.1:21234446-21247831 GCA_025629845.1 Erythroxylum squamatum
TGTAAGTCTCTAATTACCTTCTCCCTTATTGATGTCCGCGGGAGGCATAGTTGGTTACCTCTCATAAGGAACCCATCTTGAATGTGGTAGTCTTTATACGACTTCTCTCCTTGACAAGTTTGTCATATTCCTTTGAAGTCTTCATCGTCAATATATAAGTCTTTCAAGTATTCAAAACCTTCAATCTCAACTGTTAGCGTTCTGATCATGGCTACTCGTCGACTCAACGCGTCTACCACTACATTGCTTCTCCCAGCTTTATGGAAAAGTTTATAGGGGAACTTGTGAATGTAAGATGACCATTTAGCATGCATCTTGGTCCTCAACTGCTTCTGACTTCCCAAATGCTTCAATGCTTGTGATCGGTATAAAGAATAAACTCATTTTCAATTAAGTAGTGCTCCCGTGTTTTCAAAGCCCTCACAATGGCGTAGAACTCCTTATCGTAGGTAGCCCATTTTTGCCTTGCCTCGCTTAGTTTCTCACTTAAATATGCCACAGGCCTTTTTGCTTAGGATAACACTGCCCCGATACTTATCCCACTCGCATTACACTCCACTTTAAATAACTTCTCAAAGTCTAGTAAGACTAGGACCGGTGTTGTAGACAGTTTCTCCTTGATAAGTACGAAGCTTTGTTCTTGCTCTTCTTCCCATCTAAACTTCCCTTTCTTCAGACAATCCGTAATAGGAGCTATAATGGTGCTGAAATTCTTAATAAACCTCCTATAGAACGTTGCCAAACCATGAAAACTCCTCACATCTCTAACGGTTCTCGGTGTAGGACAATTTCTAATAGCCTTTACCTTATCTTCATCTACTCGGATGCCATCTGTTCCCACAACATATTCGAGGAATAGCAAATTCTCCAACATAAATAGGCATTTCTTTAAGTTGGCATATAATTGATCTTCTCTTAAGGCCTCGAATATATGCCTTAAATGTCTCACATGCTCTTCAATAGATCTACTATAGATAAGAATATCATCAAAATAAACGACCACAAACTTACCGATGAAAGGTCGCAACACCTAGTTCATAAGATGCATAAAAGTGCTAGGTGCGTTGGATAATCCAAAAGGCATGACCAACCATTCATATAAGTCATCCCTTGTCTTGAAGGTTGTCTTCCACTCATCTTCAGGCCTTATTCTTATTTGATGGTATCCACTCCGAAGATCAATTTTAGAGAAAATAATGGCTCCACTCAGCTGATCCAACATATCATCAAATAAGAATAAGGCCTGAAGTGATTTTGTTGATTGCTTTACTATCAACGCACATCCTCTAACTCACATCCTTCTTCGACGTAAGTAATGCTAGCACTACACATGGAGTTATACTCTATCGAATATGCCCTTTACTTATCAACTCCTCTACTTTCTCCCGTAGAATCTCATTCTCTTTTGGGCTCATCTTGTAATGAGGCAGATTAGGCAAGCTGGCTTCTGGAACCAAGTCAATATGGTGCTGGATATCACGCATAGGCGGTAATCCCTCTGGTAGGTCCTCTAGAGTCACATCTACAAACTCCTCTAATATAGATTGCACTTCTTGAGGTACCACAGGCTCGGGCTTGCTTTTTACTAGCTCTTCCCCTTTAACCATTAAAAGATGCACCTCTTTTGTTGCCTTCATCTCACCAATAAATTTGCCTTGATTATTCTTTACCTGTAACAAAGGTTTTTGGATCTTTCCTTGAGAATTCGCACTAAAGTATACTTTATGCCATCTTTTACAAAATGGTATGTATTTTTCCTTCCCAAATGCATCGCATCTACATCAAACTGCCATAGTCATCCCAACAGAATCTGACATGCATCCATCTCTACTACGTCGCAGTAGTGCTCATCCTCATACTTTCCAGTAAAGAAAGTCACTTTACACCATTCTTTAACCGGAATCTATCCAACTTCCTTGATCCACCCAATGCTATAAGGATTTGGATGTGACTCGGTAGTTAACTTCAACTTCTTCACAATAGCTGCACTTATAATATTTTTCTGATTACCTCCATCAATGATCAACTCATATAAATTCCCTAGCACCAAACACCTCATACAAAAGAGCTTATGTCTTTGCAAATCACTATGCTCCTTATAGGATATCATCAGTCTTCTGACAACACACACGTACGTCTCCTCATCCTCTTCTCCCTGCTGTTCCCAACCATCACCTTCGGGCCTGCACACTTCCTCTTCATCTTCTTCCTCTTGTTGTTCCACCATGTTTATTGCTCTCTTTTTTGGACACTCATTAGATTTATGTCCTGGCTTGCCGCACCTGTAACACTTTGATGAAGTTGGTTTAGTATACAGATCGGCGTGTTTGGAAGAAGTTGGAGCTACTTTGTTTGAGCTTCCACCATTAGTGCTTCCCTTGCTAACACTACTCCTCTTAGAGGTTGCAATAACCTCCTTTCCTTTATCGCCTAGACTCTTATCACCTGAATAGCACTTGAACTCCCACTGCTTCTCATTCAGTATAGATTCAGCTTTCATAGCTAAATTTCTCGCATCTTGCACTGTAAGCATCATCTAGATTCCTATCTTCTCCCTTATATTCAAGCTCAACCCTTTTAAGTAACGTGAGGCTTGTCGAGGTAGAGATTCAGACAACTGGTTGCGGGCTGCCAACCTCAAAAACTCTATTATACATTCATGGATGCTACGAATGCCTTGATGACACTACTGATAAGCGTCGAAAATATACTACTCATAATCTGGCGGTAAGAATCTCCCTCTAAGCAACTGCTTCATCCTCTTCCACGAAGAAACCATATTATGCCCTTCTCTCCTTCTTGACTCCTGCAATTGCTCCCACCATACGGAAGCTCCCCCTTTTAGACGATGGGACACCAACTTGACTTTCCTATCCTCTAAAATCTTTGTATAATCTAAGAATCTCTCTACCTTCGCTAACCAATCAAGAAAGCCTTCAATATCCAGATCTCCACTAAAAGATGGGATATCTACCTTAAGTTTATATTCATAGTCTCCTCTTCATCTTGGCTGGATGACTTATTCCTCATCACTGGAACTATTTTCATGATTCTATAATCGGAGATTTTGAATCTGAGGATGCCTCGCAAGGTCACCTTCTTTAACAACTAGTTTCTCAATTCTTCTTATGTTGTCTCCTCGCAACAACGCTTGCAACTGGTCCTGAATCAATGCCAACTGTCGTTCCATATTACGAATTGACTCCCAAACTTCGGGTAACCCACGAACATTGTCGTTGGTGTTAGCCATTGTCAGACGATTAAACCTTCGGTTTTTAAGGCTTTGATACCACTTGACGCAGAGCGGAAACGTAGTACTCTAATCCAAGAGTACAGAAAACGCAGATCTGATCCAAGATTTACATAGAACTCAAAAGGTAGACAAAAACCTTAAGAAAAATAGAGTATTTTGATTGAAAATAGGCAAAAATTCCTTCCACAATATAATAAAGAAGTATTTATATGAATTATAATGACCTAGAACCTAATAACAAGGATAAAAATGTCCTTGTAGTCCTAATAAAAGTAAAACACAATAAATAAATAAATAGATTTTCTAATATAAAGTTCTATGTCATTTTTAGACTTAGAATCATTGTCAATAATATTAAATTTGATTTTTATGAATATGAAGTTCAATCACAAAATGATCAAGTGAAAATTAGGGAATTCAGAATTATAAATAAGAGAGTTATTTAAGCATTGGCGTTGCTTCTGAAAAGCGTCGCAAAAGGTAAGCCTTCTTCGATGAATTTGGAGAAGAGCGACAATTTTTAGAAATCTTAGCGAAAGTGTGACCTTTTAGTGACGATTTTTGTATTTGTTGCCAAATATCCCCAAAACAACGTAGTCTTATCAAATTGAAAACCTAAATACCCAAATTCATCTTGTCTTCATCTTCCTAGTTGTAATAAACTCTCTTCCAGTTTGGTGCCTGAGTTCCCAGCTTGGTCTTCGTCTTCAGTGTTCATCTTTGTCTCTGATGTGCGTCTTCATCTTCGTCGTCGCTGTGCATCTCCACACGAGGGTTTTGGTTTTTTAGATTATTTATTTTCACAATACTTAAACATAGTGTGTTGGACTTTATTTGGGTAAGTGTAAGCCTTGGTTGTCTCTGCATGCGTGTTTATTTTTCATTTAATTTTTATCAAGTTGTCTCAGTTAGTAAAAAAATTAACATTGCTAGAATATTAGAACAAACTTTCCTAACTAAATAATTGAAAACAAAAGTTTATAATGACAATGATATAGGGATGAAGGCAATTTCATGTCAAAAATTGGTGGGGAAGTGGGATATTTCTGTGCATGATTGATTATGCTAGATCTCCAAAGTCATTTCCTCACCGTTTCTTCTTATTTGCAATTTTTCTATTGTTTTTTATAAGTTAAGGTTTAAGATGTTCTCCCTTGCTGATGCTTCTGGTCAGAAATAATGCATTATATTTATACCCATGTTCAAAATTAATGCATGGATTAATCACAACTACAAAGATAAATAGTGAACTTTACCTTGATTGATAAGCATCTTTGTATTAGATTTGATGATAAAAGACTTAAAAAGTTATATGGTATATGTTGTATAATTTGGTAGTGTATTTATGTAGGTTGTGATTTATGTTTGGAATAGACAGTGTATAAATGTACTGATTATATGTGTAATAGAAACTTTCTTTCTTATATGAATAGGTTATAAACTCAACTTCAACTAGTTAGACTGACTTATTGATGTCCATTAATAATTTTAGAAGTGTGTTAGTTGTGAAAAGAATATTAAAAAAGGAAGTCTTTATTCTTAAAGATGTCGGATCACTTATTAATTCGTGGCCTGTGCTCTGAGTTTTATTAATCTTTAATGATGAGTAGTAAACTTAGAATGTGCTTGTGCAAGGGATTTTTGGTTGGCTAAAAAATTATGTTCCCATGATCTTTGTTTCTTCTATGAATATTTTCTTAATTGCGTATAACTTCATATAATTTTTTGTTTCCTTATTTAATTGTATACTCTGCTTCTATGTTGATTATATCTATGACCTGTTTTTGCTTTTATTACCTTTTCATAATAAAAATGTCACCATAAATTCATTGAGAAATGTTAACATGGCAGATAGTTTCCAATAGTAGAAATGAGCTTTGATAGGAGGTATCTAGTAGAATTCTCCCCGCTGAAGAACAAATCGATGCACAACAAATCTGCTCACAAAAGTCTAATCACCATTTGCCTTCAATGACCGATCTTCTTCTTCAAGGTTTTTAGCATCATTCAAATTCACTCTCTTTCTTTATTATCTATATATCATTTTCTATTAAGAAGCTATTAGATGAACTTGTGATTGTATATAATATGTCTTGTGTAAAGCTTCCTCAAATCTTCAAGAGACCGTTGATGAAAATGAAGACAGTGGCAATGTCCCGATGGTCAGTACATGGTTAGGCAAATTGGTAGTTTGAAGCAATCGTCAATTGCAAAAACTATTCCTGTTCATTGTGTCGATGATGGAATCATTCAATCGGATATGCATGTGTTCAAATTTGGGTTCCTTATACTGTTTGATTTAGCATTTTTTAGTTTTTAGGATTTAATTTTTCAAATGATTGTGAAAAAATTAAGGTGATTGTTCTATACTGTTTGTTCCTTAGGTGAAACGCATGGTACGTGCGGTTTATCTAATTCACTGTTACATATCTTTTGCTAGTTTAGTAGCCAAGAAGTTGTTGGAAGAAGCTGCCACTAACTGTTAGGGGAAGATCTTTGTCTATTTCAATTGATCCCTTTGAATATGCAAGGAGCCTTAAGGAACTCTTTTACCTTATTTATCGAGTCTCATGTCACTTGGAATCTAAAAAAATAATTATATATTTTTCTCTTTAATGGAATAGGCGTGAACTTTATTATCTGTTTTTCTTTGTTTATTATTTTATTTGTAAGAATTGTTGAAATTCTAATTAAAATCTTATATTAATTACCATATATCATTATTTATTGTTTTTCTATAAGAATCATATATCATTATATTACAAAATTCATGTTAAAACTATTTGAAAATTCTGTAACTCCATATAAAATTGTCAAATCATATACTTTAAAAGAAAAAAAAGTATAAATCTATATAATATTAATTAATTTTGAGTTTATAGTTTCAATAATTTTTAAAATGATTTGACATTGTTATTAGCTAAATTTATTTTTAGAATTAGAATCATGGTCAATAATACTAAAATTTTCTTTTATCAATATGATATTCAATCTCAAAATGATCAAGTAAAAGTTAGTAAATTTTTAATTATAAATAAGAGATTTTTTTGTTATTTAAGCATTTCACGCATTTTGCGATGATTAACAAAATTGTAACCAAAGGCTTACCCTTTGGCGACGATACTATTACACTGTCACCAAAGGGTAAGCCTCTTGCGACTCAGGAAAAGTGTTGCCAAAAGCTTACCATTTGACAAGGATGTTATTAAATCATTGTGAAAGGCTTGCTATTTAGTGACGATTTTTTTAAAACGTCGTCAAAGGTGGAAGTCGTCACCAAAAGCTTACTAGCTACGGATTTGAAATCGTCGTCAACAAAAACATAGCCAAAGAACTACCATGTTCTAGTCTTTCCAAACTTTTTAAGAAAAAACATAAAAAGAAGCTTCCGATTACATAGATCTATGATATAGTTTACGTCGTAGCCTAAGGCCCTTAATCCGTATCGTTTTTGTCCAATGAAAGCACGCAAAGGAAACAAAAAGAATGCACGCAACATGAAGAGGCACTGTTCTTGGATATACGTCATGGACTGCCAAACCTGAACAAAAACCAGAAGTAGCAAACACAAACAAGTTATGTTTCTTGCCATAACTACTAAATTTCCTGCCCAAGTATGCATAAGAGAGCCTGAGGATCAGCTAATCCACAATATATATATATATATATGTATGTATGTATGTATGTATGTATGCATAACAGAGCCTGAGGATCAGCTAATCCCCAGAGTTGTAGTATCCGTTGCTTCTGATAATATATATATATATATATATATTTATATATGTATTATGAGGTTACTGTTCTTAGATGTTGGTTCAATTATGCCGATCATCAGTACACTGATATAAACAGTTATAGTATGCATTGCTTCTGATAATATAACATATATATGTTCTTAGCCGTTGTTGGTTCAATTTTGCCGGTTGGGAACAGAGAACCCTACAGCCAACGGTGTATCTCAAGAGACGAGCGGTTGACGCATGGAAAGTGGGTCTCCAAATAACACGTACCGGCCCCTACTTAACTTCAATCCTACATTTTATTTTCTTTTTTTAGATAGAAATACTTAGACTTTAGATGGATTAAAAACATATATAGTTTGATTGGGAACATCATGTTTCCTGTCAGATAATGCCAAAAGCAGATGAGAAAGGTAAAAGTTGGCATATAATATGTCTATCCTATTTTTTGAGGTCAGAAATTAGAGCATATTATATTATTTATCCCATTCTTCAGGGTCTGAAATTATAAACACTATGCAACTTTGAGACTAAACTTGTTCAATAACATTTCTTCTTATCTAGAAGGAGAGAACATATTTTGGTGCAATAATTGAAAGATTAAAGAAGAAACTTTACCCTCCCACTTTTCATTTGGCCCATTAATTAGATAAGGAAATAAATACTAAGTTAATGGAGCCAGGCCACTTAATCAGTACATGATCTTTCAACACAGTGACAGGTGGCCCATCACCGTAAGCTTGGCTTTTCATTTCGTTATTAGCAGCGGAACACGGAAATAATTTGATAATTGGTTAAATAATTAAAACTAATTAGATCAAAGTTTCTTTTTCATATACGCTCTTTACCAATAGTTACTTATTTGGAAAAGTGATTGTTAATGACAAATTAACAATGGCCAATCCCAAATTAGTAAAATCCTGTTTGAAGTAAGAAAAAGTACTTTAATATAGCAAAACATGTATTTTCATTCAATGAATTTAAGCTATTACACATAAAAATTCCGAAATTAACGTTTTGATCTTTTTAAAATACATTTTTAAAGAGACACAGTTCATTTGCTTATATATTTCTCAAAAAATACCATCACATCTTCTAATTGCTCTATGGTAGTATCAGTGCGTATAGATTTAGACAGCAACTTTTTTTTCACCATGTTAATAACAAATAAAATATCATACAAAATAATAATACTAAGTAAAAACTCAAAATTCTCAAATGCACTAACCATTATTTGAGGAGCTTGAAATCTAATAACTTTGACATTTTTTGTTTGACTCTCCTAATGAGTATTGGACATTGATTTCATGGTTAAGCCTAAAACATTATCAAGTAAAACCTTCCACCTTTTCGGAGAACTTGAAAATAATGTACATATGTGTTGCACAACTCCAAAAAATGAAATAGTTTTAACACAAGAATGTGTCATATTACTAACAGTAAGATTATGACAATAACAAGCATATGAAATATATAATGCTTTTAGATTTATTTCAAATAATTAATTTTGAACCACTTGGTGCTTTCTCTTTATATTAGAACTATTGTCATAAGAAGTCGTAAAAAGTACTCCTCTTGACATATTCACAAATCATAATACTAATTCGTTTGTTCTTGATAGCTTACATCTGGAGTACAATTAAGAATTATAGAAAAGTATTTCACTTCTTTAATCATCCTTATGATAAAACTTCTAACACTATGGGCCAAAAGTGAAATCAACTCATTTTGAGTTTATTGTCTAAGATAATGATGTTGAATTTCATGATTTTGAATACATCTAACATGATATTGCATTACATATCAAATTTAACAATCATTTTAATCAATCCCAAAAAGTTACCGTTTTTTTATGTTGATAACGTTTTTTATTGGATCCTTAAAAAGCCAAATTATATTTAGTAAGACATTTCACAACAAAACTATTCTTATTAAAACTTATCTCCAATGTTCTTTGCCCTTTACAATTTCTTATTGGAAATCTTTATTAATTGTTTGATTTTAGCTCAATCTTACTTTTAGTTTATTTCAAGTCTTCATGTTAGTCATATGCTCAACATTATTCTCATATTCTTTAAATCGCTCACTAACATGCTTCCATTCTCTAAATTCATCATTTGCTAATACATTTTCCTTGTTATTAGATTTGAAAAAATTACAACAAAAACAATATAATTATCCATATATTTAGAGTAAACCAATCACTTTCTATCACTAACCTCTCCATTATTCAATTTTCTAGAATAATAAGTATATCATATGAGGACTAAATACATAGATGTGAAATTTCACAAGATCAACGAGTTGACTGCATCTAGATATATTTTGTTGGAAAAGATTCACACTTTGTAGAATGCAATTGACATGATGAAAAATATGGTTACTATGGAGAATTTGAAGCATTGTTTGGACTTGATTAATGTCTCAAGATGTTAAAAATTGATATAACCCAACTTATAAAGAGTATATTTACCAAGTTTGACATTGTTGTGTTGTGCATGGCTTATATTCACAAGCATACAATCTTGGAGTTTTAGGGTGAAAACTATCATTTATTTGGAAGCCCTTTAGACAAACACTGTATGGGACATTAGTGCAACCTCAGTCATATAGAGGCTGAAGATATAAGCATGTTAGTGTGGCAGAGATGTTTTTGTAATATATATGACAAAATTGTCTTGTGTCCAACTTCAAGGAGAAATAGTGAGATACAAGTACTAAAGACATATATGTTTTGGTGTGGTGGAGACGTTACTATAGTTAACACAGACTAGGAAACGACCATCTCACAAGTGTATCTAAGTGTAGAGAGAAACAATAAGATCCACAAACTATGATAGGATACCACAATCAGTATAATCTAAATATGTGGTTTTTGGTATATTTCAAACTCTAAAAGGATTCTAGGACCTATTAAAGTCATGGTTTTTTTTAATGTATTTCAAACTACTGTTTCATTATTCTCTATTCTTATTGTCTATATTCTCAACATTATAATGTAAGAATAAATGTTCTTTATCATTAATACAATTTCTTTTCCAAAAGAACTGATAAAAATAATATATTATTATAAATTATAATTAATTTCATATTATTATTTAATTTAGCCTAATAAGTAAAGATAAATTTTCAATTAGTGACAAAATATAGAAAAAATTTATAGATGCCTAGAAATAAATCATATTGCATTTGAAATTAACAAAACATTCAAAAATTTTGATGTAGTTATTCCTTTAATATAATTGTAATTGTGGATGATGTTCATAAAGCATTTATTTGATACATATTGATAATAAAATGACAAATCTTTTTTTTAAAACAACAAAAAGTTTTAAAAGATATGGTAGGATAACATTGAAATGCCTTATAGTTGTATTAAGAAAAGTTATACAAATACAAAGAACAAAAGTTCTAAGTGAAAGGGTTATATTATACATGTTTATAAGGTTAAATTAGTTGTAACTTGATATCTTTATGGCATGTTTTATGTAGAATTATCTGATATTCTATTATGTTTGATTTATTGACTTATAGATGATTATTTGAAGAGAATTTACAAATTTAAGTGCAAATTTCTCCATATTTATCGAATTGAGACGATATTGGAGTCATTTAAAAGTTGTCATCACGTAGAAGGCATTGAATGTCAATTCCAATTTAAAGATGTAAAAGACTAGGAGAAATAGATAATTAAGTAACATGACATCCATATGAATCTATGTTCGCCACATGTTGAAGAACATCTATATGTTTCTTAGGATCAGTGAGCTACATAAAGAAGCACGATAGCTACACAGTTTTATGTCTTATTCTTATTACATAGCTGACCTACATGTCTTGCACTCGTGTTTAGCTATATAGGAAGTGTTGTTAACTATTATAGAACACAGTCATAATATACACTACAAAAAATATATACAATTTGTGACGTTTTATTAATAAAACGTCACAAATTATTTAGACTTTTTGCGACGTTAAACAACGTCGCAAAAAGTTTCAAATTTTTGCAACGTTTTACCAAACCGTCGTAAATTTATAATACCTTTTGCAACGTTTTATTGATAAATCGTAGCAGAATAAAAAAAGCGACGTTTTTTCGAAGAAAACGTCGTCGAAGGTTACTTAAAATGTTCTGGTTTTTAGTTTTTTTAAGACGTACCGCGTCCGCCCAAGCTCTCTCTATTATACGCTTTTCACGACCAAAACCCATCATTCAAAATTTCTTCTCATCTCAATACCAAGATACCCATTTTCTCTAATCAACCATTGCTCCCTTGTCACAAAAAACAAGTCAACCTTTTACAGGTGTTATTGAGGTTTTCATGAATTGTAGTTATTTTTTCTCTTTAGTTCTTTTAGGGTTTTTGTTTTCCTGTAGGTTGAGTATTCCGCTGGAGAAGAAGCAGAATCGCTTGTAAGTGATGTGAAAATTCAGGAAGGTTTTTTGTGGGCATCTGTGGTATTACCGTGAGTTCCTCGTCTTCTTCTTTTGATTCCAGAAATTTTAAGAAACTTTTTGGAGCTTAATCTTCCAAAAGTCAAGGAAGGTAAGAAGCCAAAGTTCAGTCTAGGAGTGGCTGAGTCTAAACTCGGGTCTCACATCTTTGAAGAGACTAAAATCCCTTGCTAAAGTAATGAATTTGTTCTTGAGCTTCTTCGTGGTGTACGGCTGCATTTTCCGCACTTCATAAAGGACCTAAAGGTTTGTAATTCTTGATTTTTATTCTGGTGTAGTACAATCTCCTTCATTGTGTGCTCTCCTCTTGTTGGAGGGATTTATTTCCTACTTGACAGATTTCCTAACCATTTGTTTCCTTCTTTGTTTTACCCTGTGGTCTGACACTATAGCCTGGTGACCTAGAGAAAGCACAACTTGGTCTGGGGCACAGCTACAGTAGGGAAAAGGTCAAGTTCAACGTAAACTGAGTTGACAACATAGTTATTTAAGCAATTTTCCTTCTTGATACTCTTGATAAGGACGTTAACTCATTCTCAATGAGAGTCAGGTATACTCTTTATAATCTTGATAGGATACTATTGTGACATTAATACATGTAAATCTTGAATCTATATTGTTTCTTTTTATAGAGAGTGGTACTCTTGGCATTTCCCTGAGCTTGTGAAGATTGTTAATGACAACTACTTCTATGCAAAAGTTCCAAAATTTATTGAGGACAAGTCAAAATTAACTGAAGAAAAAAATCCTCGAGTTAATAGAAATACTAGGAGATGAAGATAAGGCAAAGGAGGTTGTGGAAGCTAGTAAAGCTTCGATGGGTAAAATTAATCTTGAACAGTGTTTTTAATGCTAACTACAGTATTATATCTATATTCACCTTGTCTTTCCATATCTTGCAGGGCAGGATCTATCCCCAGTTGATTTAATTAATGTATAACAGTTTGCTAAGAGGGTGATGGACCTTGTAGAATTTAGGAAGAAGGTGCACAAATATTTGATTGCTAAAATGAATGACATTGCACCTAATTTGGCCTCCTTAATTGGTGAAATTATTGGGGCTCGTTTAATATCTCATGTTGGCAGTCTCACAAATCTGGCAAAGTGCCCTTCTTTTACTCTTCAAATCCTTGGTGCTGAAAAGGCCCTCTTCAGGTGCTTGCTTGACATCCATTTTCTCATAATTTGTATTCTGGATTTTTGATTATTGGTTGATATCTATTTTTTTTTTGTGTTTGAAATATAGTTTCTCACTTGAGTGAATTGGTTGTTCATGAAACAACTCGACTCATCCAGTTAAGAGGACATGAGTTTTACTACATGCTGATTTTCTCTGAAGGATTTTTCAATTTAAGTTCCAAGAATGACGTGCTTGGTATTGTCTTAAGGGCATTAAAAACTCGTGGAAACTCACCGAAATATGGTTTGATTTCCATCCATCTTTTATTACTCCAGCTTGATATTCTTTGCCTCCATAGGAAAGAAAATTTTTACTCCAACTTGATATTCTCTTTTTAATGGAGACAATAAGGGGCTTGCACTCTATTTCCATGAGTTTTTTTGGTAGAGATAGGAACTCTCAAATAGGTGAGTGGCTCATGCTTGAATCAATTTTGATAAACATATGCTCCTTTTGTTAAAGCGATCAACGAAAGTGGATTGAACAAGCTATTGGTGAAAATAAGATCCTAATGGAATTTTCATTTAGAGTTCTTTGTCATCTTTTTCTTGTGTTCTAAGACTAAAGGCATTATCCTGAAGGCTTTAGATAAAAATGTAGCTTGTGTTGTTGAATCTTTATTGGATGTTATGTCACTTCTTCTGCTATTGTTTTTGTGAATTGGTTCACTTTATGGGTTATGGGCTGTACTAATTGCTCTTTCTCCATTGACTATAGAAGCGTTTTTGTTCGGTTTTCTTCTTTTCTGTTAATGAA
>JAOTBA010000203.1:21256488-21294193 GCA_025629845.1 Erythroxylum squamatum
AGTTCTACATAAACAAATCCAAACCACACATTGAATATCCAACACTTGATTAAACTATAATCAAGTATGTTCAACTATAAATCACAAATCCTAAACCTAGGAAATTATAAACTCATAATTGAACATGGATTAACTACTCCCCTCTTAAGCTCGTGGAACTCCATCTATTGCTACATCTTTAAGAGGAAGGGAAAACGCCTAGCCACGTATAGCTCTCGGAGGCTTCATAACTAGGAGAGAATCCAAGCTACCCATGATGGAAGTCGGCGGTGAAAATGCAGGAAAAATGAGAGAGAGATGAGAGATGCGAGGGACGTGGGTGGCAAGATGACCGATGGTGAAAGATGGAGGAAAAATGAGGGAGATATGAGAGAATGATGGAGTAGTCCCCTCTTCTCCAGATGATGAAATATGAATCAATATATATGTCGGCTCTCTCTCCAACTTATCCTAAAATAGGTTTCTTTTCAAAACGGGTTGCCTGGTCAGGTTTGCACAGTAGGTAAAACTTCCAAAAATGGTTTGGGTCTTCGAAGGTTCAGAGCGGCGAACTTCTCCCGAAAGGTTTTGTTGGAGTTTTTTGTGGTTTCACCGCAGCGACATTAGATCTTCGTCGCGGCGAACTTTTTCCGAAAGGTTTCTTCAATAATCTGCTGATTTCGCTACGGCGAAAACATTATCCTTGCCGCGGCGAACTTTGCCTATTGTCTTATTGACTTGTGTTCTTGGTCTTCACTCTTTGGTTCTACTTCTTGAATGTCCTAAAATGAAAAATAGTAGTTTGCAGTATCAATTGTTAAAAATCAATTTAGTGTAATTACTAATTATTTGTGACAATTTTACCTTCAAACTATATTAATTCAAAACAAGCACTCATGAGCTAAATTAAGCACAATATCTGACAATACGAGCCAAAAAGTATAACAAAAACCATGAAATTTTCACCAAATGATATAGAAAACTTGGGTTAAATCACAATTATATTAGTTTGGGCTAACAACACAACATATGATATGAAGTACGATGACATCATATTCAAAACCGCATTCATATACTCCATTTACACTATATGGAGGGGAAGAAATACCCGAATTCATAAAGATACAGAGATGGAGAAGCATGTCCTAGCCAAAAAAACAATAAACTGGATAAGAGAAATTCTCATGGCATATAGAGATCGAGTAAAAGATAGCTTTAGGATGAGGAACTTATAGAACCTATAAGGTTGTTACCCATGTAATTCTTATGATCTAGAATCTCTCTTAGAGTCTCTTTTAGTTGCTAAGGTAGCTAGTGTATACATTGAGCCTTTGTAATGTTATATAAGTTTAGCTTTTGTTAAAAAAATTCATTTGTTTTCTAAAAAAAAGTTTTAATATTGGTTGATGTATCACATTGATTGATTTATAAATAGGCACTGCAATATGAATCGACCCTTCAGATCTAATAGTAAATCATAATATGGTAAATGACTATTTTAACCATGTTTACAATATGTTCCCAATGGTGAATGCAAAGCCATTTCTTGATGTATGCATATGATTATTTTTATTTTATTTTATTTTATTTTTTTCCTAAACCGTCATTTGTTAGTTATCAACTTAGTGAGATTGCTTTATATTTTCCCTAAACTGATATTTATTAATTTTTTTGTCTAATAAGATTTCTTTTTCTTTGTCTATCTTAATATTTGTTAATTTTCAATCCAGAAAATTTATCAAAAACATATCTCAAGACCTTTACATTTTACTGATTTAGATAAATCTTCCCCATCTATGGTACTTGAAATTAACACGCTATTAGAGAAAAGTTTATTCACAACATATGAATTCTTTACTAGGAGAACATTTGCCTCTTTTGATCTTCTTGTATTAGAAAAATTTTCTTCAAAATCAATTTTTGGTAAGACTATTTTTATCTTAGTTTTTATCATATTTTCAAGCAATCCATTGCTGTTAGAATTGACCATGGCAAATAGTAAATAACTTCTTTCCTTCAATTAGGTTGACTTATTCATGATGTATCTTTACGTATTCGACTTTTTATAATTTCATCTTCAGGAGGACCCTAAAAGAAGGAATCTTAACCTTAAGAGCAATTATTGTTTTGTTCTCGTACACTAGAGAATAAGGTATTACCCATGTTGAGGTTCAACTGATATATAAGCATATAGTGTTTATAATAGTATATTGTACAAATATTTATAAGCGGCCACCGTCTTGTAGATAATTCTTTTGATATTTTATCTACAAACTTAATCGAGTTTCACTAAGTTATTTGAATTATAATTGAAAAAGTAATAAAAGCTAATATTATGCTTAAAATGATTTAATCTTCTCATTAACAATAAAAATTTAAAAAGGCATTATTAAATGCATATTTCGTTAATTATTTAAGGTCTTAATAAGGAATTACTAAGAGCATCAATAAGCATTACCTGTTGTTGAGAAACTTTGAGAATATTATGCCCTAATTTTATTTTAGTGTAAAAAATTATTAGTTTTACATTACTTTTATATATTATTTCATTATAATTGTTATTGAATCTTTTACTTTATGAGTGGAGGGATATCCTAATGATTCATTTAAAACTCTTGAAAAGGTCTAATATAGTGATGTTGGAGAGCTTGGGCAACTAAAATTTCTCAAGCTCTTATTTATCATTATATAAAACTAATTCCTATCCCTAATTTTGAAAAGATGAGCACAAAGTAAAAAAAAATCATTAAATGATTCATTTTCCAGAAGTACATTGACTCTTTGATCCTATAGAAAAGTTTAGAATTTTAATCATAACTTAATAGGTAAGTCGAGGATACTTTAGTCTTTACATTCGAACCTAATATCTCTCTATCGTTATGATGGGGTCCTTATACTTCTTTAAAGATCATTCACATAAATTTCTCATTTGGTACTATTAATCCTAGAGTTTTTTCTTTAAACAATTATTTCTAGCTAGTTTTTATGCTACATTTCACCTTTCATATATTCCATCTCTTTTATCTTGGAAACTTTTTTCATCTCATTTTTTAATCCTTTAAAGATCTTAGGTCTTTTATCATCCATTTCATACATTTGTCCTAGATTCTCATTCATTTCTTCTAACCTTTGAATCTTTCTATCATATCCTTATTTACCTCCTTTAGCTCCTGATTAGATTTCTTTAAATATTGGATTACTTGTTTATTGACCTAATTTGCATTTTATAAAAAAAAATAGTTCTTAGCTTCTAGCTGCATTTTTTCGATTTACTTTCTATTTTCTCTTAAGTTTAGGGATAGTTTTATGTTCTCCTTCTATCTTTCCTTGTTCTCAGCTCTAGTCTTTTATGTATTATATTTCTGGTCTCTCCCTTAACTCCTTCACTGCCTTTTCCCATTGTGTCACCTTTTAGCTCCCTCATTTTCCTTCCTCTAGCTTTTTCCACTTTCCTGCTAACTTATGTTCTATCTTTCCACTATTCCCTTTTTTTCTATCTCCATCTTTTACCTTATGTAGCAATGATGTGCTTTGAGCCCTAGAACTTTGATTCTTTCCTACCTCTAAATTGGAACTCTCTTAGTCCCTTATCCATCTCTTCTTAAGCCAAGAACATTCCTAGCCTTGCTCCTACTAAGGAACTAAGTGGCTCAAACAACATGAGGAAAAAGCAAAGATGGCTACAAGTGGTTGGGATGGCATACCAAAGTTTAAGTTGCACTATTGTCACCTAGCTAGCTAGGAGGAGGGATCCATTGTAGCTCCCCCGTTAGATTGAAGGAAAGAGCTAGCATATATGAATCTACACTTATAGGCTTCTTTATAGATAGAAGACTGTCCTTTCCAATGATGAATTCATAAGGGAGAGAAAAAACTACAACCAATATGGTTTGTAAGAGGTATTAGTTAATAACGATAATATATTCCTATTCAAGTTTAACATAAGATTTCAGGTAGAGAGAATAATTGAAGGTGGCATATGGAAATCTTCTTACAAATGTAACTGGTCCTCTAACTTCAAAATCTCTAATAAAAACAAATCTCAATCTAGTTAAATATTCATGACATCCCATTAGAGTATTGGACCACCATAGGATTGAATTACTTAGCTAGTTATATAAGGAATCTAATCTGCCTAGATGAAGCAACTGCAGTGACCAAAAGGATTAATTATGCCAGAGTTTGTGTGTTTTTGTTGATTCTCAAGAAAGTTTTTAGAGTCCATCCTATTGTTAAGAATAAGTGCGAGTGATCAACTATATAAAGATGCCTTTGTAACCTATTCATGGATACCTGATCAACCTAAATATAAAGAGCAATAGAGTCATATGAAAACGAGATTCATCAAAGGATATTATTGAGAGTTAATGTAACTTTTAGCTAAAAAGGATCTTAGAGACGACAAGGAGGTAGAAAAAGTTACAGAGGCATATTCCTTATAAGGAAGCCATGTTTAAGCCCCCTCCTCATCTAGCTCTTAAATAAAAACTCCAAATAAGGTTCCTAATAATAGGGAAGCCTATAGTTCCCTAAACTTAGTTCATAATGTTTCAAATCAAAATAGTGATGTGAACTCCACCTTAGTTGAAGACACTTATTCTTATAAGGATGCACCTATTATAACACCCCACTAAAGATTTATAGAGTCACTCTCAACTAGTACCCCTATTATAATGGAAACTCCTTGCACTTTCTCTTTGGAGGAATTTAAGACAATAGTTAGAAAGCGCTTAAACCGGAGGAGAAAAGGCCTTATTCCTTCTTCCTCTTTATGATTATTACATAAAATGTTAAAGGGATGAATTGTCTCTCTATACAACTAGCCTTTAGCATTTAAGCTTTGATTGTAAACCCTTATTGGTGGTGGAGCTTTTGGAAACAAAACTAAAAGCTAGTTATTATAAAAAGCTAAAGTTATTGAAGAATCATTAGGAAACTATTACTAATCACCAATTTCATTACAATAGCAAGATCATTATGCTTTCTGGCCTAAATAAAGTGAGGTGATTTATTCCTTGATCGCAGATTAAATGATACCTCTTTCTTTGAGGTTGAAATAGGAAATTATTAGACTTCATCTAACCTTTATATCTGCTTATAATTTGGGCTTTCAAAGATCTCCACTCTGGAACAAGTTAATAAAGTTAGGTGTTCTTATAACAAAGCCTTGGATTATTCTAAAGTTTTCTAACAACATGATATATTCATACAAAATTTGAGGGAATTTCAACTTCAGAAACTATACTAAAGATTGTAAGGATTGCATTAGTAACATTCAAGTCACTGATTTGAGAATAGAGAGCAATTACTATGCTTGGACAAACAAAAAATAAGGGAGCTAGTTCCTAAAAAAGAAGATTGATAGAGTTCTTGTTGATGATTAGTGTTTAAGCTCAATTCCTAAAATTAAAGTATACTTCAACAACTCATTCTTCATAAATTACTCACCAATTGTGATCTAAAATCTTTTTGTGAAGATCCTAATAAAATAGCTCTTTAGATTTAATAACTACCTGGTAGAGACAGAGGGATTTTACGAAGCAGTGTAAAAAGGTAATAACTTCATGGTTTAAGGAAAAAAGATTTTCATTTGAATGAGGAAACTGAGTAGAGTCAAGAAAGAATTAAAGAACCTCAACTCTTATAAGGTCGGCAATGCTCAACTAAAAATCAAAGAAACCTTGGAGAAATTAAAAATTAAAGCAATATTAGACAGGTTGAAATTAATTTGTTAGTTTCTCATCTCCAACTCAAAGAGAAAGTTGCATTACAAGACTATGGTCAAGCACTAATTATCAACATATACACTAAAGATCAAGAGCCTTATGGTTAAAAGAAGGGGACAAAAAATTAAGCTTCTTTCATAAATAGTGTTATCAAGGAAGAACAATAACAAGGTTGCTTCTTTGTGAAATAATGCTAACACATTTATTTTCTTGCAAAAAGATCTTCATAAATCTTACATGTTTTTCATCATTGAGAGCTTCAAATAAGGGAACATCTTACATTCATATTATTTAATATATTATAAGTAAGCTAACTAAATCATATGATGCTTCTTTATTATTGAAGCCTTTTAACTAGCAAAATATGGAGGAAGCTTAATTTTCTTTTAGCTCTTATAAGGTACTGGTCCTAACGGACTCAACATGTTCTTCTTTCAAAGTACCTAGTTAACTATAAAGAATATTGTTACAAAGGCTATTTTTGAGTTCTTTAACAATAGGAGGATGCTAAAAGAGATAAACAAGATATCTATTTGTATTATCTCTCAGAAGAAAGCCCCTAACTCTTGAAAATACTATATACTAATTGCTTGTTATAATACCCTCTATAAGGTAACCTCTAAACTCACTATAAATCTATTAAAACATATTCTTCTAGCTTATATTGATGATTTACAAGGTGCCTTTATTAAAGGAAGACACATTGGTGACAACAAATTAGAAGCTTAAGAATTACAACAAGAAGCATGCTAGAAAACTTATGTTAATAAAATCGATTTTCAAAAAACTTTAATTCTATAAATTGGAATTTCATCTTATACATCATCAAAGCTTTTAGTTTTCACCTTAACTTCATCGAATGGATTGAATAGTGTATTATATGTGTTTCCTTTAGTGTCATTGTCAATGGTGAACCAACATGGCTCATTAAAGGAGAAAGAGAGCTTAGGTAAGGAGATGCATCTCCCCTTATCTATTCACCTTGATCATGGAGATGCTCATCAAGCTTATAAGGCTAGTCACTTCTCAAGATAGGAAATTCAAATTTCACTCCATTTGTAAAAATTGAAATTAATTAGTTTGAAATTTTCTAATGATTTGATCTTATTCTATAGAGTTGAGGCTAATTCTTTAACTTTACTTATGTCAGCTCTTCACACTTTCAAACAAATTTTAAACCTCTCTATTAATAGGGAGAAAAGTTGCTTCTCTTCTCTCACAAGTTTAAAGACAAAGTTGCCTTCCTTTAATTACTTAGGGATTCCAATCTCTACTAAAAGACCTATTTACATAGTATTTCAACCCTTAATCGATAAGATTCAATGAAGATTATCCGAATGGTTTAATAAAAATCTTACATTGGTAGGCAAATACTAACTTATAGTTTTAGTCCTTAACAACATACATATATATCAATCTTCTTACCTTATAATTCTAAGAAATATAGTAAAAACAATTGACAAGATACTTAAAAACATCCTATGGTTAGGAGACTCGATAAAGAAATATATAGCTAAGGTAAAACAGGTTGACATTTGTGTGCTCAGAGAGGAAGAAGGATTGAGGATCGTATTATTAAAGCTTACTAATAAAGTTCGAATGATAAAGAGATTATGGAGAATTCTGAGTGATAAACAAGCATTACAGGTCAAATGAGAATATGCTTATTACTTAGGGAATGATAGCTTATGGAATATCTAGCCTAAGTCAAGCTCTTTATAGACCACGATCAATATTCTTAAGCTAAGGGAAAAAGATAAGAATGGAGGTCAGAAGCAAGTTAAAAAATAGAGTAAATACTTCCTTTTGGCATTTAGACTCAATAAGCGTTGCAATTCTTAAGGAATATCATCTCTTCCAATGCCTCTATTAAAGAAGTGTTGGATAATAGACAACTTCACTAAGAGCTAAAGCCTAGAGCCTATATCATTGATCAAATCTTTAGTACAATGCTGACTCCCAATAAGGAAGACACTACACAATGGAGCAAAACTAGCTCTCACTCTTATAATAATTCTTCTTGTAAAAACATCTTTAAAATGAGAGCTCCAAAGTTACCCTAGCATAAACTTCTATGGTTCAAACAAGCTCATCCTACAGCCTCATTAATTCTTTGTCTCGCTTTTAAGGGAAATCTAAGTACATTTGACATATTAATATGGTTCGTTAATATTCCATCCGTTTGTTGTATGAATTAGAGGTTGAAACTTTGGACCATCTCTTTTTCAAATGCCAATACCTACATTTCATATAGGTTTATGTTCTTCATTTCTATAACTTAGTGGACCATCTCTTTTTCAAATGCCAATACCTAGATTTCATATAGGTTTATGTTCTTCATTTCTATAACTTAACTTTCCTTCTTGGTACCTAGTATAACCTAATAGAATGGAGTTACCAATACAATCCTGTAAGTTCACGAGATAGGCTAGTCTTCTTGATTTCCTTAAGCTATATTGTTTATAGCATTTGAAAGGAGCATAATTAGAGAATTTTCCTTGTATAATATATTCATATTAGCATAATGTTAAATGAACTAATTGGCAGGATAATAATGAATTTAATGATCCAACAAATCCATCTCTCATTCATCCTCTTATCATTAACAATTAGAGACTACGAACTTCCTCTTTAAATGTCTTATCCCATTCTATCTTAAGCAATGAGTTGAAAAAATGTGGTGACAAATAAGCTATGAAAGACTAAGAGAACCATCTTCAGCTTAATCTAGCAAGCAATAATTCAAAGATGGTAGTCATAATACTAGATGCTTTGGTGATTTAATTTTATTTAGTCTTTTAATTCTTAGGAACTTAACGACTAGCTATTCATGGTTAGATTTTATGTCTTGACTTTTTGAGATTTTAATTTTTACTTAATTTGGATGGACCTCAATTTGAACCTTTTGGAGCTATAATATATATTTTACTTCTAAAAAAAGCATAATTTTTAAACTATTTTTTACTTGATAAAGCAATTATTCCCGTACTTCTCAATTAGAAGACCATATGTAGGAATTACTATTTACGTTTATTTAAAGGATCACAAATTTTGTGAATTTACTCTCAAATCAAGAGCAAAGATTTTAAAATATTCCATTCAAACTTCATAGATCTTATTAGATGAAATACTATTATTTCATTTTTTGTTAGTAAAATTGCATTTTTCTTTTAAATTTTTATTTATAGAACCTAGATACTAAACTTTTGTGAAAAAGTAAATAATTTAGCTTTAAATTTTGGGTGTATATGCATAGAGTTTGCAATAGGCAGTTTAATACAATTTAAACAAATATTTTAAACCAAACTAAATCAAATTTATTTTTAAAACAAAAAAAAATCATTAAAAAATTTAAATCACACCCAATCAATTTATATGACATGTAGAAAATCTCATCAAATATTAACTATATAACAATAAAAAATTTTGATTAAAAATATTAAATTGATAGTTAAGATATTAATTTTTTTTTATTTAATTGAAATAAAATTTTAATAAATTTTCTTATACATTCTTGAAAGAACCTCCTTACGTTTGTTATTTATAAAACCTAAGTACAAAAAATTGTTGTTTATTCTTTTAATAGAGCATCTAGAATATTTAGTCCTTCTAGTAGTAATTTAATAATTTTGAATTCGACTATTGTGTATTTTATCTAATTATATTATACAGAATTATGAATGTGTTACATGAACTTATAATTTGATTTAGGTGTTTGAATAAAGATAAAATCAAACCACATTTTAGGACTGTATATTATCTATTAATTACAAATTAAGAGTCTAACAGTTTAAGATTCTTTCATGTTCCCTTGCCACCAACCCTATAAAGTGATTAACCATAAATAAGCAATAAGCTTGTTGAAAAAAAAGCTGGGCAAAGGGTTAGATTTGGCAATTCGTCAATTCGTAGTTGATTTCTGTTCAATATGATCGTTGGCCATGCCAGAATTCTCTGTACCCTACCCACATAAATAAATGGCTGAGATTTAATGGGACAGGGTAGGGGACAGAAGATCCGTCCCCCACTTGGCCGCCCCACCTAAGTAATAAATCTTGAATATCTCTCGTACTTCCAACTTTTAACTTTTTTTCTACAATGCCCTCGCTCTCTATTCTAATTTTATTCGGACTCATCGTAAAAGATTTTCTAATAATTTGGTTAGAACAAAATTATAATAACTTACCATCACTATAAAAAAGAAGAAAAGTGATTTTTTTATAAAACTTATTTGTATGTTGTCTAAAAAGTGAGAATTATTAATTATAAGTGATTAAGTTAAATTTCAAATTTATATACAAGAATGGTTAGGATTTGCCTGGTAATGATCACTATTATATGAAAGGAGAAAGGATAAATGCAAAGACATATAGCAGTGAGTTGCATACACATTGCCAATTCTTACATTCCCATCAAAACTACGATCCAACAAAATGGTCATAGTTAAGGGTACGAGACCCGTTCCTTGAAGTAGGAGCTTGATTGTTTTCCTCTAAAATTATGTTACTTTCTTGACGGACCATCTTCTCTATTCGTTGAAGTAACAAGTTAAAATCATCTTGGCTCTTGACGAAGCTGAGACGAACGAATCGGCTTTCAGAACCGAACATGACACCTTCCCGGCCGATGATTTTCGAGGCTTTCAGGAAACTGTAACAATCCTTATCTTCTTCTTTTTCACATTTTAACCATGCAAACGCTGAAATCAAGAAACCAAAATGTCAGGGTTTTTTTATGAAAATTGGTTAGTTTAGCAATTGAGAAAGGAAGGGACCAACGTTGAAGAATGTTGCTTTTATTTTAACATTTTAAGTGCATAGTACTCGAACAAACTCTTAGTTTATCAATTCCTATTAGACAGCTTGCATAATCTTTGACTGAAAATTTGTGTTGAATAATATTAAGACGAGTCTCATCTTTAAAATCATAAAATGGCATTTACTTACCTGGAGAAGCCCCTCTGACTCCTTGGTTGAAGGAACAAAATTGCGGCTCAAGATCTTGAAGAGAGAAACGTTTGGACATTGATATAATTCGGTGAATATTTTCCCACCGTTTGCTCATTATCTGGAAACCAAACTCAAATATTTCCCTTCCTTCTCCTTCCTCTATCACCACTTTCAGGAGTTTGAGAACTCTCAACTGGGTTTCTCGAGGCACACCATAAGTACTCAGACTCATGTATGTCAGCATCCTTTGGTACACAGCTTCATCTTTTACTAGTGCCCAACTGCCACAGGAATAAATTAAGCAGTTACAAATTTTTAGTCAATATCATCTCAGCTAATTGAGCCATGACTTGATGCTGCTCATCTCATACATGCTCACAGGCACCGAATTTCGAAGCTATCTTACCCAAATCTGCTGCCAGCATGACCGGTAAGTTTAGAAAGTGTAAATAGCACGAGGTTTTCATCAGCTGGACCTGGGATGGCTGTAAAATGTGGCCAATAATAGGCAAGATCGTGAATAATGTGCACTGATTGTCCTTGAAGAACCGCTTTTCTCAATTTACCATCAGGATTGTTTGGTGAAGTCACCAACTCTATGTAACTGTGGAAGGGATCAGCATCGTTCTTCCAAGATGAAGTGTCTCCACAAAACTCAAAATCTTCAGAATCGAAAAGCTCCGTTTGTTCCTTATAAACCTGAATTCAAACAAGTTTAAAAAACATTATAAATAGACAACCTCTTCAATTACAAAACTTGTAGTTTCCTTTAATAATAACAAAACAAAATAAAAGCAATGGGACACTAACTGGATAGTAAGGTGCTGAAGCAACAACCCTTGCCTCGGAAGGATCATCGTCATGGGAAAGGGCATAGACTGCTGCACTGAGGAGTTGAGTAGCCCCAGCACCGAAAATAATGTGTCTTCCACTTGTGTTTGCATTCCTAATTATATCATGTAATTTTAGGATTTGATTCTTGAGCTCTTCTGAGATAAGAGAACCATCATTGAATTCGTAACTCATTCTATGGCATGCGGGCACCACAATGGTACTGCTCGCCGCATGCTTCATCCAAAATGGCTCCAAGAACATGGGATCGCCGCTGCAGCCAACAAATGTATCATGTTTGTTACTCCAAAGTCAAAAACTTATCTATAACTTTTAACCTTCTTACCTATCTGCATCTACCACACAATCTGGGACGAATTCTGAGCAATCAGGGCCTCTATAGCAATCATTACACTCACAAACAGGTACGCCTTCAACACTTAAACCATCAGGATAGGCTCTTCCATGTCCCGAACATGAGATGGACGCAACAGCTTCAGCTTCTTCAGCTGCTTCACTTACCCAACTTTGGTCCCAATCCCACCGATCCCGCACTACATATAAAAGGTTTAGACATAGTGAAGAGCCTAATACAAGTGCATACATAACACTATTGTACTTTTCCATCTTTGTTGTATCTCTCCGAGCATCTTTTTGCAGTCATGAATGGTTCACATATAAATTAAGGTGTATATTTAGACTACGTTGCTAAAATTGACTCCCATCGACAGACTCCTTGAAAATAAATTAGATTTTAAACTGCATCGTACAGACAACTTTAGGGATGTTAAAATGCACACGAGCCTTTTACATTAGTAGATTATGTGCTAAGAGAGCATCTAGGAAAGTGTGTGTTAGTTATCATTGTTTGTCGACTAATGAGGTTAAGTGACCGACTAATTTACTGCAAGTAGAAGGAAAGAGTCCAAGAGAGACTGCTGGTTAGCTTTATTAGTCATTAAACAAGGATATATAACTAGCAAATGCTGTCCTAGACTATTTTATAGTATACAACTATATGATATTTTCCTTTGTTTGATTTATTATCTTATAGGTGATAATTTTGAGGATAAGGCCCCAATCCATATATTGCCAACTTTTTAGGGACTTGCAACACATTCAAGAATAATGAAGCAACATAAGATGCCATTATTAGGTTAAAATGGTCTTTATTCACACTAGGGGGATCGACTAAAGTAATAATTGAAAGCATTTTTTGTTGGATTAATAAACACTTATAAGAGTGTTACGGAGAAATTCTTTACTAAATGTTTTATACCATCAAAGATGATTATGCTAAGGAATGATATCTCTTGGTGATGAAGTGCCAACACCAATACATTCTCATATAGATGCAAGTCCGTATATTCTACAATGGTATGGTGAACTTTACAAGATGGATAAAAGATGTTGTATAAGGTGGAACATTATTATATAACGTGACTTTAAGGCCAGGTCGCTCTAGAATTGATAAAGGAGATGACATGGATAACTAATAGTGGTAGTTAGGAAGGGCAAAATCAAAAAGATCCACTAGGATCTACAACGTAGACTCTATGACTGCACTGATAACTTAGATGGAGGTTATAGTGAGAAAACCAGACAACCTAAACTCTCTATATATGACAACTTAAGTTATGAGTTGTTAGTTTTATTGGGGGGTGGAAATCAAGGAATTGAATGTCAATTTATAAATCCCATAGTTGAACAAGTAGAGTAAGTTGACTTTATAGGAAATTTCCAGAGGTAGAACAAACTTGATAATAAAGGCGTATAATTTAGATGGACAAATCTACCGAATTTATCCTAGAACAATCAATAAGCTCTAATACAAACCTTGTTAGGTTTCAACAATCTATTTACAAAAAGAAGCAGTCAAGTTTGGAAGATATAATGAAAGACTTCATGTAAGTTACTATTTCTTAATTCTATAATAATAAAGCTTGAATAAGGAATCTTAAAGTTCAAATTGGTCGACTAACTAAGATAATTACCAAAAGACCACAAGATACCTTGCTAGTGATATTGTGCCAAACCTTAGGAAACTTATGAAGAAGATTACCCTAAGGGAAAGTAGTTGATCAACACCAAGGAGGAAGTACTGAGCAAATTAAGGAAACCTCTAATTGAATATAAGCTAAGAATTCCTTTCGCTACTAGATTATTTCAAGTGATCAAGAAAGAAGAGACTAGTAGTTAGGAAGAGTACAAAAGTAGTTAGAAGAAGAAGATCCAAAAGAGGAAGACCCTGAAAAGTAAATTGTATAGTCAAAATCAAATATTAAAGTCCTCTTAGATATTAGATAAACCAAAGATAGGTAACCGATAACATTTAAATATTTCTTACATGATTGGTGGTATTTACATTAATAAGACATTAGATGATATAGGAGCAAGTACTAATGTAATGGCTTATGTCATGTTAAAAGATCGAATTAGATGAATCGAGACCCACTAAGAGAGTGATGTATCTTACAAATAATGGTTAGGTCGGTCGTGCTAGGCCCAGGCCCAAGCCCAAGCATAGAGGCATAGACGACCCATTCATAGATGGTGACTTCCCATTCATAAGAGAAGACCTAAACCTAGTAGGTATTTTTCATATATAAGTTCATTACCTCATCATGAAAAAGGTACGACTTTCGAGAACCCTAGTATTCTTTATTCCTAGCCACCTAAACCCTCACAAAAAGACTAACTTGAGCGTCGGAGGGGCCTACCGGCGGTCAACCCCCGGTGTGTCTTATTGTTTTGCAGGTATCTCTAGGCAAAAACCAATCAATCTCATAGATCCGAGCAGTAACGTCCAGCCCCACCAGAATCAGACTGAACCAATTGGCGCCCACCGTGGGGCCCGACGTCAGGGCACCACGTCCAGAAATACTCAGATCAGTCAGGCGGCAGCAGCCAATCCTGATATAGCTGCCGTCGCGGCACTTGCACTGCAACGGATAGGTTTGCAATTACCTGCCACTCTCCCGTCAACACATTACGATTCCCATACACAATCTTCGCACCAGAATGATCAACCACAACCTCAAAACCAAGATCAAGAAGAGCATAGTGTAGCCCTGAAGGACAACGCCGAGACCAATTCGCATCCTAACTTCCAGCGCCCCATAGACGCAAATCCTCCTGCACCACAACAAACCTCCCTCACCCGAAGACAGATAGAGGAAGCAGCTGATCTATTGATTCGCCAAATCTTACAGTCACAGTCGGAACAACAGCAGATTCCCGCTCGGCAAATTGGTGTGATGGCTGATCGCCATTCTACTGAAGCTTTAGAAAAAATCGTGGACGATCGAATCAATCTGGCCATGAACTCCCGCCCGGGCCGAACGTCCACACAGTATAGTTCTCCTTTCATTCCAGAGATCCTGGATAGCCTCCCTGCAGTCAGTACCAAAATACCGATGCCTGAAAAGTATACTGGAAAGACCGACCCCTTAGACTATCTGCAGCACTTCCAGTCGATGATGAATCTACATTGCGTCCCTGATGCCACTCATTGCAAGGCATTCTATACCGCCTTTCAAGAAGGAGTTCGGCGATGGTTCAATAGTCTACCTTCGTGTTGCATCACTTGCTTCAAAGATTTTAAGCTACTATTCCTCAACCAATTTGCTACAAGTAAACAGTCACAAAAGACTGCCTTGGAGGTGATGCAGTTGACCCAAGGAAGGAACGAGAGTTTACGGGAGTTCATTACTCGGTTTAACAATGAAGCTGTTGAAGTCCCTGACCTCACTTGCTCGTCCATGTTGGCGGCACTTATGAGCAACGCAAGGGATGAAAAGTTTAAGAAGTCATTAGCCCTTGATCAGCCTAAGACTGTTCAAGAAATAAGAAATAGGGCGGACAAGTATATTCAGCTTGAGGAAGTGCTGAAAAACACAAAACGTAGAGCAGACGACCGCTGGCCGAGCGGCAGAGCAGATGATTCACAAAAGCGACAGAAGGATCAGTCTAGCTGGAGGAAACCGACCGATCGACAGGGACAAAGACGAGGATCCTTCACACCGCTCAACAGGCGGTATGCGGAGGTATTGGCAGCCATGAGAGCAGATGGGGAACCCCTCCGAGAACCTAACAAGTTGAAAACTCCCCTCAAGAAGAGGGACCCTGATTTATATTGCCGCTTCCATAGAGATGTCGGTCATGACACGGAGGATTGCTGGGACTTGAAGAAAGAAATCGAACTCCTTATCCAAAGGGGAAGGCTGGGTAGATTTTTGAAGTACGAAAAAAATGCCGATCGAGATAATGAGGGTAAGAGCGGTCGGTCTGACAACTGGCGAAAGCCTTGGAGACAAAATAACACGAACGATGGAGGGAGGCAGAACAGGAATACGGACGACCGACGTGACACGAGAGGACAGTCCAGGACAAGAGGTGATAGAAATGCTGGACAGCAGGATGATCGACCGGTTAGGGTCATCAACATGATCTTTGGTGGTAGTGCAGCAGGAGGGTCCACCGTCAGAGGGAGAAAGAGGTATGCCAGGCAGGACTTATCCGCCAAGAAACAGAAGCAAAACGACGAGGTGATCTCGTTCGACGAATCTGATCTCGATGGTGTTAGCTGTCCTCATGATGATGCGCTAGTGGTCAACTTGAATGTGGATGGCAACGAGGTGAAACAGGTAATGATCGATACAGGTAGCTCGGTCGACCTACTGTATTACGATGCTTTCAAGCAGATGGAGATACCAGAAGATCGACTACTGCCAATAGAGGGACCCATTAAAGGGGTAACGGGAGCATCAGCCTACCCTTGCACAGAGATGAATGGTATTACTACCTTTAATTTCATACTCCAATTCAATATAACTACAGAGAAGCACAACTTAACTTTGAAGTTGAACTTTATCATGGAAGAGATGAATACAACATAATACCAGCTACTTATTATGATATACTTCTGTGCTAATTGAGTGATTAATAAGCTAATCCATTGATGAGCAAGAAAATATGATAAGAGACAAATGAGATGGCATGGCCATGTTTAAGCTGTGAACTCAATACTAACTCGGGGTTAATAGAAATAGAAGATCAAAATACTAATGTAGCAGGAAAGATGGTTTGAAGTGTGAAATCAAACACATTAATATCTGCGACATTTCATCAAACACATTACAAGCATTATCTCATATTCCCAATATTAACATACAAAGTTCTCAAATTAGCCACATCACATCTCACACCAACCAAAAAAATCAAATTGACGAAGAGAGAATGAGAGCTTACCTTCGACGTTGCCACGACAGATGATATATGATAAAGAAGATCGAAGGAACAAAGTGAAACAAAGAAGAAGAACAGAGAAGTGAAAAGTGTTGTGTGAGTGAGTTCTCGAGGAGACTGTGAAACTATGAGTTCTCGGGGACAAAGGGAGATGGAGATAGGCAGGAGGTTGACGGACGAGCAGGGGCGAGCGTGCTAGGGAGGGAGGCAACAGGCAGCTGGGTGGGCTGGGTGGCGTGGCTTTCGTTTAATAAGAGGCAAAACGATGCTTGCATGGAAATGACGTTGGGTGGCATGGCTTTCGTATTTTATTAACTGTCTTATATCTTAAACGACGTTGTTTTACTCTTAAAGCAAAACAACGTTGTTTTATAGGTGGAAGAAATATTTTAAACATGAACAAAATTACAAAACGATGCTTGCATAAAAATGACGTTGGGTGGCACGGCTTTCGTATTTTATTAACTGTCTTGTATCTTAAACGACGTCGTTTTACTCTTAAAGCAAAACAACGTTGTTTTATAGGTGGAAGAAATATTTTAAACATAAACAAAACGACAAAACGATGCTTGCATGAAATTGACGCTGGGTGGCATGGCTTTCGTATTTTATTAACGACGTCGTTTTACTCTTAAAGCAAAACAACGTTGTTTTATAGGTGGAAGAAATATTTTAAACATGAACAAAACGACATCGTTTTGTTCATGCCCGTGGCCTGGCCAGAAATGTCACGTGCCATACCTAGCCAGCTTGTCGGTTGGTTTGACCGAGCCAGGTTGAGTATATTTTGACATCTCTATTGTTGCTTTATAACCTTCCTGTAGAAAGTTTCTTTTTCGAATTTCAGACTACTCTTTTCCGAATTGCTAAAAGGTGATAAAGAATATTTTTCTCCAATTTATTAATGAGATCAGAAGGATAAAATGTAAGATTACCATTTTATACATTTTTTATAGTTCTCTCACAAAGTAATTTTCTCAATAGTTAATTTTGTTATACAGGTCATTGGTTAAACAAACAACACAAAATTTGTAAAAAAGAATATTTAGTATTCAGGTTCAAATCCATGAAAAATGCATAACTATGTGTGTGTTTTTTCATATTCAGATGCAGGTGTATCTATATAATTGATAGTCTTTAATAAGAGTGACATCTGGGCTCGAGCTCGGGCTCAACCAGGTCAATAGGTCAGGCTTAAGTTGATCAGGCCTCGAGCTTAAATGCTTTAAGTTTATGACCTAAGTTCGAGCCCACCTGAAGTCTGAAAAACTCATAGAACAGAACAAACATCATTTTGCTTCTAAAGAAAAACAATGTTGTTTCCAGCCATGAACATCACTTCTAAAACGAAGCAAACGACATCGTTTTGTGCTTATGTTTTTCAAAAAATAAAATGATGTCGTTTTAGATCAATTTATCGTAGGTTAACATTTTTCCCCTCCCTACCACACTTCTCTCTTTACTCTCTCTCTCTCTCTCTCTGTCTCTCTCTCTCTCTCTCTCTCTCTCACCATTGCTATTAGCCCTCACTGTTACTCACCCCTTTGGCACACCAGTTGCCACTCGCCAACCCTTTGCCCTTCAGTTGCAGTCGCTCTTTCCCTTTGCCGGCCCTTTGCATCGCCACCCCACTGCCCCACTTTCGTGCCACCTCATTGTTGTGTTTTGTTGCTTCTTCACCACCCACCACCCACCAAGTTAAGTTCCTTCTCTATACTTTGGTTTTGATTAAAGATTAAATTTGTAAAATACTAGAATGTTTCCATTGACGAGGTGTTTTCGTGGACTTACAAAGTCACATGCATGCCCGTAAAAGTGACTATGTAAGTTCTCAATAACACATACATGTCTGTGTGTGTTGCATGACATGATTACAATGACATATATGGTTACATGCGGCCCATGTATATGACCGTGTAAATCAATGATAACTAATAAGTGATAATTGATAAACTTTTAATCTATGATTATAATTTATGTTCTCCTATTCTCTTCCATGTTTATGAATTATCAATTATGATATAAATAACATGTATATTTAAATTATGATATAAATAACATGTATATTTATATGTTGATTGTTTCATAACGATAAGCATATTCCTTCAATAGAGAGTTGTAATTTGGTACTAGAGATAGAAGTGAAAACTTCTAATCTCGTACCAAGTAAAGAAAGAAGTCTAACTCGCAGTCAATTGAAAAGTGAAGTTTAGAATCACTTCAATAAGACTAGATCAATTGACATAGTAGAAAAAGCCAAATGTAAGTATTGTCAGAAGATGTTAGCCAGGTGTTTAAAAGGTGGAATTTCTTGTTAAAAGAGACATGTGGATTCGTGTAGTTAAAAAAAGATAGTATTAGGAGATCAAATATTTTTACCCCGAACCTTATTAGAGGGGAGAATGAAATTACTGCAACATCATATAACAATAACATATTAAGATTTTCTATTACTTCTGTGGTAGTTGGTGATGAACATTTGCTATCTATAGTTGATGCCAAAAGATTTAGAATATTTTACAACTAACTACAGCTAACCTTCAAGGTTCTAACTCGTAATACGTTGAAGAAGGACATTATGAAGATATACGAGGATAAAAAGAAAGAAATTTTAACAACATTGCCAAATATTGAAGGACGAATTGTCATTGCAACAGACTTGTGGACAGTTAATCACCAAAAGAGAGTTATATGACGGTGACGGCACATTATATTGACAATGACTAGACTCTACATAATGAACTTTTAAGATAATTTATATTCTTTAATATTTCTATTATTTACTTTTTCATCATATTGGATTGGTGTTAGTTATATTTATACATAATAGGTTTATTTATACATTAGCACCACATACAAACAAAAGGTTAACGACCGTATTGGGAGACTGTTTGATAGATTGTAATATTGACACCAAATCCACCATAATAGTAGCCAATTATAGCATGAATGATGTTATGATTGAAAGGTTGAAGAATAAGATATAGTTAGGAGCTTGTTGGTTAGAGGAAGGTTATTCCATATGCATTGTTTTACGCATATTTTGAATTTGATTGTGAAGTATGGGTTGGATGTGATAAGGAAGCAATAGATTTGATTTAAAATAGTGTAATATATTGGAGTGAAACACGCAAAAAAGTTGAAAATTTTGAAGAAACTATACGATAACTATGCATTCTGAGTACGAAGAAGTCAGCTTTGGATTGTCCAACTAAATGGAACTCAACCTTCAAGATCTTAGAGTCAGCAATCCAATGTATTGATGTGTTCACTAAATTAAGACGAAGAGATTCTTAGTACATGTATGCCTATAGAAGACCAATGAGAATTGAATAGAGAACTTTGTTCGAAGTTGAAATTATTTTATATTGCAACTGAATTATTCTCAGGAACAAAATATCCAACTTAGCACTGTTACTTTAGCACACATAGCAGCCGTAAGATATTTGCAATTTCTAGCAACAATGTTAAGAGCTCGAAAGTTTCTGTAGTTACGGGTTGAAATTTTGCCACTAGACTTCATAACAAATGTTATTCTTAATTTCCAAAGAGGAGAGAAAAAAACAAAGGGTATTGATGGATCCAAAGGTTCCTGGTCTGTTCACTGTACTGTCGTTTAACATATAAATTTACAACTTCCGACAGCATTAAGTAGACTCTGGGGGAAACATTCAAAGAATTCCCTCCAAAAAAAAAACAATTGGTACAATTACTATTCATGGTTCCCGCATCAATTAGCGAGTCCCTCGTCCCTCTCCTCACTGCTGTGTGGAATCTTCAATAACGAAACGAATCTTTTAAGCTAAAGGCCATGGAATTAGAGGTTTACATTTCATGGATTTTCATTTATTACAAAATAGTGGACATTTTTCAGTTGAAAAGAGAATTTCAGCTTCCTTCAAAGACTCCCGATAATGAGGTACCCACACTGATGAGGTGGAAGACGTGATCGACGCCTTATGGACCCAAAAATCGCTCACCTAAAACGCAGGTGCTTTTAGTAAACACTAAAGGGGGTCAGTAATCTACAATCATACAAAATTATGGCCAGGTTACGAAAAGAGACAACTATGGGTGGAAAAATTCAGTAGACATATACTACACAACCACACAATTACGTTCAACTCTGACACTGCCTCCTCGTGATTTTCATCTTATACGAACAAAGAGAGTATAAAAAAACAAAACAAAACGTAAGATCTGAGTGGATTCGAACCACCAACCTCCCAATATCCCATCGGTCAACTGGGCGCTCAACCATTTTGAGCTTACAGACCTTAAAAAGAGCCAAGGCCACTACTCGTGATGCACATACAATTTGAATGGCTAAAAACTAAAGTAGAACGACACTAACCGAAGGTCATGTTACATTCCAACATTTGATCATGTGAGGCTCTAATCTTTGATTAACCGAGATTTCAACATTTAAGTACATTTTAAGCACCCCACTCAAATTTTAGAATCTTTCCGTCTTACATAGTATATAACTACAATAGTTTGAAAAAGGCACACACAATAAATCGCCAACATGATGCGTTAAAGAAACATACTTGCAGTCATTTAAGTTTCAAAAGCACACATCAGCAAAAGACGAAAATTTCAGGTGCTACCCTCATTGATAATGAATGAAATTTCTAATGGCAACATGAAAACTATGATATTTGCAGTTGATAGTTACTAGCATTCTAAAACGCTTCTGTGCTTTTACAATATGCAATAAGTAAGCTATCGATGTAAAAATAATGCTTTTATAAGATATGTATATAAAAGGAAACACATGAACTAATAATACTAAAACATTACATGCATGCAAGAACGATAAACGGCAGCTCAACAAACATATATTCAGTATAAATATTGAATTAGCTGCGGTATACAGGAAGATGACGGTGCTCACAAAGCAAGCATCTTCGCGAACGTCCGTTACCAACAAGATCTGGTTGTACAAAATTAGTTTACAAGTAACAGTACAGCTAAGCGACTGGGGTATGAAAACAATTTGTTTGAACTTAAAATAAATGTCAAAATCACATCATAATGGTTAGATCACCTCAAGTACATCATAGATATGGGCTGCTGATCAAGACGCTTCCATGCTCTCCGCGCTGCGTCAGTTACCGATAGCTATTTTTTGCAAAGAGTTGAAAGCCATGCATTCGAGTAGTACGCGAGCCAGGTAACCTTCTTGTGGACTAAATCAACTAGCAGTACAAATAACTTGAACATATAAAGAAAGAGTTTTACATTCTTCTACACAAGGCATTGGGGTTAGGGAAAAAAGTTCGAAACACATCAAGAATCATAAACTTAAAATTTAGCATCAATAATATAACAATCGACGTAGTTTTAACGTAACACCCATCGTCAAAGTACAAAATTGGCGTCTTGTCTGTTAAAAACATATTAGCAAACGTTCCGGTGCTCAATAACAGGAATTTTCTGTGGTCTTTGATATGCACAAGTATTGACTGGCAGAAAATGGAAATTCTGAAAGCAATAATGTACCAACAAGACGAGTGATCGATAATTTCACCTCTTATGGAATACCTCAATATTATCCTTTGAGATCATATTGATGTGCGCAACTGTCATAACTCATTGACATAAATGTGACTTAATTGAATTTCTTGGACAGTTCTCGTTGATACTTTGTGTTACCATAAAATTGCGAAGCTGATTGTGATATGATATGGGCAATCAAAAATTTGTTAACTGAGGAAATCTAACTGAAATCAGAAAGGATACCTTTCAAACCACGTAGGTTGTGTCGAAGCTTGACAAGAGAAGATGCGTAACTTTCCGCTGGAACCCTTCTGAGCAGAGCAATGATCATGTAGAAATGGACTTTTGGTTGAGCGAAGTAATAATAAAGCGGGGAGGCACAGACACAGTGGAGAGGAGAACCCGGGCAATCCCCGTGCGATCTCCTCTCGGAACACAAAAATCATCAATTTTTATTAAAATCAGGGTGACCTGCCATGCAAGCGCACCTGTCATGGCAAAGGTCGGATGACAAAGATATTACAAGAAGACTCCGCCTCTTCTTCCATTTAGGCCTTCTGTCCTCCCACCATATCTTTTACATCCATTTTAACTAACATGAAGATCAAGTCACAAGCTTCCAGATTTACAGCATATACAAAGTCGTCGGATCTACTTCTCAAGCGTCCATCGTAGACAAGATCTATCTTCTACACATCACAAAGCTGTACAAGTAGCTAATCAAATACTTCCATCCCCGACGAAGATCTACAAGAGACCTTTCAATAAAGAGCTTTACAAGATCTACAAAGATACCAAGAAATCAACTCCTACACCAAAGAGCTTACATCAAAAGACTTAAAAGGTACAATCAGCAACAAACGATAAATAACAAAATTTGACACGAACGAACCTCTGATCAAATCTTATTCATCGGCAGATTTCACACGAATTCTGAAAGCCCAAAAAAACACCACCTATAATATAGATCGTAGACCGATCTACAAATATAAGACAACCACGCGCCCCCGGCGACAGCCATGACGAGCAGATCTGAAGAGGAAAGAACGGACCATAGGAAGAAACGCCCTAGTGTATGCAATGATACGGTTAAGAGACGTAGCTGAAGTATGATTATATAGGAGGATATTGAAAAATGGACGGACAAGATTAAAACAATGAAAATATGATGGACAGTCAAGATGCGTTTGACGTCAACGAGACGGTGCCTTATCAAATTACGTGGGAGATAAGTTGCCGTATATTATGAGCTGGCCTGAAATCTATGCGTTGCGTTGTTCCCACGCACCTTTCGATTTATTTTAAGATTCTGTCATACACGGCACGTGCTGACCTCTATTGGGAACAGATTTTCTGTTCCCACAATCTCACTCTCCTTTGTCCCGAATGATCTCAACCGTTCAGTCCTATTTATTGAACGAATAGATTTTTACGTAACAAAACAAGAACAGTAACAGGTGATCTGTTTGCCTATAAATGCCTTTCTTTAACTCCCGCCCTCACGTGAAGGTTCTGATCCGTGCTTTTTTGTCGGCACAAGATTCGACTAATCGATTGATTTTCAGTTTTGTGCTTCTTTTTGGTAAACGGACGTATTATAAAAGATAAAATTTTCATTTTAATACAGAAAATTAAGAATTGGATTAAAATATTAGAAAATTAAGAAAATTTATATATATATATATTATATATATAAATTGAAATAAATTTGTGGACAATCAATACCTTATAAATACTTAATTAATAATAAAACTTATAATTCAACTTAAAATTTTATTTTTCTCAATTCAAAACTTGATTAACTTTTCTTAAGATATGCTTTTTCTCTTTTTTATCGTCTTTGTGTAGTCTATATGTGATTTAGGCTTGTCATTTTGGTTTGCTCACCAAATTAATTTTTTTCTTGGTTAAAATTTAAGAAATAATATTTTAGATTTCCAACCAAAATTTAACACCGGATCTAAGTTAAAGTAGCTCAATCAATTCATCAATCACTCGTATCATAAAATGATGTTGTGGTTCAAACTTTTTAATCTTTTTTTAAAATAAAGTGAATTTATTTTATTGAATTGATCTGCAATACCTAAGAAGTGTCAATAAGCTAGGAACGAAAAAACTTAACAAAACATAATTAATCATTTACTAAACTCCTTATAACCATTGAAATAAAGGCGCTAAATTTATACCATATTTAGGCTCCTCACTATTTTACAATTGATTTCATCCAATATATCCTTTGTGAGTAAATTCTCTTTGATCCAATTGATTATGTTCACGTTTATAGAATGAGAGGTTAGTTGCTTATCCTTAAATATTGCTTGATTTTGTTCTTTCTAGATTTAATAAATAATGTAAGTGAATATAGTTGAAGCAATTAACAATTCCTAATCATTAAGGTCTTTTATGTTGCATATTGTAAGTGAACATACTTGAAATAGCTAAGAATTCCTACTTATTAAGGCCTTTTATGTTGCATATTCATAACGTAATATTGCTTTATTTTGATTAGTGTTGCATTGGAGATGAAGAATATCTAGCATTTATTTCCATATCATACTGGTGCAGTAACGATTGAAAAATTAATGAACAATAGATTTAGTTTCCTCTTGGTAGAGCATACAAGTAGGACATAGACTAGTTATTTTGCTTAGCCTATCTTTGGTGTTTAAAAACATCTAGAGATAAAAGGTGTTAGTAAATCTCTTTAAAGTAATGTCTTGCTCATAAAGGTGGCAATGAGTCAAGCCAAGTTCAGATCCACCTAGGCCGAAGCCTAACTTAAGATTTTATGATTAGAGTTTGGTCCAGCCCAAAGCTCGATCCTATTTAGATAATCTAAAATTTGATTAAGTTTGATTAAATATATTTTTTAATTTTAAAAAATAAAAATGACATCATTTTTGTCCAAGCTCGAGCCAGGCTTGAAGTTTAAAATTAAAGCAAAAAAGCCTTGAACCTGACCAACGTCCAATCAACTCGAGTCATGTCTATTGAGTTCAGATTGGGTCAAACTAACCTCGCCATCTCTACTTGTCCTATAATAACAATCTTCTTCCTCTTGATTTGGTTGATAAGAAGCCAAGCTATTAAGAATGTCAATAATCCAGGACTAATTGTATTTTCTTCAATAATTTGACTTACTTTAGTGTTATCAAGAATAATATTCCTCAAGCTATATAGATTTTCCACCAACCATAAATGACCAAAATCATGCCAATGTTCCTACCAAAACAAAAAAAGTTTCCCATTTTTAATTAAAGTAGTCTCTTAATTTACCTATGAGATCTAGATTTTGTTTTAATATTAAAAAATTGATTGTTTCTCTTTGATTTCACATATCCATTGGCCTTTAAGGAAAGTTGAATTGACCCATTTTACTCAAAGAGACTCCTTATCAAATAGCAGTCTTATAACTTCTTTGCTAATCGAATTTTATTGACTACTTTTATAGATTTTATGCGTAGAACCCTTTCTAACTCTATAGATTTTTTGCTAGACTGTTTTCTAGCTTAGGAATATAAACATAAGCCCATTTCGGTTTGGTTTTAAAACATTTCCATTCTATATATAGTCTCTCATCAATCTCCCAATGCTGTTGACAATGTTGCTTGGCAAGCATAAATGAGTAGACCAATAAATGTTCATGTTGTTGAGGATTGGAATAATGAGTTGGACTTCCCCTGTATAGGATAAGCTTTTGTTTTGCAAAGTAGATAATATTTTGCAAATGAGGGCTAAGAATGGCTAGTAATCAGTAAAGTCGAATCTCTTATTATTAACTGGGATCCTAGATACATAAATAGAAGATGGTTTTGCTTAAAATCAGTCATAAGAGCCACTTGCTTACTGGTTAAGAGGGAATCAATAAAGGTGAAAAAGTGCTCATGCTATGGTTGATGTTTAGTCCCAACATATGTTTAAAGACAGTCAAAGAATCCATTAATACCTTAATTGAGGATGGAGTAGAGGCAGCCAATAGCAACAAATAATCTGTAAATGACAAAGAAGAGATTCTTAACTTGTCAAACTTACAATAATATATGAACTAATATATGTTGGCAAAGTTTGTGGCAATTTGCCTAGTCAAGGCTTCAGTATAATTAGTAAAGATATAGGGGATAGAGGGTCCTTTTGTCTCAAAAAGAATTGGTAGGCTTTCCATTAATGAGATATAGGTAGGGTTTTAAATGAATTGACTCACCTAATTTATGAACTTGTCAGAAAGTCTTAGGCTTTAAGAATGTTAAGTATGAAGGACTAATTAGTAGCATCAAATGCCTTATAGATGTCTATTTTCAACACACAATTTCTTATCCCTCTCCTCTTATAGTAAGTATTTGAAAAGATCTTGAGCTATAAAGATATTATCACTTATATTTTAACTTAGGATGAATGTCCATTGCTAAGAATAATGGTATCTTTTAGGATTTGCTTCAGTTTAGTAACAATTATCTTGAAGCTAATCTTGTAGGCTGTATTAAAATATGAAATAGGTCCGTATCAATTCAAGAAAGAAGCATGAAGTATTTGGAATCAAACAAATATACGTTTTGTTCATTTCTTTTCACATTCTTCTATTTTAGAAGAATCCCACAAATACTATTATGAAACCCTAATTAATACCCTAATTCTTTTAGTAAAACAAGGTATTAAATACATCAGGCCTAAATGTCTTATCTAGATTAAAGCTTAAACTAGTAAGAATTTATCTAAGGAATAAGTCTGGTAAAGAGCAATCTTGTTTGGATTAAAATAAATAGGCAACAATTCTTCTATTCAAGTGAACTTCATAGTTGCTAATAAGTGGCCAAACCTTATTTAGAAATTATACCCTCCTTACAAGTTGCATTTTTTTATTTTAGTCTTTGTAAAACCAATAAAAATTGGCTTATTATAAATGAGATAATCTTGAAGAACTTGCTACTTTTAGGTTTATTCAACCCCCATTAAATTCCAGGATATGATGGACATTAGTTGGAAGTGGAAGGGTTGCCTTTTTTTTTCTTCTTATGCTTCTTCCTAGCCCTCTTTATAGTATTGGTAGTTGTTCCCCCAGATGTTGCACTATTCTCTTGAAGTGTTGAAAGATCAACATAATCAAAATTGGATCTTGCTTCAACTTAGTTCTAAATTTATGTAATCTTTGGATTATTAGGAGAAATTGGAGTTGGAGTTTCAGACACATTTCTATCCCCAATTGTGGTTGAACATTTTATTTGAACATTCAAGACTGAATCTGGACTATAGGCCTTTTTAGACACATTAATAGTTAAGTTTGAAGCCCCTAGAATAATGCTTTTTTTTTGTTTATGGAGCTTGAGGCATTTTTTTAATCAAATATTCTTGTCCAATGTTGATGACTTCCTCCTCGTTAACTCAGCATAAGAAACATTTCTAACTCGCTTTCCTATAGACTTCCACTCTCTCTTTTTAATGGGAGTGATAGGCTTCCATTTATAACTCAATTTATTTCAGCGTTTATCATATTTCCATCTTCATCTAATTTCACCAGGTTTAACTCCTTAGAAGCTCTTTTCCCACTTTAACTTATATACAAATACGAGCATATTCTATTCTCTTCACACCTTTCATATATTCACTGAGACATATCGACCTACCAAGTGAGCTAGCTAGGTATCTTAATCATAAGGTGGTCTAATATTCAAGAGGTATATTATAGAAATTGATCCATATTAGAATGTGGTTGTGTTTAAGGTTTAGGAAATCCATATTAGGCCACCATTTTTTTTAAGGAAAATGGGTTTTCCATTTATATGCCAAGGGTTTAATTCTAACATCTTCATTATGTTTGATTTAGTGTTAAACTTGAACAAGAACATGCCATATTCATTAATGAGAACTTCATCTAGCCCTAGTTTTTTTTTTCCGAGAATAGAATGCCCAACTTTGCGATTAAGGAAAAGCATGACATTTGTTTGCAAAGAATCCAATTAGTATGTTTCCCATTTTTCCACTCTAGTTTGTAGAGCCTCAATTGGTGGAGAAACTAGGTTATTAGTTATAGATGATATGAACCTCAACTTGTTAAAAGGCGTATTATCATAAACTACTTAGTAACAAGTTAACTTTTAAGAACAAAAGCTATAGGACAGATACCAATATCCTTTCCCAGCAAAACATTTACCAATACCCATTCCCAATAAAACATTTATAACTAAGAAGTCAAATGCAAGACTATAAGGAAGAACAAGAGGGAGAGAATAAGAAGAAGATGGCTTAGAAGACTTGATAGACAATGGATGAACGGAAACATTTAGGGTGAGATGTTTAACTTTGTATCTTCTTTCTTTTTATTTATCTTTTTTTTTATGTGTTTAGTTCTCTTTTTGTCCTATCTAACATTATAACGAATGATGATTTTATGGTTTGTTTTCAATTATGTTATTTTTATTTCTTTTATTTCTATTTATTCTTTCTTTTTCTTTTATTGTGCAAGGATAAGTTATACATTGGATGGATCTAACATTAAGAAATCATCATAATCAGGAAAGTACCAAACAACCCTCTCACTTTCATATATACTTGTATTTTGTACATTGAGGACAATGTCCAATTTTAAGTATGTGGATGGTTTAATGAATCTTAAACTGATTTCTTCAAGTTTATTATAATCTTAATTATAATTCTTATATACTAATATCTTGAATTGGTTGAATATATCTATAAACACTAAACTTTCTTGTTGATTATTGATTTGAATTGGTGTGCAAAAGGATGATGGTTAGAATGAAATTCGTTTTCTAAGTCATATTTTTCGTAATCATTGAAATTTGCAAGTTGAATGAAATTTGCATACTATTTACACACATATATACCCAGTCTTTTTCATGAGCTTTTGAGCCTAAAAGCAATTTTCAAAAATTTTACAGCTTTTGTTATTCTTTCATGTGTGTGTTATCATGTATAGTAGGATAATTCTAGTACTTGCTTTTTTTATGCATGTTGAGACCATACTAGTTAAATTAGAAGTATTAACATGATAAAGGCATTTAGATTTACCAACTTGTTTAAGCCTTTTTCTTTGAAAATCAACATACCTAAAAATTTACCTTTACGAATAACCAAGTTGAGCTTCAACCTTTTTCATTTATTAAACCCACATGTTAACCTTTATCATATTTTTCTTTAAAAACCTGTTTATTATTTTAAACCTTGAAGGTTATTTACATTATTTACTTGTTAAGACTTGAAATTTGAGAAAGGTCCAACATCTGCTGAATTGTGGTACTAAATACTCAAATTGGTTTATTGAAAAAAAGCCAAGCATATAAAAGAAAGAAGCAAAGTAGTAAGGGTGTAAAGAGATATGCTTTTGATTTCAATGCAATTGTTGATATGATTATTATTAATATTACTTAGAAAATTAATTTTAGGACAACTTGAATCTGATTGTATGTTAATTTGATTTAATAGGATATGAAAATGTATAGTATAAATGAACATATTGAAATTGACGATGGATTGATGTCGTAAAATTTATAATTTTGATTATAGTTTGCTTGAGGACAAACAAAAGCTTAAGTGTGGGGATATTTGATAGATGGATAATTGAGCATTTTTTTACCCTATATTTGATGTGTTTTCGCTTGGTATTTATTTCTTTTGGTATATATTTGGTACTTAATTCGTTTCAAGTTTGTATATAAATTATAATTGCATTCATGGACTTAACGGAGCAAAATTCGAACAAAAACACGACGTAAAATGAAGATCCTATGCACATAAGGGATACCTGGCCATGCATCTACCCGTGCACTTACCCAAGGCTGTGCACTTTCATGATATCCAGAATTTTTGGTCATGCATGGCTATGCAAGAGACCTTGCGTCTGCCAAAACCATAAAATTCCATATAAAAGAAGAAGTTTGGAGGCAATTGAGAGAGAGAGATGCCAAAAAGCATTTTGAAATTTCTAAAGATGATTCTAAGTGTAATTATGAGCCAAAGGAGCGGGAAACACAAAGATTTTATCGATGGATCCATCAGAATACAAGATTAGACCACTATATTGCCAAAATATTCGATAGAAGACAATTAGGGAGATTTAGAATTATGATTTCGTTGTTTTTGATTCAGTTTTTTGTTTATTTATATTTGATTTCATGTTCGCTGATGTATGACCAAATTTTTCGTTAGTATTTAGGCTAGATGAACCGTATTTAATACTTGAACATGTGTTGATTATTTTGTGAATGCAATTGATTGTTTGATTTATTGAGATCCAATTACTTGTTTTATTTATGCTCTAGTAATCCAAAATATTATATCATAATTTGAATTCAGACGTAGCGATTGAGAAATCCTAGGTTTGAATAGATCCACGATACTTGGAAAGAGTTAATTGCAACCTTAAAGATAGGATGGCATAAATCTTTCCAATTATGGTCAAACATAATAGAGGGATTCATAAACCGATAACGCAATCTTGTAAATTTTAACCTAAGTAATTCAGTTAGAAACTTTAGGATTAGTTGTTAATAGACTCAAGGTTAGTTAATAGCATACCATAGAAGTCTTCAAAGTCTAATAAATAAATACTAATCACTTGATATTGGTAATTAACTTAACACTTCCTAATTCTCTACTTAATTGTGTTGTTCATTGATTTTATTTGCTTAAATTTAGCTTTTTAATTAAAAATCATAATCAGTTCTTAAGCTAGATAGTAGAACAACGGTAATTACTAGTACTCGTTGTCCTTGTGGGATCAATCTGCACTTGCTGGTACTAGCTACAGTTACATCGTGTACTTACAGTATAAAAATATTGACTAACTCATGAAATAAAGTCAAATTAGGATCAAAATACCCCTCTAATCCCCTTTAATTTTAGTTTTAGCATAGAAAGTTAAAGGTCTTAATAACTTTAATAAGTAGCCTGTATATTATAACTACCTAAAGGCAATAAAGTTAATACTAATTAGCATTTTCGAAACTAAACTCAAAAAGGATAGATGTAAGGAACTTTGGTTCATCTAATGAAATTAGGAAATTATCACTAATTATAGTGTACAAAGCAATGGAAGAATAGTAGTGCCATATGATTTAGAGAAGATTAAGAAAACTGATCATCAATTCAGTGACTAAATTATACATTTGCATGTTGTTCTGAAACACAATAAGCAAAGAACTGGCTTCAACTTTATAAATGCTACCAACCTACCATTCTAGGGAACTTCACTGTAGCGAAACTAAAAAAACTAATACTCAAATATGGACATCCCTTAGATAATTCTTCGTGATTTTAACAATACTCGTCATACATTTGAATCAAATAGAGGGGCAAGTTCAAAAGCTCCATGCAATGAGTTCAAGTCTTGTTTGAGCAGCATAGAAATCACAGACCTCAATTATAAAAGGAACCACTTTATCCAAAATAAATGGCAAGAGAAGTAGAATTTGAGAAGAAAGCTAGATAGAGGTTTGATGCATAAAAAATGGATGATGAAATTCTAGGGAAGCAAGGCCATATTTAACAATCCTTTTACTTTAAACCATACCCCAATTGAAGTCCATAATATGAAAAAAGTCCTTATTCAAATTACTTCATGTAGATTCTTCAACTACAATTCAAAGTTTGAAGGATTCCAAAAGGCAATTAAAATAGGAATAAGAACTAAAATAAAGGGCTATGTGTAATACAAATACATCAAGAAATTTTATCTTGTGAAAAAGAATCATAAGTGCCTATATTAGAGATTTTTAAACATTAAAAACACCGACATTAAGGAGAAAAGAAGTCAACTCACCTTTGCACAAATTGAACTATATAAGGATCCTCCTACTAAAAGGAGGAATAAAAAGGGTGCACTTAATCTTATGTCAAAGCACTTGAGGCACATAAATCCCTATTACGGTGGAAATCTAAAACATTGTGACTTCGAAGGTGACAAGAATTCTTGTTTCTTCTTCAAAGTTATTCTAACAAAGAGAAATATTAACAAAATCACAAACCTTATTAAGGACAATAGAGGGAGAATATGGAGATAAAAGGAGATTAGGGAAGAGGTGTTCATATACTTCCAAAATACCCTGGGTTCTCACTCTAAGAGGTATTCTTCTGTGTAGGTGCTCAACACTTTCATATTTATTGCAAAATCTGAAAAGCAAGCTAAGGATCTAATAAGACCTATCTGTCCATATGATCTAAAGAATGCTTTAAAGAAGCTTAATTCTAATAAAGCCTCGAGACCACATGAGTTTAATTCTTATGTTTTAAGGAGTCATGGTTATAGATCAAGGAGCAGATCGGTAATTCCTTTTAGGATGTTTTTAGCTTTAGAATAGTATTAAAGGAGATAAACCGAAATTATATTTTTTTACTATACAAACTGTTTAACCCAAATATTTCAGCCCAATCACTTATCGCAATACTCTATACAAAATCAACTCCAAAATATTGGCTTCAAGCTTAAAAGAAGTTATGGAATCTTCATAAAAAAAATCACAAAGGACCTACATTAAAGGAAGGAAAACTGAGGACAGTATCCTATTGGCACAAGAAAATTTCAAGGGGTACCAAAGGAATGGATCAATGAAAAGTTGTGTAATGAAGATAGACTTTCAAAAGGCTTTTGACTCAATCAATTAAGACTTTATATTGCACCCACCCCTCGAGGCTTTTGGATTCCCATAAAACTACATTAAATGGATTATGTAATGCATACCTACTACATCATTTATCATCTTGATGAATGGAGAACAAACTCAAGTGATTAAAGGTGAAAATAGTTCAAGCAAGGTGATAACTTATCCTCCTATCTATTCTCAATTTGTATGGAAATTTTGAGAAGACTGACTGAGTACAATATTAGAAGGAATCCCTCCTTCAATTTTCATAACAAATGCAATAGATTGAAAATATTGAATCTTTCATTTGCAAATGATTTATTGATGTTTTCTAGAGTTGATACTTGTTGGATTTAGGTACTAATGAATCCTATTAATTCTTTTAGCAACTATTAGGCATTATAGTCAAAAAAGCTACATGATGGTCTTTGCTGAAGCTAATTCCCCTAGGTTTAAGGATCAAAAATCCCTCTTTCACTTGTTTGGGAGTCATTATTACTACTAATAGACTAACTTATAAGGATTGCTAAGCTTTGTATGAGATAATTGAGAGAAGAATAAGTCTAGTGCAACAAAAGCCTGTCAAAGTAACTATGGTTGAAAATACAAGATCTTTGTAAAAATTACAACAATGAGGAGAATTGGGAAAACATAGTGGTATAGGCATCCAAAAGGCAATAATTGCTAGTAGAAGCTAGCATTGAGCACGAGATTATGTGCTAGGAGATAAAGAAATAAATGAATCTTCGAGTATAATTGCCAAGATGTGCATATCTAATCATAATGTCCAGTAAAAGGGAAAGTATAATTGCCAACTTTAAACAAATCCAAGTTACAACAGGCATAGCAAGAAAGATGGTATATTGCGAGCATCTAAACTAGATAACAGTGGAAGTCCACAGTAAAGTAGGCATAACAAGTATGATTCAAGTATTTGTACTTACTCCCAATTTGATGTAAGGTTACTGTACCGACAAGTTATAGAGATTATTAATCAATAAAAATTTTTAACTTTAAAAAAAGTTTCCTCATTGATGTGTTTGAGATTGTATTAAAAATACGAGAGTATACAGGATATTGATATTTTTCATCATATTATAAACTTTAAGTGTTTGATTAATTGATTTTTTGATAGAAATCTTAAAATGAGCAACGATTAATATGGCAAATAGATATTAGTTTATTAATAAAAATTCTATAATTGAAATTAATAAATAATATATAAAAAATTTAAAATTTAAAATAACTAATATTTTATTTAATATCTAAATTATTATTTATAATTATATTAATATTAGAAATTAAATATTTTTAATTTTGTTAAAAAAATAGGAAATTTTTTCGTAAGTAATAAAAGTTGGACAGCCGCAGTGTATGTGAGTCAGAACAAAAATTCATACCAATATCCAAGAAAAGGTATGGGCTGTTTAAGGTCCGCTACCGCTAGGCTTTGTAAAGTTTTCAAGTCTATATATATCTTCTTATTCCTGTTTTCCAAGATAAAGCCCATACGATTAGCAAAGTTTATTAGCGAAGAGTTAATTTCAAAAAATATCTTATAACACTAAACAAAATTTTTGACTGTTAAAAATAATAATTAAAAATTGTGTAATAAATTGGTAAATGGAATTTTGCAAGGCAGTACTGAAGTAAAAGGGTGGATTTTAGAAAAGAGGAAAAGATGAAAACAAAATCATCAGCTCTGCAACTAACAGTCTGCGTTTGTCTGGAAGCGCCCCTTCTCCTTCTCCTTCACTTCACTTCCCTGACTCTTGTCATAAGCTTTTGGGACAAACACATAAATAAAATAATACACATGTTAGTGAAATTACTTCCATTGATGAACTTTTATACAAGGTAAGTGTAAGAGAGTTAACCCATTACCAGGGTGATTTTCATGGATTTCCTTGTCAATATCAACTTTAGGAACTGACTGGTTTCCTCCATAAATCCCACCAAATCCTTCTTCGTCAGACCTCGTGGCATACCCCTCTCCAAATGAATGAGACATCACATCCCTAATTAACATGCATCGAGAAACAGCTTTTAATGTCAAACATAAACAAATACAGCAGGAAATTAAAACATGACCAGGTGCAGATTAACCCTTGCTTCTCAGCTGGGTTCTGGGATTTTTGGGCTTTGTCCATTGTCTGCTGACCCTCTGGTTTGTTGGACATTGTTGTAACCTGCCTGAAGCTGACCCTTGATGCTCTTTGATGAAGCGATCTGATTGCCCGAATCATGTTTGATGCTCTGAACCTTAAATAAAAAGGTGACGATAGTGAAGTTCACCTGAAGAAAGGAGACAAATTTAATAGGCTAGTGGTCAGCAAAATTGAGCGATTCAAGAGAACCGGATTTCACGTCTAAGACACGTAGCTTTTCGAGAAGGCACGTGGCTAGACAAGAAGGGAACAAGCATTTTCTAGCTTGACACTCGGCGTTAATGTGGATCTAATTTGAGTCTAAAATGTTTTACTCAACCTAATTTCGACTAGACCTAAAATATTCTTTAATCTAATTTAAATAATACTGACTATAATTACAACGACAACCACCTTGCTGATAACTAACTTCATAATACAGTTAAAGAAAATAAGAGTATTAAGTAGAGTTCTTAAAAAATAATAATAAGAAAATAGTAAAAGTGCATTTTAGTTTGGTAAATGATAAAAATCTAGTATTAATTTTATTGATTTAAGATTCAATGTCTTTTTGTTAACTAACGTCTTGGAATTGTTTCCATATTGAAACTAAAAATAACTTTTTTTTTTTAGTTAATAAATTGGTGGAAATAGTATACTCCGTAGTATAAAGGGTAGACGTAAACCTTCCTTATAATTTAAGAAATCTTCAAAACAAAAATCTCTGATATTTAAAATTATTGAAAAAAATCATTTTCATTTTCATTTTTATTTTCCTAAAAAACTCATTCTTTTAGACTTCAGAAAAAAAGTAACGATAAAACACATGTTGTATGAACATTATACGCGAACTAATTAAATACTATTTATATAAAAAATAATTTATTATAATTATTTTCAAGTATTAAATTGAATTCGATCGAGTTAGGTTTAAAAGCTAGATTGGGCTATCATATTAGTAATATTTGATTAGTTCATGTTTAATGTTTATACTAAATGTGTTTTGTCTTTATTTTCTAACTAAAGTTTAAGAGAAAGAATTTTTCTGAAAAACCGAAAACTAGAAGTTTTTTCGATAATTTTAAAGATTGAGGAGTTTTTCAATGTTTCTTAAACTATAGGGAAGGTTTATATCTTTTAACAACAACAACACCACCTAGGAGAAATTCCGCTAATACGTGAGATTTAAGGAGGTTCAGTATTACCAGTCTTACCCCTAACTAGTAGAGAGGTGGTTTCTGAATGACTCACATGAAGAGGGAAAATACTACTACTACTACTACTACTACTACTACTACTAATAATAATAATAATAAACTACTAAAACAAACTAGGTAAAGGCTTAGGCTAAATCCTTAAGAGGTAAGTACTACCTATTTATAAGTATAGGCTAACAAAAAGAGGAAAGAGTTAAAAGACATAAGGGAACTAGAAGGATCTCTTAACAAGGGATTCTTTATCTCAATCATAATACGTCAAAATTTTCTATTATAGGTCATGTCCTTGGCAAGTTCCAACATTGTCATATCATTTTTTATCACCTCTTCCCGATTTGTCTTAGGCCTCTCTTTTTTTCTCTTACAGTCTCTAAGTATGATCTTTTTACATCTTCTCATTGGATCATTGGGTGTGTCTCCTCTTAATATGTCAAAACCACTTAAGCCTTATCTATCTTAATTTCTCAATAATATTAGTTACCTTTAATTCGTCTCTTATCATTACATTTTTGACCGTATCTCTTTTAGTAAGGTTGCATATCCAACGGAGCATCCTCATCTTCGTCACTATTAACTTATGACTATGCACTTGTTTGATGGATCAACACTCAGCCCCATAAAGTATGGCTGGTTTAATTGCTAAATGATAAAATTTATGATGCATTTTTCCATTTAAACTATCCTGATTTGATTCGGTGAATCATGTCTTTATCAATCTCTCCATTATTCTGGATGATAGATCAATCCCTCAGTTACTCTGGATGATATATCTCTTACCCAACTATAATTTTTTTATCAAAGACATTGCACTATTTCAAGAAAAATCAATTGAAAAACTATGAAGATATTTTTCTTCCAATCTTTTTATTTGCATCAAAGTCTTTTAATTCCTTTAATAATGACATAAACATTTGACTATAATTAAGATCCTTAAGAGCAATGTCCCAAATATGGGATAAATTTGTACAAGGTCATAAAATTCTCAACAAGCCATGAAAGAATGGTTAGTCCAACATTCTCAAGTTACCAAACAAAGTCTCGGCGAGCCTACAATATTTTTGTAACAAAAATCTAAAAGTTTAAATACTGTTAATCGCAAAAAACATGCAAAAGGATTACTTTGAAATAATGAAATAATTATTAATTTTTTGATTATCAACCTCCACTTCAAAGAATAGTAAAGATTAACTCAAAAAATAGAGAGATAAATTTGTTGTAAAAACTATTTGGAAAAACAAAAACTATTTATTATATCCCAAGATCAATTAAAAAAAGAATAAAATAAATGGCATAACGGCAGCAATAAATAAGTCACCATATACAAATATAACAAAGAAAAAACTACAAATAGAGGCAATAAAATGTCTGTATAAAGAAACATTTGCAACGAAGGAGAAACTGAACAAAATTCTAACGTATGTAAAACAGAGAATGCAGAAACTTTCTGTATATCTTCTATTGCTATCGAGAAGAGTCTTGGACTTATATACACTACTGAAAAAAAAACTGCTCTCTAAC
>JAOTBA010000203.1:21294293-21311468 GCA_025629845.1 Erythroxylum squamatum
AATTAAAATATCTATAATTATAGTATGACACAGATACGATATATAGTAGTTATATACTAAAAATATTAATTTGATGTGACTTTTTTATGTTCAAAAACTTAATATTATTGTATTTTTAAATGTAAACTAATATTATAAAACTAAATAAAGATTAAAAAGTTTAATCAACCGCTTTGTTATATTCTTCTAAACTTCACGACATAATTATACGATAAAAAAAAGTCAACTTTGAAAATACACAGATAAAAAGTAGAGAGTAAAGTGGAGAGTAATACTGTCATTAGACAAACAGCTAACTCGAAAAACTCTTTTTATGGAACTTTTAGAAATCAGCTTATTGGGGTTAAATAAGTTAACCAATATACTATTCACCAAATACATTATTAACTTTTTAAGATAGTCAAAAAGCTAATTTTTAATCAATAAACTAAAAACAGCTGATAAGTTGTTTGTTAAGCACCTCTAAAATTTCTAGCCGTTTGAACCTATTTGCATACGACTTAATTTTCTTATAATTTAAATTATTTAAAAATAACATTTAAAAATAGACTGAGTTATCCTTTCTGTCACGTATAAGCTCCACTAGTTTTTAAATAAAAAGCAAAAGAGATAATTTAAAAAATGACTAAATTATAATTTAAAGAAAATGAGTAAAATCATGCAAAATGGTTGCTTTTTTTAATCCTTTTAAAACTCTAGGTTCTGGGGCTGTAAATTCCAATAAGCCTTTTGCGTGACGTCAGGTTACATGTTCTGAGGTACGTCGAGACTTCAAGGTGGGCACATTCCTAAGTTGCAGGGCACAGAGCCATGTTGGTACACTTTAATAGTTAGGTGGGGACAGGCTCTGGTAGCGCATAGGTTATAGAGTATTGCAATGCAGTAGCACGAAGTTTCCATAAAGTGTTTAATTTAATTATAATGTGGTGGTTGGACTTTAATCCAAACCTCTTAGATGATCCTACAAACTATAGGGTAAGCATTGTACCGTGTTAATTTCAATTGCAAGGAGGGACATTCCTTAGTCCAAAAAATACATAATACATAATAAAATGAATACCCTTATCTTCATGTTGTACAAATTTCACATTGCATGGTTCAAAGGCATCGAAAGAACAGCTTGTTTTGATGATGACATACGTTACATTATAGAGTTGTCGCCGCTCACGAGTGCGAAATTTCGTAGATGCCATGTTCTTTCATCTATGATGGCTACGAGGCAAGACGGCTGTTCTTAAGTGTATGTTAGGCATTATTATCACAAAAATGTTTAGTAGGGAAATTATATAAATCATTAAGGCATAAAAATATTTATGTCACTCTTTTATTTATCAAAAATAAAGAAAACATAAATATAACAAATATAATGAGAACAATTGAAGAATATTCTCGTTTAACTACTATCACTCGGCTCCTAAATAGAGAGACGGATCCTGCAGGAGTTGCATCTTTGCTGCTATAAGAGTAAAACACGTTCATAACTCTAGGCGCAGGTAATTTAAGTAAGATCGTAGGTTCGACTCACTCTCATATATGTAGCCGTTTAAAACTTAGAGTTATAACTTTTCCTTCCGCAAAAGACGCCCCTAACTTGAGTACGGATTAAAAAAAAAGAAAGGAGTAAGAAACGTTCATAAATGATGGGCATCGCGGGGTGAATTGCAAATATAGGACTAGTATGAACCACTCAACAACAGTCACATAAATCGGAATCAACCTTTTTTTTTGTGGGTACATCAGAGGGGGGCTGTGTTCCATTATGTTATATGGTTCAACTGGGTCCACTGCACATCGAAATTTCCTATTCTTTTTATAAAAAAAACTTTAAGATGATCATGAATGGTCACCTTTACTTTGACCTCGAGCAACAATATCATCAAACATAATGCCTAATTCTGGTCCATTAATTAAAATTGCTGTTCTTTTTCCACCTTTGTATCTTACCAAGTTATGTCAGTTGATAACATACCGTGAAAAATCCCTCTCTCACTCTCAAGTCTCAATGCAAGGACGACAATGACACGCATTAAAGCCATCGCCAAGAGATAAAAAGGTCCTCAGTCTGAGATTATGCAATTGGCAGGGAAGGCAGCAAGGTCCCATCCCCTATGTACAAATACAAGTCGTTTTCAGTCCAGTTGATTCAAGGAAAACGATGACTGGGAGTAAAGAAAAGCAAAGCAAACAGAAGCCATATTAAGATAAAATGAAGTTTAAGCACAGTGGAAGGGAACCATGTCGCCGCTACATCATTTACTAGAATTCGGCAGAACCGGGTTGGAGCAACTGTTCTTGACCTGTGTCACTTAAATCTTTACAGACACCACATAAAAGTGTGATGAAATTTCAGCAAAACCCATCATAGAGTTTAGGAAGTCTCTTCTTGAAAACATCGCCTCCAACTGTTTGATCATACGCAAACGCAGAAGCTCAGAGCAGAGCTCTAAATCGAGTTTTCTTGTTTTTGTTCATCAAAATCAGTCGCGGAAAGTGAGAGAATTATTTGGAATTCGCTGAATCATATGCTTTAATCAAGTTAGTACACGTCCTGAGACCACGAGTTCACACCCTGCAGTCGATTACAGTACAGAAGCAGCAAATAAACTGAAAAATTCTAAAGTTATGTACAGCTTACAAGCAATAAGGGAAAGAAAACCATTTGTTTTCTACTTCAATTTTCTTTCCCATGTTTTATACAATTTGTTTCAAAACTATAGGTAGCCTATAACAAAAACCCCAAAGAAACTACAAGGGAACCATGCAGCAATACACATCTAGAAACCAAACTGAGAAAAGAAGAAGTAACTAGGTAATCTGGACTAATAAAAAACGTAAAAAAATGTTGGTAAATCCACAGGTTCGGACGTAAACTAACTATAATTAAACAGAGGCTGATCCTTTTTTGTGATCAACCAGCACCAGAACAAATCATCAACGGCGTAGCTAAATGGTTTCACACCAGATAAAAAACCACCAGGTGGAAACTCTTAGACAAACCACATCCATCAACGCCATGAAGAAACAGTAAGTAGTGGCACACCAGTCCACGCCAAAGACAAAAACCCAGGTTTTGATTCCTTCAGAGAATACAACGGACTGTAGTTATAGTTCCATAGAAGTATCTTAGCTTGACTCATCGCATAATGGCTTAGTGCAACTGATTCAAAACCTGAACTTTCCATGAAAACACGCCACTGTTCTTTATCCTCCATACGTTCTCTTCTGCTCCCTGTTTCCTCCGATCCAATAACACCCGCAATCCTGCGACCAAGTAATAATCTCTCAACTTGCTGTCTCTCTGGTGAATCTCTGGTCAAGTTTGGCTCAAGAGATTCGAAAACAGCAGAGTAGTATCTCAGCGCATTTTTGAACCTTTTCAAGTATCCAACCCTGTTCAAGCTAACTTCATACTCGCCTAGAGTAACAATCTTTGGATTCAGCGACTTGGCCATTCCTAAAGCTGTCTCTACCGCAACTGGACTCTCATCCAACAGATTATACAATTGAAGCATTAAATTAACGGCCAACACCTCGTCCGGATCGATCCGAAAGCACGATTCATTCAACTCTTGTATCGGTGACAATATGGGCTCAAACTCAAAGTTCAAATCTAGGAGTCTCGCGAAGTCTCGAAGTCTATTACCAGTAGCGAAAAGAGAAGCCGTTGGTGACTTACCGAGCGCTGGAGCCGGTATGCCGGAGATTCGGATTCTACTGGGTTTTCCAACGGCTCGAGTAGCGAGAGCTTGTAAAAGTGCAGCCCACTGAACCCCTTGAACAATCCCGAAATCCACTATGTGAATATTGCTTGCTCTCTCTGTAGCTTCTAGTATTGCTTGGTTCGCTGTTAAATGTGCGAACTTTGAATATGGGCACGCATCGTTCAGCGCTTTGTAAGAGAGAGTAAAGTCTTCGCTTGTAATCTCATACGTGGGCAAGCGTTTCGAGACTCTGTTTTGTAGTGCTTCAGTGAAGTAAAACGCAACTCTCTCTGTTGGATCTCCGTTTTCAGACACCGATTCTCTGAGTTTCACTAGTGACTTCGCTGCTCGTTCCGGCTCTGACTCGGCAAGTCGAGCACAGTCAATTAGGGTTCTAAAAAGCGGCGGCACCGACTCGATTTCCGGCGAGCTCGACGAGAAACCGGCGTCGTCGTTCTCAAGAGTGGTCGCCGGTGGAGGGTTTGTAGATTTTGTTTCTCTAACCACCGCCTGAGGAGGAGCAGGCGGCGGCGGCGGCGGCGTAGCCCAGGGTGGCACCTGAAGTTTCTGAGTTTCAGTGAAGATGACTTTGTTTAGATCTGACGGTGGAGAGCAACCGACGCTCAGTCGACTCGGACAAGTGGAAAATGGATCAGGACCGTAGAGACAAAAATCAGCTTGATTTTGCCATGCGTCGCAACCAGATGGCAGATTGGAACTATCCGTTGAGTCTCCACCGCCCATCAAGCTATCCATCCACTCATCAGAATCAAACTCGCCGCCACCCCCACCTCCAAAATCCGAGAACCTAAACCCGCCAGAGTGAGGGTCCATATGCGGGAACTGAAACCCTGGCTCCCCGGCATCTCCTCCTCCTGCAATCTGGAACGGGTCGGAGAAGGCAGCTCCGGCGAGTCCGTAACTCAGGTTGGGGTTCCCAGGCATTGTAGTGGGCCAAGGATTCAAAGGCAATGAAGTGAGGCCCAAGACCTGTTGTTGCTGTTGGTTGTGGTGATGCTGCTGTTGCTGCTCTTGCTGTTGCTTTTGCTTGATGACTTGTTGGGCTATTGCCATTAGATTCCCACTGTCTGTGCACATATATGCCATTATCCGGCCAGAACACGCCGGAAAAATTAACTGCAACTCACGTTAACCCACTAAAACATTGTTAGTGATGGACTTATAGCCAGCTTTTACAGTAAAAGCACATATATGGGGTGAGTATACGTACACAGCTGGATACCCAGAAACACCGGGATCACGAGTCAGGGCTATTATGGTAGCTGGAGGGAGATGGGGACAGAAGCTAGAGACTGTATGTGAATAGAGAGAGCGAGTGTGAGTTTTGGGGTGTGTATAGACCTTTTATATACAACGAAAGCAAAAGTCGAGGAGGAGGAGGACAAAAGTTAGGCCCCACTGAATCCATTTTTGACACAATTAGGAAAAAAAAAACGAAGGGGTTTATACGGTGCGTAGAGTGACGTGGCGTCCATGCGACCGTGGGACCCATATTTCGCTAAATGACAACACAAGGTCATCGATGTCCACGTGTACCACTCAACTCCATTGTTTTAGCACTGCTGAGCCTGAGGGACTTTTAGAATGAGATTGATTGTGGGGCCCGTATTCCACTCTTATTATGACACGTCAACATTATACGGCTAGTCGGCGTCGCCGTCTTCATGACGTCAGGTCTCGTGATGATCACCTCGGTATGTGTAAGCCAAATCCTCACCGCCCATTTTGGGGATTGCCCGTCCTGATTAGTGATTACCCGAAATGGACTTCCCTGCTCTCTGACACAGAAAATGACGCTCCGTTATTCTACAAGCTTTACCAGTACTTAGATTAACTGACCAATTGGCGTAAATTCAAAATTAAAAGCTAGTTACGTTGAAACCTCGGTAAATGATTATTGTTGGAACTGAAAAATTATTATTTTATATGAAGTTATTAATTTATCGATAAATAAATATTTTATTAATTTATCGATAAATTAATATTTATTAATTTATAAAATAATTTTTATTTTGTACAATATATTTGTCAAATTAAATTTATTAATTTTTTTTGTAACTAAGAAAAGAAATAAAAAATAATTAATTAATAATGGTACATTGTATCTAAATTTATTAATCTTGTCAAAAATAAGTTTATTAATTTTAGATTAATGTGATTCAAAATAGAGTGTATGTAGGTACATTAGAATATGAAGTGTTGTAAATTGTTTCAAGTACACATTATTGTATAGAGTTTATAAATATATACATATAATTTTCATACTTATTTAATAAATTATTATTTTATATTTTCAGTAGGCCTCAAGAAATTTTTTTAAAACTATTATTTTATGCATTTAGCGAGGTTATTATTTTATCACATTGACCCAAGTTAAGATTAAAAAAATTATTATTTAATCAAAATTATCAATTTATCGAAGTTTTACTGTATTTTTATTTTTAGCTAGAATATCTAAATCTAAATGTAAAGGTCGTCAGCCCTTTTCCATTTCTAGCTTGGATGCTCCGGTCAAACGTATGGCACGTGATTCAGTGATTAAAATAATTGTAAACATACCATATAATATAATCAAGGATGTTTTCAATAGGCTGAACGCCATTTTATACATACATACTATATATATATATATATATGAGTAAATTGCTGCCACGTGTTTTTATTCTATTAGGTTACCCCATCGATTAACGCAATAGGACAGTCTCATTTAATAAAAATTGTTTAAAAAAACTACTTTTATTTTCGACTGCCTCTTTGTTTGTTTGTTTTTTTTTTTTTTTGAATAAAATCAACATTAGCGCAAAAACACAGACAAAGGCATGGAAGACAAAGAAAACTAACCCAAGCCAACAGGCTTACCTCGTACACCCGGAATCTAATAGCCTTTCTCCCTCAACAATAACAGAAGCCGAACAATCTGAATTTAAAATGGAGACTAAACAAGGAGGACGATTAATCCAGTGATGTGGGTTTGCATGTAATAAGGCTACCATGGCTAAAGCATGAGTCGCCTTATTGGCAATCCTACGCGTCCGTTGAAAGGACAAGTGAAGAAAATGTCGCTTGAATGATAAACAATCAAAGATCAAAATTCCAATCTCAGACTTATTTGGCGAAGGAGCTAATATTGATTGGACAACTGCCAAACAATCCGACTTCACAATGACCTTGGCAAGCTGTTGGTTTTTTAGCCAAGAAAGAGCTTCCCTTATAGACATAATTTCGGCAAGAACTGGGTCAAACAGGGCAGGGAAAAAATTTGAAATAGCAGTCACAAACCTACCTCGTGCGTCCCTAAGAACCGCAACAAAGTCTTCCGTCTAAACATCCTCTGGAGAAACAACGAACTCGCTGTCTTCTTTCTCCTGAATAGAGAGCTTTTACAACCCTGAATCCATGAAGTTAAAACGAAATTTAAGAGAGACCAACGTAGAAATAATACCTAGATCTCACCTTACACATGAACGACAAGACCAACATTTGCACTCGTAGAGAGAAAGAGAGAGAAGCAAGACCTAAGTGACACAAGGTTAGAACACCCTATGCAACTTTCAAGATATCTTGAACTTTGGAAACATTTGTGAATTTTTAACGTAGTATCAGAACGTTTCTTCACTTGAATCTTCTTTTCTCTTGTTAAATTTAGTTGAACCTCTTTATTTTATAATGATTAAGAGTGTTTTATGACATTAATTTGAAGGCCATATGTCAACACATGAATGGTTTTTGAATTCTTTTCTTTAAAGTTCTTGTGATTTTTGAAGTTAACTACAAATCATCTTATGTGATAATTTTTAATTAGGTGGAGTCGAAAATAGAAATAAATAATTTTTTATTTATACAAAGTCCACTTGAAACTTATTCATGCATAGACAAAATTTGATGTGATTGAATTTATCTTCAAATTTTACAAATACCCAAACTTTTTTAGATAATTGAATTTAAGTTTTTTTGGAAATTTTTTAAACTTAATATGCACATACCACCTGAATTATACGCTATGAAAAGCTAATATGATGATCCTGTTATTAGGGCTTTAACTCTTTTTATATTGTAAGCTCTTACTACCATTGTACAATGCCATCATATTTACTACTTGCGTCCACTAGAATACTTTGGTCCTTCTTTTGGAGAATTTTGTTTCTTATATTTCAGTTAAGGAGTTTTTTTTTGGGTTCAATATGTTTTTTTCACATGAAAACTTTTTCATATGTACTCTCTTGACTTTATCATTATTTGCTTGTTGTCATTCTACCCTTGCATTATTCACCTTTTGGGTGTTTTCGAGTCAACCTTTCTCCTAATCCATTATGGTTCTACCATTGTCCCCAAGAAAATTACATGTATTTGTTCATGTTTTTCCCTCTCTTGTGAAGGTTTGTATCTTTAAAACTTCATGTACGTTTATATTTTCTTTTATTTGGTTCAAACATCTATAAGCTTTACTTATGAAAGTTTTTAGTGTGTTTTCAAATTATTTCTTTTTATTTATTTAAAGGATGCATAAAAGGGGTTTGCATTCTTTAAGAGGTTAAGCTATAATTTTCAAATCAAGTTTGAGTAATTTTATCGACAAATTGATTGCCTTATTCATGCTACATTGGTTTGGTTAATGCCTGCTCAATTTAATTCAATTGATTGTCATGCTCAACTTATGTTTTATGTTATTGATTGGGCCTAACTTCCTTCTTACCACATGTTCTTCTATAGTAGATGACTTGATCACGTGGTTTATGCTACATTGATTTGGTAGATGTTTATTTGATTAATTCGTGTCAAATTTATGCCTTATGGAGTTTATTATACTAAGCATCAATCTTATCTTGTGTTCTTCAATCAATAACTTGATCACCTAGTTCTTACTGCATTAATTTGGTGAATGTCTAATTGATTACCTAGTTCCTACTGCATTTATTTGGTGAATGTCTACTTAATTTACTTTGGTTGATTGAATCATGGATGATTTATGCATTATGGTGTTGATCATCTTATCTTGAGTTCTTTAATTACAAACTTGATTGCCTAGTTTATGCTGCAATGATTTAGTGGATGCATATTCGATTTACTTTGTTTGGTTGAATTTGGTTTCACAATTTTTTGACTCATACATGAATTAGTTGTTGAAGAATATAATTTGTTCCTTAATATTGTCAAAATGACCTTATACATTTTTTAATCGATTTGCTTCAAAGGCTTTTTAAAGATCTAACCTTTTTTTTTAACTATTTTGTTTTCCAAGTTCTTTAAAGATGGTGTTGAATAAAAGGAGGTCTCAGTTAATGTTTTTATGATAACAAAATATAATTAGTACTAATGTGTTTATTATTTTGATGAAAAATAATATTAAAATAAAATAAAGTCATAAACTTAGAAGATAATATGTGAAGTTGATACAAAGAAGTTGGAGTTTGTAACCGATGAAAGGAAGATCGAAATAAGAACAAAAGGAGATCAAATCTCATCAAGGTCATTTCATATATTGTATTATTATTTGTAATCTCAGTCGGTTAATTTGAGATCCATAAGGCTCACCATGAATAATCATTTCATCTTACTTCATTGCATGAGTATTTACATTCATCAAGAGGTATTGAAGCTTTTGATTTTAATATAAAAGCCTTTCAAATTTTCAAATATTCTTTGGGGAACATTTCAGGGAGTGTTTTAATCATATTTGGAATAAACAAATTGGTTTTAATCATTTGAAGTTGTTAAAATAATTTTTTTAGGGTAATTAGTCAACCTATATGAGTTAGTGATCAACCAATATAGATTAAAGTTATTAAATTCGATATACCGTAAGTTTGTAGCAACATTGATTAATGCATTGGTCGGCCAATGTGCTATATTGGTTGACCAATATGTGTACTAGCCGACCAATGTTCCAATAGCTAGTGAATCTAGTGCGGTCAGGCAAAAATAATTTTTGCAGCTCATATACTAATATATTTGTAGAATGTGTTGAAAGGAAATACGAGCTTTATTCCATGATGTCTGGAAAGATACAAATATATGTTCGTTAGGAATATTTAAATTAGATAAATAATAAGTGAGAAAGAGAGTTCATTGTAGAATATAAAATGTATGTACCTTGTCAGTGGACTTTAGGAAAATAATTTTTGGAGAAATTTAGGATTTTTCTGGAAATTTTCGGAAAAAATTTTCGGACCGAAAAAATCGCCAAGTAGCGGACTGATTTGGTTTTCGGTACTGGAAATTACTGTCCAATGGCACTGGATATTGAGGAAAATGATTTTAGGATTTATTAAATTGAGCCGTTGGAAATTGGGAAGAAATTGAGGTAGAAATTAGAATTGAATTTGGAAAGAAATTAAGTGATTATGTAAGATGGTGACATGTGGCAAGTGACACTTGTCACTTGCCTAACATGCCACCAAGGTTAGTCTTCTTTTAAATTAAAACCCTCCTTTATGGTAGTCATTCACGACACTTTCTTTTTAAATGGGTTTTGGTGGCTTTCTTCTTATTTCCCTCTCATCTTCGTAGGTTTCTCTTCTTCCTTGCTACTTTGACAAGTTTGGCTCATCTTTTCCACTCTTTTCCTCTTTAATTGTTCTTCTTTTGCTCATTAAAACTCCAAACCTAAGCTCTCATGAAGATGATGGTTGTATATGTTGGAGGGAATTAAGGTTTTGGTGGTTATTTTGAAGACTTGGAAAGTTGAAGCTTGCTTAGGTAAGATTGTGTTTTTGTCTTATTTTGTTATTAAATGCATTAATTGTGATGTTTATGCACCAAATGGTATGAGAATTTTGTAGGTGTATGTGGGTATGTAATTTGGTTATTTAATTGATGATTTGATTGATGATTGATGAGGTAAAATCTAATGAATGTAAGTAGAGATATTTAAGATGATTGGAAGTGAAATTTGTGCTTAAAGATTAGTGTAGAACATGATGGATGATGGGGTGTGTGTGTGCTGAAATTTGTGGACTTATGTCCAAGGATAGGTTGTGAGTTAGTTAGGGTGGATATATGAAGTAAATTGAGTGTTGGTGGGTTTAGAAATGGTATGGAAGATGTAAAATGAGAGTGAGGTTGTAAATCTGGAAAGTTTGTTTTGTATGTGTTTCAATATTTTGGTCATAACTTTTTGTACGGTTAAGCAATTGAGATGAGGTTTGGCTTAAATTAAACGTGAGAAATTTGGCTAGAATTCTTATGAAGAAATTGTTGTCCAATTGTGGCTTGAAGGGGTTTGAATTTTTCTTTGAAAGTGAGTTATGTGTGCAGCATGAACAGTAATCCGACATATGTGACCTAAAACTTTGATGAATTTTTCTAGGTTGATTTAGGTCGAATTTGCTCAATTGGTCTTAATGAAAGTTGAGGATTTTCTTGCTGGCTTTCTATCGCCACTAAGTATGACATTTTTCGAGTTTTAGGTTGAGAGTTATGACCTGTTGATTTTGGGATGTTAATGTACATTGTGCTGGAACATATTTCTAAGTGTAGGTTTTGTGATTTCTGTATTTTGAAGTCAAATTCTGGACTGTTATGGTTTCAATAAGCTTAAATGGTCTTATGGAAAGTTGTAGAGGAATGTTTCAGCTTTGTAATGATGCATAATATGCTAATTTTGGATGTAGGAATTGTAAGTTATGAATTTGTAAAGTTTGGATTTGGTTTAGGTAATATGTTGATTTCACAATGTGAAACAGGGCAGCAACATTCATGTGAAATTTTGCCCTAGTTAGAGGTGGAATTTGTTTCTAAGTCCTTTATGAGAATTGTAGTATGTTGTCTGATCTTTTCATAGATATAAAATATGGATTTTTTGGACATTTGAGTAGGGAGTTATAATTTTTGGAAGATTGTGTTACTGTCCAGGGTAACTCATATAGCCAGAAACTTTGATTGAGAATTGGACCTAGTTAGAGGTTGAATTTACTTTTAACTTGTTCATGAAAGTTGTAGAACATGTCTTGATCTTTCTTTTGATATAAAACTTGGAATTTTTGGCAAAGGGAATGGGAAGATATGCTCCTTGGAAAAATGTTGTACTGTTTTGAATGTTCATGTAAAGGCAATAACTTTAATTGCATTTTTGACACCCTTAGGGGTGAAATTGGTTCAAGAGTCCTTGAAGGAACTTGTAGGGTTTGTTACTATCTTTCAAATGAGACCTTATTTGTAATTTTTTAACAATTGTGTGAAGAGCTATGCATGTTGGAAATTCGGATGGAAGAAGAGAAGGAAGAAAATAGCAAAATCGCGATCGCGAGATGGCATTTTGCCGCGGCTCGCACTCGCGAGCCGTCGCAGTCACGAGCCGACTGGGGGTTTTTGATTTTGATTTTGATTTTATGTTACTTCTTCCACTCTTTTGACCATAACTTTTTCATTCGACCTCCGATTGACTTGATTTTTGAGACATCGGATTCGTAAAACATTTAATTTCATTTTTATGTGAAATTGAGAATTTTTAGAAGGGAAATTGACGTGGATTGGTTAGGTCAAAGTAAGAGGGACCGGGTAATTTTTTTTAGTTCATGTTTTATTAATATTTAGACCTATAGAGGTCCAAATTGAATAATTTTGGTGTCTATGGTTTCCTAAGACATAGGGGAACATTTTGTGATGTGAATTATGGATTGATACTGGGATTGTCACGAACATGCATTGTACACATTTTAATAGCTACATGTGCATTCTTAAATATTTCTGATTGTACATTTGGTAATGTTTATATATTTTGACCGTTATAGAGGCACATTTGGAGAGTCGATCCACCGATGTTGCTGAGACTTCCAGACATTAGCTCGGAAGCTATAGGTGAGTAACCTAGATGGTTCTCTCGATTATTATATGTCTACTGTGGTGAATAATCGTGAGTTTTGTGATTGGTTATGATTGTGGATTCCGGACAGAAGGTCCGATGTATTGGGAGCTATGACATAGAAGTGTTATCTGTATGTGAATCTGTGAACTACTTGCTTCTGTTGTGATAAATTGTGACACGTGAATTGAATCTGTTAACTACTTGCTTCTGATGTGATAAATTGTGACACGTGAATTGATTGTGATGCGTCTACTGTTAAATTGAGACATATGCATTTCATACATGAATGCATGATCAAATAATGATAGTTGTGACTGGAGCAGCCACCGAAAGCTAAAAGCTCAACGTATTCGGGCCTCGAGCCCACAACACCGTAATAAATGGGAAAAGTGTCACACACGCATTTCATATGCATTTGATTGGACATTTTTGATTGGATGAAAGGTGAAAATGCCTTATACTTATGTGATAACAACCATGTAGTACTTCTGAATGTGCAATTGTGAAATAACTATGATTTACTTGAATGCAATCATGTGGTACTTCTGAATGTGAAATTTGTGAAATAATTGTGATTTGCCTGAGTGTTGCATGAATTGGGTGAACCATCGATGATGGTTCCTCACTGAGTTCGCAAACTTACCCAAAATTGCAACATATTTTTTTCAGGACCGAGAGTAGACTCCTAGCTCCAGAGAGATTTTTCCTGCCGTGTAGATCGTGTTGGCAAGAAAAGTCATGGCTCACAGGTCGATCAACTGGGACTTTTGGGATGATTTAGTTAGGACTGATGTGTTGTCCTTGTTTTAGTAGCATATTGTACTAGGTTTGTTGGGTTATTGTACAGACAGTGAAAAACTGACAGTTGTGTAAATTACTGATTTTGATGAAATGAAATGAAAAAAGGTTTGGTTTTAAAACGTTGTGAGTTTATATTGATGTATTATTATTATGATGCCATATGGAGTATAATGGGGTTGTTTGTAGTTCTTTCTTGTCGTAGGATATGTACCGGAATGACCTGCGGGCGTCCTGGTGTATACCCTACGGTAAGGGGGCGCTACATCTACCTCTCAAGTTGCCTCTCCTAGAGAACGATGATGACTCCACAAAACTCGCACCATCGAAATATCTCGACAATGTTGATCAACATATTTCTTTTGTCGATCCTGAGTTGCCTTCAAGCATTGCCTTACCATCCCTATTTTCTATATAATCTCTTGAACTAACTCTGGACTCTCTAACAATCTAGCACTGTCTATATCCTAACATATCGAATCTCTACACCGCCTATCATATAATGTCTCAAATAGTGTCATACCGATGCTAGAGTGATAACTATTGTTATATGCAAACTCCATCAAAAGTAGATATCTATCCTAGTCACCCTCAAAGTTCAGCCAGTAGCTCTATTCCAGCAATCCTTAATGGCATTTTCCTTTTTACACTATTTACTACTACACAGCTCCTACTGGTAGCAACACTCTTAGGTCATATCCTAAAGGACTAACCTCTTCCGGAACTCTAAAGGCAAACTCTAAAGAAATATAAGAGTATGTAAATCCTGGGTCTACTAACACATGAGCTTTAACATCAAATAATAAAATTGTATCAGAAATGACATCTTTGGTTGTTGGTGTCTCCTCCCTCTTCATGTGGTATATCCTCGCTTGAGTTTGACTTTGAGTCGAAGATGTCCCACGAGTACCCGTACTCACTGCTAATCCACGTTCAATTCCTCTACCACCACCTTTGCTACTAGTTTTACCTGAACCTCTACCTGAACCAAAGACACCACTTTGACCTTGTACTGTCTCCTTTACCCTCACTCATGAACTCCTCCTTACTATGGACAATGCCTTTGTAAGTGTCCCCGCTCTCCACAAATATAACATGCCTGATTGATCCTGGTAGGTCCCTAACATTGTTGGACCCTGATCTTTAAGTGAAATTTAGAAATTATTAAATGAATTAAATGAGTATTTTTGCATATGTATTGTGTGATAGATGTTATTGTGCTTTAAGGAAAGTTGATGAGAAAAGAATTGATTGGTTTTGATGACTTTGATATTTGAGTATTTTTGCATGGGTTATGAAAGTTAAAGTGAATGAGTTGATTGAAATGGAAGTTGAAAATCAAGAAATAAAGAGAAAAAGTGTGAGAGCTATGATTTTTGGAAGTTTCTGTTACTGTTTTAAGGTGACAAGTATAGGACAGAAACTTTGAAGTGGTTTTTGACTCCCTTAGAGGCCAAATTAATTTTTCTGTCCTTCATGAAGGTTGTAGGATTCATTTTGATCTTTACATTGATATAAAGTATAGAATTTTAGGGACCTTGGAGTTGAAAGATAGAAATTTTAGAAGTTATGTGATTATTTAGGGTGACATATTTTTGGACAGAAAGTTTGAGTAGGTTTTTGACCCTTTTTGAGACCTAATTTGATTTTGAGTTCTTCTTGGAAGTTGTAGAGCTTCCTTTGAGCTTTCTTTTGATACATAATTTGTCAAATTTTGAGTTCGGGATCAAGAGTTATGAATTTTTGAAAATTCTGTGGTTTAAAAAAAAAAGAAAATTAAAGTCAGAGCCATTTCTTGCGATCGAGAACTGGCCTTTTCGGAGGAGGCTCGCACTCGCGAGCCGTCGCGACTGCGAGCAGCCGTTCTCCTCGGCTCGCAATCGCGAGTCGGCTAATTTTTCCGCAGCTCGTGATCGTGAGCCGGTCGCAACCTCGAGCCGGCTTCAGCTCCTCCGCGGCTCGCGATTGCGAGCCGGTCGCGACCGCGAGCCGGCACTGTTCAGTTTTATTTATAAAAAAAAATTAAAATTTTCCTCCATTCTTTTGCTCCTATCTTTTCCGTCCGACATCCGATTGACTTGATTTTTGATGCGTTAGATTCCTAAGATATTCCTCTATTTATTCATGGAGAATTATGAATTTTTTGAGATTAAATTTGAGGATGTTTGATTTAATCAAAGTGAGTTGGGAAATTTTCTGAACACGGTTCAGTATTTTGAGAAATTCTTGACGTGTGGAGATCCGATTGAACTGATTCTTGTTGCAAAATAAAATTGAGACATGGGGCTACAAGTCATATGAAGGAATCGAATTTCAATGTAGTCCCTAAGATTTTCAATTTCTGAATTGAAATTGGGTATAGTGTTCGGTCTTGGATTATTAAGTGCTGAAAGTGTTTTGGCCAGAACTTATTTATTTATGAACCGAATTGAGCGTTTTTGGTGTCGTTAGAATTGTAATACAATAAAGAACAATTCTCTAGAAGGAAGTGTTAGCAAATGCCTTCAATTTGATGATGTGAAAAATGTCCTAAGCAAAACATGATTTTAATGAATTTTGAGACTTTGATTTATTTTTATGATTTTGGGGACTTAATTAACATGTTAATGTGAGTAATTAACATGTTAAATTGAGTAAGATCATATGGCATAAGTTTATTGGAGTTTAGGAAATTAAAGTGCTAGAAATTAAAGTGTTAGAAGTGCATAAGGGTAATTTTGGAAGATTACTTAAAGTGTTAAGTTGGAAGGCATATATGGAGGGGCATTTTAGTCTTTTTGGATTCATTAAATAAGAAAGAAGGAAATAAAAGCTAGTAGTCGTGTATGTTAAGAGAAGTTCACGAAATGAAAGAAAGAAAAGAAATGAAAGAAAAGAGAAGGGAGAGCTTTCGGTGGAAAGAAAGAAAGAAGAGGAAAATCATGGAAAGCTAGGGATTTTCGTGGAACAGAAGAAGAAATCAAGGGTTTCAAGGTTAGTTCTTCATCTTTCCATCTTGTTTATTGAAGAAATGGGTTGTTGTGTGAGAATGGAGAGAATCCTAGAGAGAGAAATAGTTGGAGGCAGAAGAAGATGGTTGTTTTTCAAAGAGTTTTGGTTTAGATAGTTTAAGATTGTTAGGGATTTGTGATTTCTAAAGTTAATTGGAGTGTTTATGCCCTTTATAATGTTCAATTTTTGAATGGTTGTTAATTAGGGTTTATGTCATGAATTTGGGGATAAAGTGAGGCAATGGAGAAATTGAAGCTTTAATCAAGTTTCCAACACTGAAATGAGGTGGGTACCATATTTATAATTTGAATTATAGGCTATGTATGTGTTTTTGAAAAATCAAGAGAGTGAAAGAAAGGGTTTTCGAATTTTATTTGTTTCTGAATGATTTTGAAAAAAATTATTACAAAGATTAAATTCATTGTTTTAAATGATTTGATAAATGGATAAAAATTCTGAAAATTCATTATTGATGAATGAATTGCTAAATTATGAAAATTGTTACATTCATTGATTTTAAATGATTTTGATATAATTGAAATAATTGTTAAATTCATTGTGTTTGAATGTCTTAATAATTGCTATAATTGTTGCATTCTTGAATGTTTGAGAATGTGTTATGTGAATTGGTTTGTTTTTGTGAATTTTTGAGTGTAAGTGTTTGATATGACATGATCATGGAAATTAAGTTTTTGAAATATGCCTTCGGGCAATATGATTTTCAAGTATGATTATGTGTTATATGAGTTTGGTTAGGTCCCATAAGTATGGTCAAGTGCACTTATCCTGCCCGCTAGTGGCATTGGAGTTCCTTTTAAGGACTCCCATAAGTTCACGGCTACACCGACCGCTATGCGGGAA